>OV049871.1:17130829-17443329 GCA_920104075.1 Melanargia galathea | reverse complement strand
CGAAGCCGGGGCGGACCGCTAGTGTCCAAATAATAATGAAAATATGTTTTAATTCGGATCTTACCCACTCATTTACTAAGTACTAACTCACCTAGGTGTATCCAATGCTCAGCACTGGATAGGTTAGATCGTCCAAGGCACTGGAGTAACATATACATAGTAAAAAATCAGCCAAGTGCGAGTCGGGCCTCGCTCTTTTAGGGTTCCGTACATAATTATGAACAACATAATATTTTGGGTCTAAGAAATATTTAATTTCCGAGCTAGACATGGCAACAAACCACAAAAAAAAAAAATTGTGGTGAATTTGTGTGGTGTTGTGCCTACGAATTTGTCACTGTTAGCGGATTATAGCAAAGTAATTTTGTATTCATTGTATATCATAGAATTCCGAAAGTAACGTGTGCTTCTATTCAACAGTGAATGTTCATATTAATATAATAACTATTGCAGGCCTCACACCAATGAACTATGCAGCGAGATTCGTAACTGTGAAGAAATCAAAACAGTTGCTGTATCTAACAGTGATAAGGAAGTTCAGGCCGAGAGGTTACAGGATGCCAATAAAGGTGACTCTATCCAATACTTCTTACGTAATTACTTAAACATTTGTTAAGGAAAATCATAAATGTGAAAGATGGATATATCGTATGGATGATTTTTCATGAGTGAAGCATGATTTTTCCAATTATAAGTACTAACTTCGTCGTCGCTTTTAGCCAGATTAGATAGACGTCCACTGGTACATATAGTCTGATTTTTAATTCGGTGGAATTCTGACAGTTGTCATTTAAAAATAGAATGTGTTATTTGTATGAACAACCGAGTTACCACTTGAAGTTCGATTTTACCCCAAACTAAATTTCTTGCAGTATCTGTCAGACATTTGTTATATCTACATGATTGATAAAAAGGCGTGGATTTGACTCGTTCCAGCAATGCGCGAGACGGCAATTCAACCATGTACTTAACATAAAATTGTTATATATTGATATTGTAAATTTGGAAAAGAGCAACCGCCGAGTTTCTTGCTGGTTCTTCTCGGTTGGAATGGCATTCCGAACCAGTGGTAGATTCGTTTGACTATTCAAAAGTACTTACTTGTAAAAGTTTATTTGAATAAAAAACTTTTCTATTCTATTCTATACATGAGGCAATTGATTTTTATTTACATGTATGTTTTGAATTTACATATCATCTTTTTTGTGGGAACGGTAACATTAAGTAACGTCAGAATTCCACTGAATTAAAAATCAGAGTATAGGTCTCTTTATAGGTTGTTTCTCTACTTGATTAGGTAAATCCGGAATGTGGAGGTCCGTAGAAGAATCAAACATAGCTCAACGATTTGCTAAGCTGAATGGCAGGGCGCCATTAATAGTTTGAATTGCCTCGTTGGTCTAGTGGTTAGCATATTCGACTGCAGATCACTAATTCCCGGGTTCGATTCCCGGGGCGGGCAAATAATTGTTAGGTATTGGATTTTTCTGTCAAGAAATTCTCAGTGCCAGCCCGGAGTTGGTAATTGGTGTTTCACCCCGTGCCTCGGAGAGCACGTTAAACATTCGAACCCCAACCCGCCAACCCGCATTGGAGCAGCGTGGCGGGTCTAAGCTCTAAATCCCTCTCCCCTATGAGAGGTGGCCTGTGCCCAGCAGTGGGACGTTAAAAGTCTGAAGTGGTTGTGGTGGATAGTTCGAAGAATCGATAGACGTTGAGGTTTCAAGGTGCCTTAGAGTGACTATATCGTAACAGAAAGCGCAGTGTTGGGAGATCTCACTGGAAAAAGAAAACACTACTTTCAATCGAGTCAATTATATAATTACCTGTAATCATATATATTTTCAATCACCAGGACATCCAAGAAGGCCTGATCCTGATGATGGGCGGAATCCTCTCGTCAGAGCAAGTTAAGCAGTTCCAGGCTGTAATGGAATGGGAGCAATATGAAGAGGACGAAAATATACCTGATGAGATCAAACTGATCCTACTAGACACCGGTTTGAGAAAACCCGTCATTATTGAAGGAGGGGATGCTGGCGAGGTGACTTATACCTTACCTTACTCATAATACAAGTACCATATTAACAAGTATAAATTAAAAATTTAAGAAATCTCCGACATTCGCCATTTTGTAGTGGCGGCCATCTTGGATTTGCATAGTGCTATTCTACTAGTCAAGCCCTTTCATTTGATGCCCATATTGAGGGAGTTGTATAAAATATGTAATCCGCCATTTTGTAGCGGCGGCCATCATGGATCGATTTTCATCAAACATAGCTAAGTACACTCCCGACTAATTTACCTTTAAAAAAAAAACCACATTCAAATCGGTTCACCCGTTTGAGCGCTACGGTGGAACAGACAGACACACACACGTGAAAGTATAAAACCCCACCGTTTTTGCGTCGGGGGTTAAAAATACTAGTACCATACAAAATTAGTTGATTCCTGTGCCGATTGAAATCGCCGTACCGAAGGTACTAGGTACTAGTAATCTACATTAGTTCCGTATACCTTCACTCCCACTTTTCTCAGCAATCAGCGCCAAACTGGCGATGGACTGTGTAAGTATATATATGTAATCAAAATCTGTTCAGGCATTTAGGAGTTATGGTGAACGAAAGAATCTCACATATGCACATATGTGAACCCTGAAAACATTTAACTCCTTTTTTGGACAGTCATATAAAAATAGTTGGATAGTTGAGCTCATTTGTTTCAATGTCTCGATTTTCGACCACTATTATTAATCTGGGTACGTATGTTTACAAATATTATTAAATACAAGCTTTTCCTAAAAAAATATTATTAATTTAAAGTATGTATAAGTGGTTAGGTAACTTTATCTACTTTTATATTTTAAACATGCGAGGGTATTCTCTATAATTTTTTTTTTGCAGACGCAAGCACAAACCATAAAGTATAGAACATGGTGCGGTCTATGCGCGATTTGTGAACGAATGTACGGAAGGTTTCCGCCGAGAGAGAAAGACCCGCCTGACGGTGTACGTTTTTTTTTTAATTTTTTTAATTATCTACCCACCTTTATTGTTTTCAGAATATTTAGCCAGAAAATTGTTACCTCCATGTTGAATTTTTATTCAAAACTTTATTTAGCGATTGACTGCATGTCAGATAATTTCTCAAATTAATGGTTAGTATCTCTATAAGCATGGATTTAACTCGTCCCAGCAATGCGCGAAACGGCAATTCAATCATGTACATAAATTGTTATACTGTTATTTTTAAAAAGAGCAACCGTCTAATTTTTTACTGGTTCTTCTCGGCTGGAACGGCATTCCGAACCAGTGGTAGATTCAGATGACGATTCAAAAGTACTTTTAAAAGTTTATTTGAATAAAAAACTTTTCTATTCTATCTACGATAATTAATTTACTCCACAGTCTAATTAGTTAATTACATAAAACCCAGTATAGACTATACACATTACGGTGAATCTGCGCTGTTTGATTGCAAATTGTAAAGTGCTGCGTGTATAGCCGCCATTATGGACCATTTCTGATTTTTTTTGTTTTTTTTTTTTGTTTCAGATGGAGCTTAGCGACTTCACTATGATTGAGACGAGAATCGCTGTGTTGAAAGTACACAGCGGATTAATAGAAGTACTCAATACAATTAGGACACGATAAAAATTATGAGTTCATATAGGCGCGTTGCGACGCGGCATGGTGATTATGTCGAATTGTATGAAGTATGAACACGTCTGGTGCAACGTCGTAAGCGACTATTGTATTGTGTAAAATGATATTTAGCAGTGCACCGTATGGCAAACGACATTTTTTTTAGCGGGCAGCGTAGAAGCAACGCAGGGACACCGCGCCGTGTTGCATTTCTTCCTATGTAGTTTTAACGTACTTTGTGACGGTCACTTCGTTTTATAATAAGTTCTATACTTCTATGATATATTTTTATACTTAGTTTGAATAAATTCGAATGTTTATATAAAACTATTTTGTGTTTTATTTCTCTGAAAGTCTCTCTATTTGATTTTCTGATCTTCCCATCTATTATATTATATATTTATTTGCACAATTATTTTCGAACGAATGAATCTCATGTTACTGAACGAAATCACAGCATTGTTTTTAATCTACATTCTATTCCTATAATCTGTTTACATTAGTAGTGCTGCGCCACAGATTGCCTACAGAAGTATCGATAAAGAACGTTATTCAAAACAATAAAAATACGATAGTTAGAAAATATTAATAATAGTGATAAGAAGAAAATATTTGCATCGTCACAAATAGCTAAATTATTTACAATAGTCGAATATGTTCGAGCCTGATTTCTAGAAAGTAATATTGTCGCAGCATGTTGCAGTATTTCTAATGTATTTTATACTACACCTGCTCGGAAAGTAGGTACCTTCTGGTTTGTCTCATAACGAAAGTCAAAGTACGTCATTACTGTCAAACAAATATGCGGACTGAAAAGATGTATGGGACGGCCTACGGCCGAGCCTCGGGCCTCAATCTACACCCTCGAGTCGTAGTAATCGGTCACTTTCTCCCGTCGAGGAACAATGTACTATTTCTGCTGAGCTATTGAAAAAACAGTTATCTTTTAAATAAGAATTTATTAGAATTTTAGTAGGTACGTCTTGTTTAAAGTACATAACTGTCGATTTTCCACAATCGATGAATCGTAAATCGTTTATCGATTCTTACCTCATGACAGTACCACATCACTACAATCTTTAAATTCTTTAAACCGTTTTTATTACAAAAAATATAGTTATTTTTGTATTTCCCTGTAGCGTAACGAATTTATTTAGACCTAATCTAATCTGAGTATTAATGAAGAATGAACAATTTTTGACCGTTAACGTGCGACTTGCGAGCGGATTAGAAACCACGTTAATACTTATACTAAAAGTTTGACAAAAACAAAATGAATTTAGACGACGCAAACACAGACGGTGAGTGCAGTTTTAAATGTTTATTAACGTAACTACGCGTTGGTACACTTCCTCATTACAGTGGTTGAATGGCTGGTGATTTCATTTTTAGAATATATCGTCACGGCGCTTCAGATTTTTCAGTATTGTGGGGCCGACGCCGACAGTACTTTATGCGTTGACGCTTTGATGGACCAATTCGCGCCTTTCGTGAAAACTAACAAGTAAGTTTACATTTATTAAACTAGTGCTTCCAGTAAAAATCCTTTATGCCATAAAAATTTAACTTGTAATGTAGTGATATACCCCAAATGGTTTATAAATAGCTAAGGCAAATGTCAAATAAACAAGTAGGTAACATAAACTGCCCTAGATTCCTCTTAGTTTCATTTATTATTAGACATACCGTGATGTGTTTAGTCCTTGCTGTTTCCTCATACTATACTGCTCGTAATTTAAATTATATATCAGTGTAAAGTTGGCGGTTATATCAATAGACATTATTTTACTCTATTGCAGGGTATCTTTACCTTTTTCTGGTAATGGACCCTTCTCAATATTTTAGAGTCCACTGTCACTTTGCAAAAATATAAAAAAATTATATTTAGAACTTACATCCACCACGCTGGTCCAATGCAGGTTGACGGGCAACAAATAAAAAACCTGACCAAAAATTAATATTACCCGTGATTTTGCATTATGAGTCAAAGACACTGACAAAGAACTGTTGTTTTCCAATCAGCTTATGGTCCTGTCTAAACCTTTAGGCTAAAGTCTAAAAAAAAACAAAAAGCATTCTATAGTATGTAATAAATATTTTCCTAGGGCAGAGTTCAGCTATCTCAGATCTCTGCTGGACCCAACGGAGAGCAATCCGGAGATCACAGTGTCAATGCTGGCTGCCAGCCTCAACAAGTACAGTGAGAGTCAGAAAGTTAAAGTAGACTTTGAAGAGAGGTAATTACAGATAAATATCTACCTCACAGTATAGTATTTCATGCTATAACATTTTTGTAAGCTTAATCTATATATATAAAACAAAGTTGTGTTAGTTTGAACACTTATAACTCGAGAATGGCTGGACCGATTTTCATGGTTTTTGATTTGTTGTATTTCTCTCCATCCAGAATAGCATAATGAATATTAAAAACATTAGAAAATTGATGAAAAAATTAAATACGAGAAAAAACATTTTCCCATACATAACATTCATGGGTTTCGTAACTGTCAAACATTTAATTGTCATCCCATCATTACGGTAAACTCTCACCTGTACCTCTCATACAGTACGTAATATATCTTCTGTGCGTGTGTTTGTCACCAGGCAGGACGAAGTCTGCCGGTTCCATCTCACCCGTACCTCTCATACAGTACGTAATATATCTTCTGTGCGTGTGTTTGTCACCAGGCAGGACGAAGTCTGCCGGTTCCACTAGTTAAAATATAAAACAAATGATACAGCAATTAAAACTAGGCAACAAAAGAGTGGCAAACACTTTATTCCACATATCAAAAATAAAATATCAACTTAAATCATTTTATTTATTTATTACAGTTTCAATATGAAGAGTGGACAGGTGCCACACGACTCAGATTCAGGCATATCTACTGATGGTACGTAAGCATTGAGTACTCAGTTAATATTGTAACCACAATTAGCTTTGCTGCGATCTGATTGGTTTGGAGAACTTGTGATATTCCAATGTGATCACCAATCTGATACAGATGACACATTGACATAAATAGCCTGAACATATGGCTAAAATGCATTAATTTTATCACGCAAGCATTAATAAATATGTGTGCGTATTGTACGCACACATATTTATTAATGCTCATTTGCACATGTGCATAGAAATAGTATGTTTCACAATAATGAAACATGATCACAGAAATAATCAAGTGTGGACTGACCCTTACATATGTACCTCTTGTTTACTATATAGCATGAATACATAATGCCAGACTGTTTGCAGTTGCATATTTATTCAGCTGCTGCTCATTTTGATGCAATAAAGATAAATAGCAATGCCTTAGATAGGACACTCACTGCTATTGGTTAAATACTTAAAACAGCAGTAACTGTAATATTCAGCCAATCACAACAAATCAGATAATATCGCTCTGAAATAAATTTTCAATATGTTAGTTACAATGTTTTACCATTTCCTGTTTCTATTATTAGTTGCAATGGGTTCATATAATTTTATGTTGTTTTTTGCGTTTTTTGGAGTGTTCTACGAAGATTCTGGAATAATTTCCAGATCCATGGTAGAGTATAGTTCTTTTTTACATTTTTATTCAATCTGGTGCAATGTCATAAATTTTCATATTGTAAAATTTCGTTTCCTGAATGTGGTATGAATTTAAGAAAATGGCTTAAGGCCGCTCTCTTCACGCGCTTCTCCATACAAACGTATTACGCCTATTATTCTAATATTTATCGCAATAGGTCTAAAGTTAAGCCAGATATCAATTTATATCTCCATCATCTATGCCATAAAATAAAAATATTAGTAAAATTATATTTATTTTGAAAGTTATGACGCTTGAAAAATCACTATTTTTGGGCAAATGGGGCAAATTCGTGCGTAAATAAACTATATAAGAAACTAGAAAACTGAAAAACGACCGAAGTCTTATCATAGGTTACTTCATAATAATTACAAATGTCTTTAGTTCATGTAAAAAATTGCCAAATATTTGCTAAAATAAGCGAAATACCAAACCTAGATTTGCATCTTTTTACTTTGCCGTTTTTCACTAAAAATCATGATATCTCAAGCAAAATTTATTTATTTAATTAATTTATTATTTATTTATGTATATATTTTTAGTACTCTCTATGGCACACTGTACGTGACCATAAAAAATACATTTTGTTATTCCATTTTAATTATGTCAAATCAAATGTTTTATATAGCTTGAAATGGCGCTGGACTGGTCACCTGCTACGAAGCAGTGTAAATAAGTGGAGTAAACAGGTGACACTCTGGTATCCCAGAAATGGAAAGCGTAAGAGAGGGCGCCAACTAACAAGATGGGAGGACGAAATCCGCCAAACTCTTGGGCCATTCTGGACCAGAGTAACAAATGATAGAGTCCAATGGAGACAGTTGGAGGAGGCCTTTGCCAAAAGGCACACAGAAATCAGGGACATATTATAACTTTTATCGTGCATAACTTTTATTATTAAGTAATCATTGGTTTCTGAAAAATAAAGGCTATTTTATTTTATTTTATTTTATTTTATTTTATTTTAAATGTTTTATATTTGTCACCTTGCGGAGATAGCAAATACGTGATTACCACGATCTTCCGTAAATTCATTTCCTTGTAAATTTTAGTATATAAGATGTAAATAATTCTGTAAATACATGCTACTTCAAACACGGGTCTGGTGTACATTATTCACCTCTCCCTGCTCTTCAAGTTTGCGCAAGCAGCGCAACAGTGGCTTCTTATCGAAATCTATGGCACACTGTACGTGACCATACTCTTCTTTACTGAAGACGTCTCGCTCTCTAAATGCAGAAATCACTGTTTTAGACTCCACTCACAAACGATTTGTCGATGCCATGGAGAGGCCTCTTAAGAGTTGAAGTTTATTTTAGGGCGAAACCGGAAACGACTAATATTATTACGCGGCATATGGCTTTTTATGATGACAGGGAATTAAAGTAGTTTGGGGTAAAATCGTACTTTGTAGATGTTAACCCTGTTCTTCATACAAGTAACTCATCTGTAAATGACAATAACAGATGTCAGAATTCCACAGAATTAAAAATCAGAGTATAGCAGGTTACTTGCTTAGTACCAGTACTTAAAGAGTATATAGTTATGTTCAAGGAGGTCAATGTTATAAACAGATAAATCAGATGTTTGCCAAGGAGTCTGTGACAAGCTTACTTGAAAGAAAAGTGATTTATTTTTGTTTCAGGTTTTCAGTTAGTAGAAGATTTGCAGTGTGAGTTGCGTGAAAAGTCTCATTTGGCTCAACAACTGCGAACCCAGTTGGACTATTCGGACCGCCATCATGAGGAAGCGCTAGCCACAGTCACCGCTGAGAGGGACTCATTGCGGGCTCATCTCAATATGTGAGTTCAAGTTACGCAAAAGTTTCATTTGGCTCATCCACTCTGAACTTAATTGGACTATTCGGACTGCCATCATGAAGAAGCGCCTACCCACAGTCACCTCTGAAGTGACTCGCTGCGGGTTCATCCTTAATCTATACTAATATAATAAAGCAGAAGAGTTTGTTTGTTTGAACGCGCTAATCTCAGGAACTACTGGACCGATTTCAAAAATTCTTTCACCATTGGATATGTACGTGATCCTTGAGTGCTATAGGCTATATATGTACCACGGACGAAGCCGGGGCGGACCGCTAGTATTTGTATATAGTTTAAGTTGCGCAATAGTCTCATTTGACTCAGCCCCTACAAACTCTTGGACTATTCGGACCGCCGTCATGACGAAATGCTAGCCACAGTCATCTCAATATTTAGTACAGTAACATACACTACTTCACACGTAATTTATTGTACGTCAATTTTATTATAAACTTTATAATATCCTTTATAAAATTTAAATCTTTTTTACTAAGTGTACGTTTGTTTCAAGATTACGCGACGAGAACATGACGTTAACGCACGTGAGACGCGACTACGAGGACGTGTGCGAGAGGCTGAGCTGCAGCGAGAGAGCTCTGGACGAGGCGAGGCGGGAACTGGACTGTTCCCGGCGCCGGGCCAAAGTACTGACGGAGCAAGTCACAATGTTGGAGAACGAGGTACGTAAATATACTAATACTAGCTTCTGCCCGCGGCTTCGCCCACGTGAATTTCGATTTTTCATAAATCCCGAGGGTATCGTGGATTTCCGGTTCCCGTTCCCGCTCACTTTTCCAATCTTTATACTTACTTTCAAGGAAGTTTACTATAGCAATTTACCTATAGCTATAGCTATAGATTTCAGTTTTTTCAAAATCCCGTGGGAACTGTGGATTTTTCCAGGATAAAAAGTAAAAAGCCTATGTGTTAAGTCAGGGCATAATCTATCTCCATTCAAAATTTCAGCCAACTCGGTTCAGTAGTTGCAGCGTTAAAGAGGAACAAACAATGTGGCTAATTCTGTTGTACACAATCTCTAAACCTAAACTAAAATGACAGGTCTAAATCTATTGCTATCCTTTTCCGCAATGAGCACTGTGAAAGAGATAGGAATAAATTTAGACCTGTCATTTTAGTTTAGGTTTAGAGATTGTGTACAACAGAATTGGCCACACTGTTTTGCTATAATTCCCTGAAATGTACAACAGTATGATACAACTTGTAGCATGCTGCTATGTATTGTTAAAATCTTCACATCATCCCGAGTAACTGGCTATTGTTTTTATGCTTTAATTTGTTTTTTGCATGTCAGTCGTGTTTTCATCTTCATCTTCACGCTGGGTAGATATCCCCACAGTAAAACTGAAGGTATATTGTGCCTCTTCCACCAAAGTTGTTACTTGAGCCATGAGCCATATAAAGTCACTCCCAAAAGCCTAGCAAGCCGTCCAGGTTGCCAAAGATTTCTTGAAAAAAGAGTAAGGCTGGTGATCCCAAGTGTGTCTCACTTTGTTCTGTCACATCCGTACATTCCAAGAGAATGTGCGTTGATGTTTCATCCGTCTCCGAAGGTAAAGGTGTCACAGACAGTCCTCTGTCAGAAGTTCAGAACGGGCTTGCATGTGACAGTCTGTGACATCTTTAATGAAAAGGTGTTGTTTAATGGGCTGTGCCCTGTTAGAAGTCCCACGACCTTCCTAAGTTTACTTCTTTCTAAAACTCTCTTCTTCTTACTTCTTTTTGTCTAGGTGCAGTAGTTTGTTTTAAACGTTGATTCACAGTAGAAAAGGCTTCCTTAGTCTGATGGCAGTCATTAGCATTCTTTCATAGTGTAGAATGCAGTCGTGTTTTTTTTTAAATTGTAGCTTGTCGAACGCAATATTGAATGTCGCTCAAAATAGAATTTTTCCATGCCGATAGAAACTGAACCTTCAAGAGCAGCTCGCAAAGTCGCGGGACGAGTGCCACCGCATCAACGACATGTACGCGGTGCGCCAGTCCTCGCTGCTGGAGCAGAACGAGACCCTGCGCACCGAGCACGCGGACCTCTCCGCGCGGATGAGGGACCAGGAGGGGTTCATGCAGCAGATCATCAAGGAGAAGGTCAGTTTCCGCTACTACCCCGCTCTAATTCATACACGAAGTGTCCATCTAGCGAAATGCTCTGTACACCCTGATGAGGCTACTTTTATTTCAGCCCAAAAAGAGCTATATCTGGCGACAACGAGTATCGGCGAGGAAATTTAAGACAGTGGCGAGCACAATAGATCGACGACAGTCAATGTGTTACAGCCTACAGGTGCCTACTAAATAGGGGCGTAGCCGCATCAAGAAGAAGTTTTATAACATTCATGACGTTGCCTGTGTGATAGACCACCTCTAAAACGGACAGAGGACTGTTCATGCTGGAGCTGCATCGTCACTTACGTTGTTGATGAATAATAAAAAAATCTAGTTGCCATCCTTACAAGACACTGTTCAGCTATGGAAGTCTACAGTTTGCTGCAACAGCACTGCCGCATTTTACAGTACTATCAATTTGAATTATGTCACCCCAGTATACAAGGAGATTTACCATATTATGGCACATATCCCATCCTTTGCCTTAAAAAGTTTCATCCTTGCAAACATTTTCAAATGTTTTTTTGGAATCCCCCAGTGAACGGCGTTCTTTATGCGATCGTTTGGTAACCGACTTCAAAATAAAGAGGTTATCAATTCTATCCCGGAACGAAGTACCAAGCAACAGCGAGTATCTTATAAACATAATAATGTTGAGTATATCTTCCAGGTTCTTCTCGAAATGGAGCTAAAGGACATGCTGAACAAGTCCAACCACATCCACCACCACATGGAGCGCTCCATCGACGTGAGCTACACCGAGGACCAGATGCTCACGGCGCTGGACAGCCTCAACGCCGACCTCAGATTCCCTCAAGGTAACACGATTTCCATCCCAAGATCGAAAGCTTTTTTTTTTAATTCAAGTACAAGTTAACCCTTGACTGCAATCTCACCTGATGGTAAGTGATGATGCAGTCTAAGATGAAAGCGTGCTAACTTGGAAGATGTATGCATACCCCTGATCGGTTTCTATATGGCATCGTACCTAAACGTTAAATTGCTAGGCGGTACCGCTTTCCCGCCTCCCACCAGACCAAACCAGAGACAATTTAGAAATTATAAAATTCCAAATTGCCCCTGCCGGGAATCGAACCCGGGACCTCACACTTATAAGACCACAGCGCTCACCATTGCACCAGGGAGGGAGATCGTCGAGAAGCTACTCACTTTCCAAGTGTTTGTGTCATTACTGGACAAATACATCCTTCCCTGGAATAGTATCAAAGATAATATTGTTCTTTTAAACTCTCGTGGCGTGTATTTTAAAAAATTTGCTTACTATCAAGTTTTCATTCAAAGCTTTTCCGTAAAAAGCATTTATTGGCTTCTAGCAGCTTTAAAGTTTGTGAATGTTAGTTTCACTACTATGCCTATGCCATAACAAACTTACATTCCTAATTTCTATAAAACTTCTGTAAATTCAAGCCTACTAATAATTTTTTTACTCATATCAATGTATTCTTGATGTGACCGTCTTTCAGTTCTACGGAGACTGTTGTTTAAAAAACCTGTTTCTATATTTACTTTCAGCCAACTTTAACTAACGCTTTACCTGTTTATAACCGCTTTTCTTGCTAATTGTCAATCTAGAGAGCCGGCTGCTTGACGAGGAATCGTTCCTTAACTCCCTAAGAGAAGACCAAGGCCGACCCACGAACATGTCGCTCTTTGACGAGATACGTCTCAGTTTCTGTAACATGTCCAGACAGACGGACTTAAATTTCACGCAAGCCGTGGAAAAACCTGTTCTCGATGACTTGGAAAAACCCGTTCTCAACGACTTCGTAACAGCTGCCACCCAAACGGACGATAAACTATATTACGTTAACAAAAACGAAATGTTTACACCATGCAATTGTTACACTGATTCGTGTGCTGTGAATGTTGCAACGCAAACCAACAATGAAGATGTTAGAGGTCAAGAAAACTTAATTGTAGATACAAAAATTGATCAGAACAATATTAATCTTAACAATAATTTAATGTTAGCGGCAGATATTAATGAAAATAACGTTAGAGATAATTATAATTCAATATTAGATACACATGATGATGAAAGCAATATCAAAGATGAAGACAATAAAATCCGAGCTACAGAAGTGAATAGAAATGAAAGTAGAGGTAAAGATAATATAATAATATTTGATACGAAAATAAATAAAAACAAAGTCAGATGCAAGGATGATTTAACATTAGATCCACAGACAAATGAAGATATTATTCGAGAGAAAGAGAAAAAATTTAACCTATTTATGAAACGCTATAAACAACTAAAATCGCTCTCAACTCCAAACGTATGTGCACTTAAACAAGGACATCCTCAATTGAGATTTAGAGAGAATAATCGGAAAACGGAGACTAAAAATCAGACAACTATGACTTGCACAGATGTGTACGAAGTTTTTAAAGATACAGAAGTAATGAATATCGGTACACAGACTGATGCAGTTGAAACTGAACCTATTGCAAATAATAATAATGTTCAAGTTTGCTTTGATTGCCCAAAATGTGTTGAATGTGATAGATTGAACAGATACGTAACTAAACTAGAGAGCGATATATACTTTTCTAATTCGACTGTGAATGAAATGCAAGAGAAAATTCATCAATATGAGGAAAATTTGAACCATTTATCGACGTGTGTAAATGAAGAGAACGAAAGAAATAATTTCTTAAAAGGTGTTACGGATAGTCTGAGAGCTAAACTCGTTGTATTAGAGGGGACGTGCGCAAGGCAAGGCACTAAGATCGATGGACTATTTTGCGAAACTTGCTGTGCTGAAATTCAAACGGACTGTGGTAATTTCGTTAGACGAATAAAGTGTTGTAGTTAGTCAACATCGTAGATTTTCGTAGAATTGTGTCGTCCTAGATTAGTTTGTTTGTTAAGAATCTCCAGTAAGCTCGAGTTGCCATACAAATGTAGTTTTGCGTTGATTTATAAACTAAACGTCGTCGGCTTGATAGCAAACTTTTTGAATATAATGGTTGTGAGTGAGACATATCAGGATTTTGAAATTGATTTTTGTTGTGAAAAAACAAAATTAGCTCGAGCTTACTGCTGATTTAGGTAGAGATCTCTAGAGTGTACTCTGACTCTACTCAGACTTGAAACAGAGTTAAAACGGAACATGAATATGTCCCTGACATAAATCTGTCTCATTTTAACTCTATCTTGACAGTAACAGTAACAGTATGCTCTCAGCCTTAAGGTATATCATGGTAGATAAAATTTATTTAATTAAAAAAAATTAAACATTAAATACAGTATTGAGTTACGATTCATTATCATGGAGAGTTTGTCATTAATCCATATTAATTTATTTTGGTGATGGATGTTATTTAATCTGTAGACGAGTAAAATGTAGATATTTAGTCATGCTGATTCTGTAGTACACAACCTGCTACTACTACTATTACTACAAATTAAATTGACAGCATTGCTATCCTTTACCGCAGGAAACTTTGTGAAAGGATTTAGATAATTAAGAGATTGTCCTCAAACGAATTAGCGCAATTGGTGGTAATTTGATCGTACACAATATGCTCGCTAATTTCAGGTCAATACATGCCATTCTTTTTTCCAGGAAATATTGTTTAAAATATCGCAAAGGCACTATTACTGGCTATACTATTAGCTGTTATTCAATTTAGATTAAGAATTGTGTATGATCAAATTAGCACCAAAAACTTAGGTATTTTGGTTCATTTCATATTTGGTTTAAATGACAATGGTACTAATTCTGTTTAGCTCAATGTCAACTAAACTAAATTAAGGGATCTAAAAATAGTCTTATCCATTTCAGGCTTTGTTCCCTGTGGAAAAGGATAAAATGATGTCTTAAAGCTGTCAATTTAATTTATAACAGATACAACCCCAATAAGTTCAAAACATTTATATTCATTATTCCCATCATATTTCAATTTCATTCAAACATTGCGTCCACACGTTTGGACTTGTCTAGACCGACATGTAGCGCTGGCTTAATTAATATAAGTTGATAATGTGCCTCGATTTTGCAGAACAATCAACAGCATCGACTCAGGTGGAGACCCCCTGCGCGGACTGCGTGAAACGTAACGCCCCGCACAGCAGCATCAGGAGATTTCTATGGTAAGACTAATTAAACAAATATTGGTGCTGATTCTAAATGATTTTAGAGTATACGCTCTCTATATTTTTCTCGCAGATGGAACTTGATAATACTTTCTCTATATTTTTCTCGCCAATGCGATAGAGTCAGACAAACATAGTTTAGAACTGTCAAAGATATCTTGCATTGCAACTTAAGTTTGTGATTAAAATTGTATGGTAGCACGAAAATATTGTTTGTTTTCAGTCCTTTTTTTTCACATTTTTTAGTTTTTTGATAGAGTCAGACAAACATAGTTTAGAACGGTCAAAGATATCTTGCATTGCAACTTAAGTTTGTGATTAAAATTGTATGGTAGCACGAAAATATTGTGTTTGTTTTCAGTCCTTTTTTTTCACATTTTTTAGTTTTTAGTTTTCAAAGTTTGTTGCAGTTACTCTCAATTTAGTTTAGAGAAAATATCAGAATCAACCTCATGATCTTTTTATTTGGCTGCCAGCTATGCAAGAAAAACGGAAGTTACAAGTTTCCATATTTGGAAATTCTGTTTTGCATGTCAAAACTGAACCATAGCAGAACTACCTGTTTTAAGTCAAGACATTTTATAATGCATCTATCTCTTACCCATACATCTGTTCCCTTGCTATAGAAATGTGCTACTGCTCTTAAGTAAGCTAAAGAAAACTAGATTAGGGCACTATCTCACTAGGACACCTGTGGTGGTGGTGCAACCAGTCGCGCAATAATGAAAATGTATACAGCTCTATGGAAGGTAACCTCACCTGGAGTCCGCTTGGTTGCGCCACAATAGTGTCCAAGTGAAATATTGGCCTTATAGGCTTATATTGTTTATAACTTTTCTGTATTTCTGAGACGAATCTCACTCGGCAGTCTGCTTGCAGGGAGCCGCTAAAGAGTCTCTTCCAGCTGTTCGCGGTGCTGTGCTTCCTGCTGGCGCTGTACGCGCTGTACGGCGTGACGCGGCGCGGGCGCGCGTGCCGCGAGCCGCTGCCGTGGCGCTGGCTGCAGCCCGCCGACCTGCTCGACCTGTTCCTCACTATCGAGTACGTCTCCGACGTGCCCATGTGACTGTTGCGAACGTAACAAGTGAAATACTTGTGCCCATGGGAATGTCGTGAACATAACCAGTGAAATAAGTGTGCCCATGGGACTGTCGGTAACTTAACCAGTGAAATAAGTTTGCGTGAGCGTAGTCCGTGGAACGCATACGCCTTTATCGTCTCCATGGGACTGTCGTGAACTTAACCAGTGAAACATACGTCTCTGACGTGGCCATGTGACTGTCGTGAACTTAACTAGTGAAATAAGTATTTGTCCGACATGCACATGTGACTGTCGTGAAATTAACCAGTGTAACATACGTATTTGATGTGCCTTTGCGACTCTGATAAATGTAGCCAGTGAAACACGTATTAGACGTGCCCATGGGACTGTCGTGAACTTAAGCAATGAAATAAGTACCACCTCAAGGCATGCCACATGTGACAACCTCAACCACTGAAACAAGTGCCTCAAGTCAACAATGTGCTTGAGTTCAATTAGTATATTACGTTACCACTATTGAATGTGGTATATTTAGTACTTCTTTCTCTTTACGCAGCTGTAAAGAACATTTTGCGATTTATTAGAGTGATTTAGGTTAAACTACTGAATAAAGTTATTGGTACGGATCCTAAAAGCACGATCTTGAAAATTTTATGCATTTCTTGCGAGTAAAGATTTATTGGATATGATTCGCGCGGCGCGACGAGCGCGGCGTCCGTCATTGCTTCGCTGTTATATCACGTCATAATCTGCCTACTGCATTGGTTACCGCCGTCTTCGTACGCGTGCTTAACTACTTTCCCCGTATACTCGAGAACCATGCCACTTACTATAAATACCCAGATTTTATTAAAATAGATAAATAAAAAAGGCAAAGTAAAATTTCGCTTTTCAACATATTCCATATTCTACAGCGGTAACAAAATGATGTGTTTCAATAATTATTTTATTATTATTAATCACATATAACTTCAAACTTCATTTTGGCCTCGAGGCACATAGTTAACATGTTATATAATAATATATAATAATAATCTATACTTAATAATATAATAAAGCGGAAGAGTTTGTTTGTTTGAACACGCTAATCTCAGGAACTACTGGACCGATTTCAAAAATTCTTTCACAGTTGGATATGTACGTGATCCCTGAGTGCTATAGGCTATATATTATGTACCACGGGCGAAGCCGGGGCGGACCGCTAGTATTATATATTAATATTATACAATTATTATAAACATGTTTGATACATAAATTCATTTTTAATTTATGACAATGAAATGAGTTTCAATCAAGTTTTCAGTTAGATATTATGTTGATTGATAGCGACAAAAATCACTGTAAAACTAATATCTAAAATTCGATGAAAAATGCCAACAAAAAAGTGATTTTATAGTAATTTATAGACTTCAAATAACTTCGTTATTTCTTCATAGATTTCAGTTATTTAAAATGTAAAATGCTGTCATTTAATCCATATTGTCATGTGGCTGATCCTCATTAACAAAAAGATTTGCGTTCACCTCGCTCGCGCTGTTTGTTTCTTTATATTCTCTACCTTGAACTGTTTGGGTTGATCAAAAAATTGTAGGTATATTATTCTGATTTAACGTTTTTTTTTGTGTCTATTTGAATTAGTAACTACCTACCTAATTATATTATTTGATTTAAAAACTGTAAATATTTCATTATAATTTTATGAGTAATAAAATTAACGTAATTTTTTCAGAAAAAGTTCTTAATATTCATTGAGCAAATTACTTTTTTAATGTTAACATTTCTCCATAAGTTTATGCTGTATATTGCTATTTTATTTCTTTATTAAATAATTATACCTTTGCAATTTATTTTTAATAGACTGATTAAAAATAATTTTGTGATTCTTGATGTTGATTTAATATTAATTTTAATTCATCATATACCTATAAGTTTCCAGACATT
Organism: Melanargia galathea; assembly: GCA_920104075.1. Lineage (NCBI taxonomy): Eukaryota > Metazoa > Arthropoda > Insecta > Lepidoptera > Nymphalidae > Melanargia > Melanargia galathea. The sequence continues at coordinate 17,425,066 of OV049871.1, read as the reverse complement.
TCTTTTATTTTTTCTTACTTAATATTCTAGTTTTCTATGAATGTAGCATGTCTTCCGAGTTTTTACTACATTTTAGTGTTTTTAGTATGTAATAAATAGTATTCTATTAGTTTTATATAAATTAGCAGTAGGTAACTTTCGGTCTCTCATAACTTTTACTAACCGTAAAAAAATACGCATTTACTTAATAAATAAAATTTTAGTTAAAAAAAACTAAAAGAAAAAAGTAATTGAAATGCAATCTCGTGTTCTTTAGAAAAGTTTGTTTATTTGGATATTGATAGTGAATTTTAGTTTCCTTAAAGTACCCGAACTAATTATAGTTTCTCATAAGATATGGTATCAAAGTTTTATAATTGTATTTCATTGAAATTTCTCTACCGCATGTGAAATTAGAAAAAATCTGTGATACTTCAGTGCCAGTGTTTTAGTCTTAAGAAGATTATTTTTATTGTTTAAAACTAATAAAGTGTAATGGTCGATTCACATTCTGCGATATTTAAGGGTTTAGTAGCAAATAAATGCCTATTTGATTGTACACCTGACTAAACTTTGTTTAGTTAGGCGTAACTATACTTAGTTTAATTAGGTGTAACTAAACTTAGAGGTGTGCAACCGAATTATTGACAGGTCTATCAAGATGTAAGGCAGATTGTATACCATCGAATTAGCACCAATTTGCTACTAAATACTTATCAGAATGTGTATCTGCCTAAATAAATGTACTACATATGTTTGACCAAAAAATAGTTTTAAATTGTTATTGACCTAAAATCTACTATTTTAATGGTTGGTTTTTCCTAGTTTAGACACAGCATATGTACCTACAATTGTTAAACTCAGATTATATCCTATTTTTTATAGTAAGTTGCACAAGTTAACAAAAAAAAAAATTTTTGTTTGTTAACTTGTTTATTGATTGATTATTACAATTTTTAATATATAAATTTAGTAGGCATATACATGTTACAATGAGGTAGGTACATATAATTTGTAAGATACCTAAGAATTCTTTTTTGGCTAAATATTAAATTTCCCTCAGGCTATTTTCTCTTTTTCTGAAAATAATTGTTACACTAGTTTGGTCAGTCCTGTCGAAACAAACAAAAATCTGATTAAATTCATCTTGAATAAAATATCCTGTGTTCAAATAATAAGTTAGTGATTTTATTTAATTCATTTTGCATTTAATAAATAGCATTTGTAATATTTATCTTAGTGAAAAATATAATGATAATAATTATTTTGTTTTAATTAATAAAGTGTTAATTTTAAAATAAACAATATGATCAAATCTTATAGAGAAAAGCAAATTATTTTAATTTTTGTGTCTATTACGTTTAGTCCAACGCATTTATTTCATTGTAGTAATTTTAGTAAATAAAGTTTTTAATGAGTAAAAAATTGTTTCATTTTATTGGTAACTTTTTAAATGTATAATCTTCAGGAACCATGACCAGAATGTTAGGCATTGTTGTTTAGGGATTTCTTTCTACTATTAAGCCCAAATTAGACGGTGCCCCGTTCATCGTTAGTTTTTGCGATGAACGATGCACGATACGATATTTGCTATGGCACAGTGCCTATTGAACGATGAGCGGTCGATATTTACACGGTTCATTTTCGATGATTGCCATTGGATCAATGAAGCCATTTTCGAGGCTTCATCCCAGCAAGCAAAAATCCCGAAAAATGAACCGACTAATGGCTTTAAACAAAAAATAGGGGGTGGTTTTGGAAGGGTCAGTTAAGCCCAAAAGTTCTGTAAGTTCAGCGCAAAAATGAACGACGAACGAGATCGTCTAATTTGGGCACAAGTATTTTTTTTTGTTTATAGTGTTAAGAGATAGGTGGGTAGCGAAAATTATTATTTGTATAATACAAACAATAGTTATTAACTTACGAAACCTCAACATTCTCTCAATCTACAATGACGCCATAACTCCGTTTAATACTTGTACCTCAGTGTATCCTTCACAAAAGGGCCCGCGAACTGAAGGCGCCCAACAAAAGGTATAGTCAAGGTGTATTTAGCTGAACAAAGGAATTCGCAACTGAGAAAGGGATCGCTACACACTTCCCACAGCTTAACAAAATATATGTACCTAAGTATTAAAGTTTCTAGGACGGTACTTACATGGTGTCTGCGGTCAGCATTGATCGGATTTGAGTGATTTGCCAATGGATTATTTAATTATTATTATTGATTAGTATAGGCTAGCTGGTTGTTTTTTACCCGACTACGGCAAAGCCAAAAGGAAGAGTTATGATTTTAGCAGTCTATGTACATAATATGTATGTATGTACGAAAAAGTTTGTGTCCGATTTTGTATGAGATTTTGTGTGTTCCACCAAAGCGCCTAAACTACTGGGCCGGTTTTGATGAATGAGGTGTCAATTGATTCTTTGTTATGGTCCGGGTGACATAGGCTACATTTTATAAGTATATTATGAACAAGTATAAATTCAAATTTTAAAAAAACCCCGACATTCGCCATTTTGTGGCGTCGGCCATCTTGGATTTGCATAGTGCTATTCTACTAGTCAAGCCCTTTCATTTGATACCCATATTGAGGAGTTGTGATAAAATATGTAATCCGCCATTTTGTACTCGGCAGCCATCTTGGATCGATTTTCATCAAACATAGCTAACAACACTCTTGACTAACTCACCTTTCAAACAAAAAACACCGCATTCAAATTGGTTCACCCGTTTGAGCGCTACAGGGGAACAGACAGACACACACACACACAGACACGTCAAACTTATAACACCCCGTCGTTTTGCGTGGGAGGTTAAAAAAGTCGAGAAGCGACCGCGCGGCAAAACTTGAATAATAAATTATTTTCGGATCGAAGAACAGATGGCGCCACTAGCTTCATGCCGGCAGCCGGGACGAAGATGGCGGTAAGTGGGTAGGTGAGGAAAGTGTATTATAATTGGCAATAGCCTGTCTCTAAAAGGCCTTTATTCAGTACTGGATATAAAATATGGCGACTGATGGATGGATTAATGGATGGAACTGTTAGCAAGTGATTTCGAATGTAACTGCTTTAGATAGAATTAAGACTACTTTTTATACTTACTTACCATTTTTTCAAAAACAACCGGACGAAATCGCGGGCATTAGTAGCTGATGGATGGATTAATGGATGGAACTGTTAGTAAGTGATTTCTAATATAACTGCCTTAGTACCTAAGCTTACTTTTTATCCCACGGAATTTTCAAAAACAACCGGACGAAGTCGTGGACATTAGTTAATCAACCAATGTAAAGGTACAAGGTATTAAAAAATAATAGGATATTAATTTTAATACAAACTGAAATTACTTCACATATTTCCCTAACAAATTGGAAACACAACCTTATATCTACTAAAGTAAGGTGACTTTTCCCTTTGCCCTGGATGTACAATCGGACACCTGTTACAGGAGCGTGGGAACGCGGGGTTGACAGGAAGGAGGCGATTCCCTGATGCGATGTGTGTGACCCCGTTATGGGGCAGAATTGGCAAATTATTTCTGCGCATAACCTAAGTAACTTGGTCCTCGTTGGTCTAGTGGTTAGCATATTCGACCGCAGATCACGGGGTCCCGGGTTCGATTCCCGGGTAGGGCAAATAATTGTTAGGTATAAGGTTTGTCTGTCAAGAAATTCTCAGTACCAGCACGGAGTTGGTATGTAGTTGGCGGTGTTTCACCCACGTGCCTCGGAGAGCACGTTAAGCAGTCGGTCCCGGTTATTATCACTATCATGTGACAATAGTCGTTAAATCCCGCCAACCCGCATTGGAGCAGCGTGGCGGGCCTAAGCTCTAATTAAATCCCTCTCCTATAAGAGGACGCCTGTGCCCAGCAGTGGGACGTAAAGGCTGTAGTGGTGGTGGGATAACCTATAAGTAGATATTATTGAGTAAGTATTATTGTCAAAAGAACAAAATGTGGGTATAGGCATGATGATTTCCATGTTGCGTCATGCGCGCTGCTCCTATAAAGTCTAAAACCTAGTATATTATCTTAAATGTATCTTAAAAAGATTGTCATACTGTGCTTCACGCTTATAGGCCAGTCAAATTTGACATTAAAATCGCAAACGAACGGCTAGTTCTGATTTTTTAATATGTTGTTAGGACCACTACCAGTAGTCTAAATTCAATTTTGCAGCTTCGAAAAACCTGTGCTAATTTTGTAGCACTTGAAAAACCGCGAAATTTTTGCACTTTTTTTGGGTTTTTCAAAATAAGTCCTAAACTATGCGTTTCTAAAAAAATATTTTTCTATACTTTTTTAAAGTAGACTAAAATTGCTACAATTTAAGACCAAAACTAGCTCTTTAAATTCAATATTTATTGAGATACAGCTCTCCAAAAATTGACAATTAATTCCAAAAAAGTGAAATTTTAAGATTTGGTCAATTTTAAACCCCGATATCAGGGAAAATACTCATTTTACGAGTAAAGTTAATTGAAAAGATGTTATAGTAAATATAATTAGCTTTAATTTAAACACTAAACAACGTCTGTAGCCCATATAGTTTACTTACAAATCCTAAAAGTTTAAAAAATGCGAAAATTGCAGTTTTCTCTTTAGTTTGTTTTGAATGTAATTTGAAAGAAAAAACCATGTACATCCACAAGAAATATGTATTAAAACTATTACTAAGTATTTAAATTAAGTATTTATAATGTTATTTATTCAAGAAAAAAATTATTTATATTATTATTGACATTTATTGATTTTTAGGAAACATATTAATCTGTATTAAAATGACATTATGAGTTCCGAGCAATATAAGTTGTAAACTACGCATTTTTGTTTAATATTTTCTATACATTTTTAAAGTAGACTAAAATTGCTACAGTTTGACATCAGAACCAGTTCTGTAGCTTCAATAATTGCCGAGATACAGCTCTCCTAAAATTGAACTTTTTTCAAAAAAAGTGAAAATTTAAGAGTTGGTCAATTTTCGACCGCGATCTTGGGGATAATACTCATTTTATGTGTAGAATTATAGGTAAAAATGTTATAGTAAATCTAATTAACTTTAATTTAAGGGTAATACGACATCTCTAGGACATATAGTTTACTCACAAATCTTAAAAGTCCAAAAAATGGGAAAACAATTTTCGTAAATTTGCTCTGCTTAGTTTGGTTTGTGAGTACCTTGAAAGGAAAAACCATGAACATCCACAAGAAATGTACATTTAATCTATTATTATAGTATTCATAATGTTATTTATGAAAAAAAAAATATATTTATTTATCTTATTTTATTGATATTTATGAAGCATATTAACCTGCATTACAAAGATATTATTTTTGGTTATAATTGTTCATTAAGGTTTGTGAGTAAACTATATGGCGTAGAGACGTCGTTCCACCCTTAAATTAAAGCTAATTAGATTTACTACAACATTTTGACTATAATTTTACCCTTATAATGAGTATTATCCTCAAGATGGCGGTCGAAAATTGACCAAATCTTAAATTTTCAATTTTTTTGGAAAAAGTTCCATTTTAGGAGAGCTGTATCTCGGCAAGTATTGAAGTTACAGAACTGGTTCTGGTATCAAATTGTAGCAATTTTAGTTTACTTTAAAAATGTATAGAATATATTTAAAAAAAAATGCGTAGTTTACGACTTATATTGCTCGGAACTCATAATGTCCTTTTAATACAGGTTAATATGTTTCATAAAAATCAATAAATATCAATAATAATATAAATAATTTTTTTCTTGAATAAATAACATTATAAATACTAAATATAAATACTTAATAATAGTTTTAATACATATTTCTTGTGGGTGTACATGGTTTTTTCTTTCAAACTACATTCAAAACAAACTGAAGAGAAAACTGCAATTTTCCCATTTTTTAAACTTTTAGGATTTATAAGTAAACTATATGGGCTACAGACGTCGTTTAATGTTTAAATTAAAGCTAATTATATTTACTACAACATCTTTTCAATTAACTTTATCCGTAAAATGAGTATTTTCCCCGATATCGGGGTTTAAAATTGACCAAATCTTAAAATTTCACTTTTTCGGAATTAATTGTCAATTTTTGGAGAGCTGTATCTCAGCAAATATTGAATTTAAAGAGCTAGTTTTGGTTTTAAATTGTAGCAATTTTAATCTTCTTTAAAAACGTATAGAAAATATTTTTTTTTTGAAACCCATAGTTTAGGACTTATATTGAAAAAACCAAAAGTAGTGCGAAAATTTCGCGGTTTTTCGAGTGCTGCAAAGTTAGCACAGGTCTTTCGAAGCTGCAAAATTGGATTTACACTACTGGTAGTGGTCCTAACAACATATTAAAAAATCAGAACTAGCCGTTCGTTTGCGATTTTAGCCACTTTTGGAGTCAAATTTGACTGCACTATTACCTATACCAGATAATCTGTTAGGCAGGTATACCTATACCTACTAACAGAGTCAGCTTTCAGTTCATATGAAGCGCACAGTATCAAGGGCGTCGCCAGGTAGGGGCAGGGGGGGGGCAGCTGCCCCCCCCTAGAGATTTGAAAAAATATAAATATTTTATAGTTTGAAAAGAAAATTCTGATTTTTTTAATATGTTGTTAGGACCACTACCAGTAGTCTCCAATTTTTCAGTTTCGAAAGACATAATAAGTGCTAACTTTGCAGCACTTGAAAAACCACGAAAATATTTTCACTTTTTTGTTTTTACTACTACTTTAACTATGTGTTTTCAAGAAAAATATTTTTTGTACATTTTTAAAGTAGACTAAAATTGCTATATACTATTTAAAACTAGAACCAACTCTGTAAATTCAATATTTACTGAGATACAGCACTCTAAAAAATGACAATTATTTTCAAAAAAGTGAAATTTTAAGATTTGTTCAATTCTAAACCCCGATATCGGGGAAAATACTCATTTGACGGGTAAAGTTAAATGAAAAAATGTTGTAGTAAATATAATTACTTAGCTTTAATTTAAATATAAAACGACATCTGTAGGCCATATAGTTTACTTACAAATCCTAAAAATTAAAAAAATGGGATGGTTGCATTTTTGCTTGCAAAACCATATACATCCATAAGAAATATATATTTAAACTATTATTATTATAAGTATTGATATTAAGTATTTATAATCTTATTTATTACAAAAAAGTATTTATATTATTATTTATATTTATCGATTTTATTATGAAACATTGCATTACAAGGACATTATGAGTGCCGAGCAATATAAGTTCCAAACTAGGCATTATTTAATACTATCTATATATTTTTAAAGTAAACTAAAATTGCTACAATTTGAGACCAGAACCAGCTCTGTAAGTTCAATACTTACCGAGATGCAGCTCTGCTAAAATTGATTTTTTTCCAAAAAAAGTGAAATTTTTTTGGTCAAATTTCGACCGCGATCTTGGGGATAATACTTATTTTACGAGTAAAATTATAGCGAAAATGTTATAGCAAATCTAATAAGCTTTAATTTATGGACAGAACGACGTCTCTAGACCATATAGTTTACACACAAATCTGAGCACAACGAACAGCAAACCTTACTTACTGAAGCTACTTACTTACACAAATCTTAATGAAGCAGATTGATAAGCTTCATAAAATAATATCAATATTTATTAATTTGTATAATCAATATACATATATAATATCAATACAAGTGTAAATTGAAAATTTAAAAAACCCCCGACATTCGCCATTTAGTGGCGGCGGCCATCTTGAATTTGCAATAGTGCTATTCTACTAGTCAAGCCCTTTCATTTGATACCCATATCAAGGGAGTTGTGAAAAAATATATCATCCGCCATTTTGTAGCGGCGGCCATCTTGGACCGATTTTCATCAAACATAGCTAAGAACACACGTCAAACACGTCAAACTTATAACACCCCGTCGTTTTTGCGTCGGGGGTTAAAAATGAGATTAACAATATAAATACTACAATAAAACAATATAAATAATAGTTTAAATGTATATTTCTTGTGGATGTACCTACATGGTTTTTCCTTTCAAACTACCTTCAAAAAAACTAAAGCGAAAAATGTAATATTCCCATTTTTTGAATTTTTAGCATATTTTGTAAGTAAACTATAATTAAATTACAGACGTTGTTTTATGTTTAAATTAAAGCTAATTATATTTATTACAACATTTTTTCATTTAAAACGGGTAAATTTAAATGAAAAAATGTTGTAATATAATAAAATGAGTATTTTCCCCGATATAGGTTTAAAATTGACCAAATCTTAAAATTTCACTTTTTTTGGAACTAATTGTCAATTTTTGGAGAGCCGTATCTCAGAAAATATAGAATTTACAGAGCTAATTCAGGTTTTAAATATTAGTAATTTTAGTCTACTTTAAAAACGTATAAAAAATAATTTTCTTAAAAACGCATATTTTAGGACTTATATAGAAAAAAACAAAAAAAGTGAAAAAATTACGTGGTTTTTTGAGTGCTGCAAAGTTAGCACGGCAAAATTGGATTTAGACTACCTACTGGTCACTACCAGTAGGTAGTCTAAATCCAATCCAAACAACATACTAAAAAATCAGAACTAGGTTTTTGATTGCGATTTTAGCGATTTTTTGTGTCAAATATGACTAGCCTATTTTACACTTTTCGCATACTCTAATATCATCAACTTGCCCCCCCCCCCTTGGCCAGCGGCTGGCGACGCCCTTGCACAGTATTTTGCATAAATAGGTACAATTTGAAGGCACCCTCTAAAGCCGGATTTATACGAAGCCAATGCGCGTTATAAGTATAATGCGTTTTAAGTATTTAAATATCACTTGCTTTAACGGTGAAGGAAAACATCGTGAGGAAACCTGCATGCCTGAGAGTTCTCCATAACGTTCTCAAAGGTGTGTGAAGTCTGCCAATCCGCTTGGCCAGCGTGGTAGACTATGGCCAAAACCCTTCTCACTCTGAGAGGAGACCCGTGCTCTGTAGTGAGCCGGTAATGGGTTGATCATGATGATGATGATGATGAATGCGCGTTCAGTCATACAAGATAGCGTTGGCAACAAGTATAAATTAAAAATTAAAAAAAATCCCGACATTAGGCATATTGTTGCGGCAGCCATCTTGGATTTGCGTAGTACTATTCTACTAGTCATGGCCTTTCATTTGATACCCATATTAAGGGAGTTGTGAAAAAATATGTAATCCGAAATTTTGTAGCGGCGGCCATCTTGGATCGATTTTCATCAACCACAGCTAACAACACTCTCGACTAATTCACCTTTCAAACAAAAAACCGCATTCAAATCAGTCCACCCGTTTGAGCGCTAGGAGGGAACAGACGGACACACACACACACACACACATAGACACGTCAAACTTATAACACCCCTTCGTTTTTTCGTCGGAGTTTAAAAATAGACGGGCGCTCTATTCAAGCCAGTGCAGCGCTGGCTTAGCTGGGACACACCCAAAGCTGGCTTCGTATAAACCCGGCTTTACAATACCTAATCAAAAAGTTACGCCATTGCATAATGTTATTCTTTATAGGTATGAAATTCTAGTGTGCCTGTTTTCGTAATTCTTCTCATAAACGGCTTAACTGACTTTGAACCTAAATCTTAGCGGAGGAAGTCGCGGATATCAGCTAGATCTTGAAAAATCATTGAATACAAAAAAAACTTCATCATTCCAAATATTTGTCTATCAATCATAAGTACAATTGTATTTTTTTGGCTCCATCCGGAAACCCAGCCCCGGACGTGGTGTTTTTGTGCTTCTTTCCTCCGATAAAAACGAGTTGATAGCTAGTCAAAACTCAAAAGCAGCCCCAGTTTTTGTAGGCACCTGTTTCCATGGGAATGCTTGTGGGAATCGCAAAAAAAATGATACAGATTTTCGAGACTTTTTCAGTTTCTCACCCTCTTCTTGTTTTTTTTTTTTTTTTGGATAGCATTGTGTCTTGGCTTACACGTTTTTCGATGGATTGTGGTTTGGCCCCGTTTGTGCATGACAATTTGACCATAATCCTGATGGAGACAAAGTATTTTTTTTAGATGTCAAGTTAACCTTGACTGTGATCTCACCTGGTAAGTAGTTAAGTGTCTATGCAATCTAGAGGAAAACGAGTTTAATTGGAATGGACAATGGGAGTGGTATGGTATAAGACCATAGCCCTAATCAGTTTCTACATGGATGTCGTAAGGTACACCATAATAAACAAGTCTGCAAAAAATCAGAACTACCTACCTACCGGATTTGAAACTACCCTTACTTTCAGGCGGTAAAGTTACTTCGTGACCATAATGGACATCTCTTACGGAAAGACAGCCTAACGCTTATTATTGAAAAAAGGAAAAGTAAAAAACATTGCAACTTCCGGAAAGCGTTTATTACTTACTAGCTTTTGCCCGCGGCTTCGCCCGCGTGAATTTCGGTTTTTCACAAATCCTGAGGGATAAGTAGATTTCTGGTCCACCCGCCCCCCGCCGCGCGGCGGCGTACCGCGGTACCGCGTACGGCGGGCGCAGGGCGCAGGGGCGCTCGGCGCGGCGCGGCGCCGGGATTCCATGCAGCGCGAGCGTCGGCCGTCGCGCGCAGCGAAAATACATATCAGGGCGTTTTTTACCGATTTCAACACAACTCCTTTTTTGAAAGTCGGTTAAAAAAGTAGCCTATGTTACTCCTTGGTTACTCCTCTACTTGTCTGTGAAAGTCCCGTCAAAATCGGTTCAGGCGTTTCGAAGATTAGCCCGTTCAAACAGACAGACAGACAGACAAAAATTTTAAAAACGTGTGATTCGGTTATGGTATCGTCCAAATAACCATATGAGCTTAATATGTGGTAGTTATTTCGAAATTACAGACAGACACTTCAATTTTATTTATTAGTGTAGATGTAGATTAGAAAAGCCCAGAAGTTTTAACTGACCTATCAAAAGTGAGTTTGCCTTATGAGATTTGTGGACCCTTTTATAACATTAGTAGGGTTACCAGATATTTCGCATTATAGACTAAGAAATACAAATTCAAAACTGGTTTATAATTCGACAGAACTTTCAACGGGATGGATTTTGATCATCTAGTATTATACAATGATAAAAACAAAAATGTGATTTTGATTACCATCGGCGTTTCTCTACGTGATTGAATCAGAAAAAAAGGGATAGAATCTATAGAGGAATCTAACTACCTCGTTGGTCTATTGGTTAACATATTCCACTGCAGATCACGAGGTCCCGGGTTCGATTCCCGGGTCGGGCAAATAATTATTAGGTATTGGGTTTTTCTGTCGAGAAAATTCTTAGTGCCAGTGCCATTAAAGCCCGCTAACCCACATTGGAACAGCGTCGCGGGTCTAAGCTCTGAATCCCTCTCCTATGAGAGAGGAGGTCGCTGTGCCCAGTAGTGGGATGTTAAATGGCTGATAAACTTTTTTATTTTAAGGATATTCGTTATTTTTCTGTTTGTACTTTGTATAGTCTTTCCATATAATTACCTACTAATTTTAAATTAATTGGTGGTGGTAGAGGAACCAGAATAACCGACATGGCTTTGAACTATGTGCCCCCCATTGCCACTCTGAGACTCACAGAGTGGCAATGGGGGGCACATAGTTCAAAGAACCAAGGCATCCCAGGTCCTTACATAAGATAGGTCCACCCTACAGCATCCCGTCGCAGGACGGAAGGAAGCACCGTTACAATTAATCCCGAGTCCGGTTCACACGACCTCCCCCTTTGGATTAACTTGCTATACCTTTACAATCCTATAGGTAGGTACTGTGAGAAATGAGAATCATCTTCTTCATACGGCATACCCCTTGTTTCACGAGCAACTTGCGCTTTTGACGCAAGAAAGTTTATTTGCTCTCGCTTTTGATTTTTCTTTTAGTCTCACCGAAAAAATGTGGCGGAAATCTATTTTTTAACCCCCGACGCAAAAACGACGGGGTGTTATAAGTTTGACGTGTCTGTGTGTGTATGTGTCTGTCTGTTCCCCTGTAGCGCTCAAACGGGTGGACCGATTTAAATGCGGTTTTTTGTTTGAAAGGTGAATTTGTCGAGTGCTGTTAGCTGTGTTTGATGAAAATCGATCCAAGATGGCCGCCGCCACAAAATGGCGGATTACATAATATTATTTCACAACTCCCTCAATATGGGTATCAAATGAAAGGCCTTGACTAGTACAATAGCACTATGCAAATTCAAGATGGCCTCCACCACAAAATAGCGAATGTCGGGGGTTTTATAAATTTTTAATTTGTACTTGTAGTGTAGTCCAAGGGCGTCGCCAGCCGCTGGCCAAGGGGGGGGCAAGCTGGTGATATTATAGTATGCGAAAAGTGTAAATAGGCCCAGTCATATTTTTCAAGTGCTGCAAAGTTAGCACATATGTCTTCTGAAACTGTAAAATTGGAGACTACTGGTAGTGGTCCTACCAACATATTAAAAAAATCAGAATTTTCTTTTCAAACTATAGCATATTTATGTTTTCTCAAATCAATTTGAGAAAACATAAATATGGGGGCAGCTGCCCCCCCCTGCCCCTACCTGGCGACGCCCTTGGTGTAGTCTTGAACTTAGATTAGTCGAATATACGGCTATGACCTAATGTATGTTTTAGTTAGGTAATTAAGTAATAACTACTTTACCGTATTTTCCCACGGCGAGTGCCATTTACCGCGTCAACGACAGTATGACAACGGTTATTGGGTTATTCACTTTCATTGGCCATCACGCGATCGCATGCAACTCCGTCACATTTGGATGAACCACGCGACAAAATTACATTCACCGTTAAAATAGCTCAGAACAAACTAATTTTAACTCTATTTCTTAACCGTTAAGGATGCTAAAAAAATTTTTCAAGTGTAAAAAAGTTTCGTCTGCATTTCGATGCAGCCCTAAACAAAGTTACGTTTGCGCTTATAACTAAATTATATTAACCTTATTGCCACACAATACGAACTATTAATTACATACAGAGACGCAAAATATATCTTTGTATTTTATCCTTTGACCAGTTTATTTTTGTGCTTTGTAATTTACATTTGCTTCGTATGTTGAAAGCAATAAGGTGGACTTTTGAGTAACTCTTCCTTAAATTGATTTAACAGTTATTTTTGTTTTTGTTAAAGGGACCGTGGGAGAAATGGGTAAATTGAATATTAATATAGAATTTACGTTTGTCGGTATGTCTATAGGGACGGTTAAGGTCATTTAGAACACCTGGGACGGGTCAGCGACATCTTGTTACTGCATCATGACAAACTATAAATTATTGTTTTAATGGATTTGAATAATTAGGGGGATATACATACGTTTTGATCATAAACTATGGGAAATATTGGTTTTATCTTTGAGTAGGTAGATTAATAAATTATGTAACATAATCTATACTGTGTGCTTAGTCTAAAGCGGAGCACTCGAAAACGAACTCGAAAACTATTGATCGATTTCAGAGTAAAATAGACCTAAAATGGCTTGCATTAAGGTTTGAGTTCGCCAATACATTCAGCATTCGAACAATGCTGAATGTATTGGCGAACTCAAACCTTAATACAAGACATTTTAGGTCTATTTTACTCTGAAATCGATCAATAGTTTTCGAGTTCGTTTTCGAGTGCTCCGCTTTAGACTAAGCACACTGATTCAAAATGTATCTACTTTTAAAAGGTAAATGTTTGTGTCATAAATGTTTTAAGAAAGTTTGGACTTTTAGTTTGAAGTAAACAAACTTAAAAAAATTTAAATTGGATTGGAGTGGTTTATGTATACCTAATGTAGGTACGTACATACCTACAATACTTCCATGTTTAGGCTTTCATAAAAGCTGTGATAGCCTAGTGGTTAGGACGACCGACTTCTAACCGGAGGTCGTGGGTTCGATCCCGGGGACCTCTAACTTTTCGGAGTTATGTGCGTTTTAAGTATTTAAAATATCACTTGCTTTAACGGTGAAGGAAAACATCGTGAGGAAACCTGCATGCCTGAGAGTTCTCCATAACGTTCTCAAAGGTGTGTGAAGTCTGCCAATCCTCACTCTGAGAGGAGACCCGTGCTCTGTAGTGAGCCGGTAATGGGTTGATCATGATGATGATGTAGGCTTTCATTAAATTGATAGACAACTGAACCGTTTTTGATGCAATTTTAATTGAACCAATTCGGCAAACCTGCTTTCTTTATTTCTCTTTTAAAATAGGTCCTAATTACCTAACGATATAGATTCTCATTTCGTAGAACCAATTTTATAGCAATTTTATTCTACTTTAAAAACGTCCTGAAAAGGTACTACCAAAATCCTATAGGGTCCTATGGGGTTATACTTAATCGCCAAAATCTGAAAATAAATCCGAAATTTTCGCGGTTTTTTCGATTTTTGACAAAGTTGCGTTCGGCGCTCAGTCACTTTGGATTATTCATTGAACCAACATCATAAACAAGTCTGCAAAAATCAGAACTACGCAATTTGACGCAAGGTACCTATTCCATACTTGCGTTACACGTTAAAGTTACTGGACTATTAATAAGGGTCAAACTTCGTCTATACCTATCGAATAAAAAAAGATACTCCTCTTTAACAAAATTGTCATCAACATATTTAATTACGTAAATACATAATTTCAACATATTACCCTATCTTCGATTGCATGACAAACATACCTCTAAAGGGGCGTAGCTACCGCCGTATATGCCGTATCAATTATACGGGGCCCCCAAGCCACGGGGGCCCCCGACGTGCGTAAGCAAAAATTAACAAAAACTCATATTTTTGTTTATCTCAGAAATGAGAAAAATCAAAAAATTTTGTCCAAAAAGTTGTCCATAGAGGCACAATCTTTAGAAAAACTAAAGTCATCATCAGCTATAAATGATTTAATAACTCAATTTGCCGAAAAAAAGGCAAGGAAAGTATATATTTAATTTGAATTGTTTGTAAAAATTTTAGAAAAAGTGACAGATAAATAATTATGATGAATAAATATTGCTTTTAATTTTATGCAAACATTTTTTTTTTATTTGTGAGAAATCCTTACCCTTCATAAGGGCCCCCAAACAAATTTCTATACGGGGCCCCGCCAAGGTATGCTACGCCACCTCTAAGGTCCGAAACTGAGGCATTGCACCTTTCTAAATTCCCACACAGCGTGAGAATCTACCGACACCCCATAAAGAACCCAATTCCTATACCCTACCCTATAAAAAACCCTACTCACCTTTTACGCTACGTTGCTCGACGGCGCTCCATAAAATATCACGTTTATCGTCCCCCATTCTGAAGGAGCTTAATGCGGTACTTCATGGAAATGTGCGAGTGTATGAAGTATGGTGTTTTTTTGTCGCACGCAATGTGAAGGGAGTTGTGGTTGTTGATGGACGTGCGTTCGGGCACAAATTCCCATACTGTACTGAATGAGGGGACGTATAAGTAGCTTCATTTAGGTTTTTTAAATGACTATGTAATTTTGTTGTACGTATATTTTTTACGCATAAATGAAAATGCATTCTATATAATTATCTAGGTATATTTTTCGAGTAAAACAATGAGCAGTTGATTTGACTTAACTATTTCCAAGCCCACGGATTTGAATGAGAAAATTGACACTCAAAAAAAAAATTACCTATGTAAAGAGTAAAGGTATAAGGTACCTACCTATCTAAGTAAATAAGGGTTTTAAATATAGGTGATCGATATATTTTTCTTTCATATGAATTGTATAGTTTACCTATTGACAAAAGTAACTCGAATATTTTCCATTGTTATTTTGTTAGATAAATAATAATATAGGTAAGTAGTAGTTAACCGGAAAGAAATCATCTAATAATAATTTAATTGTAAAAATTGTTAATCATAACGGATTATCCCGCTAACTACTCAGATATCTTAAAAATTAAAATTCCTGATTGAGATGTAAGCGAACAATTTATTTACCACCCAGAAATCGAACCCCAAACAACACACCTTTCTAACAACCGTTCCAATGGCGCCATTCACAGCAGGTCCCCGCGTAGAGCGAGACGGAACGAAAACAAAACATTCCGATACAGTTCCCACCGCACCAACCCCTGCGCCAGACAGAGATGGCTGGTGTTCCCACACGACATCTTTCAAACAGGATGAATAAACATGGTGGACAAATTTAAATATTGTTCCATTTGATCATACGTCAGTTCATTGTGGAACGCCGACCCGGACGGACCTCCGGGGGTTAAGTGAATAGTTTTAGTTTTTAGTTAACGGATTAAAGTGTGATAATGCCGTGCAGTGAAGACGATGACTCCCAAAGTGGGTTCATGTCGGAGCCCGGCCAGGGTATGTCCAAAGCTGAGTTGCGGAAGGTGATTGCCCATTTAGTGATATTAGTTGTTACAAAAACCGACTTGAAACTTAGTTGGTTTCATAGAATAATGTGCTTCCTTGGAACGTTAAGATTACATTAGTGAAAGCATCATCAAAATCTATCAAGTCGACACATGGAGTTGTGCGAGTGTCATAAATTAAACCAACAAAAACATAAGTTAATACAAGTAGGATATCTCCCTATTCTGGACATGTAGTGGCCATACAGAATGAGCTGATTCTTGTGCCGATCCAAAGTACCTACCGCACCGAAGGTACTGAGAACTAAAGACATTTTCTCAATATTTATTTATTACTAGATGATGCCCACGGCTTCGCCCGTGTGGATTTAGGTTTTTAAAAATCCCGTGGGAACTTTTGATTTTCCAGAACAAAAAGTAGCTTATCTGTAGAAACCCGTCCCCAAAACGGAAAAATCCCGTGGGATCCCCACGATTTCGGAAAACAATTCCTTACAGCATCAGGGTTGAGGAGTTGGATATGTACCTACTCGAGTTCATTCAACGATAAAGTCTTTAATTGGTACCCCCAATATAAATTTAAATAACCGAAAGTTTCTAAAACCCATTAGTTTTGGGGATCAGGTCCCCTACAGCATCAGGATTGAGGAGTTGGAATCCAAATTTTTTATAGAACAGGGTCGCAATGTTTCTCTATCGATTAAAAAAAAATTACGCAAATCGGTTCAGAAATCTCGGAGATATCGGTGTACATAGGTAGAAAAATACAACTCCACTTTTTTGAAAGTCGGTTAAAAAGTAGCCTAAGACAGTGTCGCAATGTTTCTCTAACGATTAAAAAAAATTTACGCAAATCGGTTCAGAAATCTCGGAGATATCGGTGTACATAGGTAGAAAAACACACCTCCTCCTTTTTTGAAAGTCGGTTAAAAAAGTAGCCTATGTTACTCCCTGGTTAATTCTCTACTTGTATGTGAAAGTCCCGTCAAAATCGGTTCAGCCGTTCTGAAGATTAGCCCGTTCAAACAGACAGACAGACAGACAGACAGACAGACAGACAGACAGACAGACAAAAATTTTAAAAACGTGTGATTCGGTTATGGTAGCGTTCAAATAACCATATGAGCTTAATATGAGGTAGTTATTTCGATATTACAGACAGACACTTCAATTTTATTTATTAGTATAGATAGCGGTCCACCCCGGCTTTGCCCGTGGTACATATATGGTAGCCTATAGCACTCAAGGATCACGTACATATCCAATGGTGAAAGAATTTTTGAAATCGGTCCAGTAGTTCCTGAGATTAGCGCGTTCAAACAAACAAACTCTTCCGCTTTATTATATTAAGTATAGATAAGTATTTATTAGTTAAATTTTTTGACGTGATAACGTCTTATAAATCGATGCACGCCGGCCGCACGCACAAAAAGCATGATTCATTGTCACGTACCGCGTGCAAGCGAGAGCGCGGAACGAGTGACAGAGGCAATGTTTTCATATGACACTATCACGTAAAATTATCATCCGTAAACCGACTTTACAGACAACCAATTTTTTTTTAATGTATTTTAGAGATGTACCTAAGTACCTATTCACGTGAGTAGAATATGACATTTGAACATTCTTTCGATATCGTAATCAGGATTTGAGAGTTTGAGATAATATTATGAGGAATAGATAAATATGTTTAAATTAACATTCATAGATACATAGATACGTACTTACATACGTACATACGTACTTAGCGCTCGTACGCATTAGCGGTTGCGGTAGCGGCGCGGCTAGCCGCTTTTGTATTTTTATATGCAACCGCTCATTTTGTACGCACTAAACCGCGACGAAATTCCAACCGCGGCGGTTGACTGGGAGGCAGCGGCCCGCTTCGCGGCTGGCCGCCATGTTGCCTACCTATACGCACTAGGCGGTTCAGTTCGCGGCGTGCCGCAGGTGTGTTGTCAAAAAAGAAAATAAGCAATATGGAATTGTGAAGCAGCAGATTATAAAAACAGAGACCTAAAATGAAAACAATGGAAAGAATTAGTAGATATTTTTGGAAAATATCTACTAATTCTTCGTTTATGATAGACTGAACGCTGTTGTCAGACTTCAAGCGGTCCAACCACGGTTCAACAGCGGCTCGCCGCCGGTGGCGGTGAACCGCTGTTTCAACCGCGTCAGGCGGCAAGAACCGCCTGGGCGGCTGACCGCTAATGCGTATGAGCGCTTACGGAGTAAATAGTTTTAAATCAATTAAAGTCTTGTATTCTACCAAAAATTGCTAAGTAGGTAACTAGTAACACCTAGTAACTACCTACATAATATCATGATATCAATAACGCCTATAGGAATTGAAGCTACACGGTACACCTTGATGTTTCTACAAGCACTGAATAGATAGGTAATTTTATCTATTCAATGGTTAGAATTGTTGGGTTGTTTGGGATCGAATGATATTGCTTTTGAAGTGAGGTAGTTAATTCAGCTGAAGTCTAGGCGGTCTATTCTATACGTTGACCCCAACAAGACCTAACTTCCAGCGTGTGAATAGACCAAAAAATAGAACCTAGAAAAAATAACCGACCTAAAACGACCAACTCGCCACGTTGGCGCCAATGTTTGGGCCAATACTATTTTATCCACACACCCACAGGTCACACATAAGAGCCCGTTGCCATGACAAGCAATTAACGCGCGTTCACAACTACTTCCTACTAATATTATAAATGTGAAAGTGTGGATGTTTGGATGTTTAGATGTTTGGATGTTTGTTACTCTATAACGTCGCAATTACTGAACCGATTTGGGTGAAATTTTGAATGGAGATATACTATACCCTGACTTAAAACATAGGCTACTTTTTATCCTGAAAAAATTACAGTTCCCACGGGTTTAAAAAAAACCAAAATCTACAGCTATAGGTAGATTACTATAGCAAACTCAAACTTTCTTGAAAGTAGGTATAAAAGTTGGAAAAGGGAGCGGGAACGGGAACCAGAAATCCACGATGCCCTCAGGATTTGTGAAAGACCGAAATTCACGCGAGTGAAGCCGCGGGCAAAAGCTAGTTTATTCATACATTTTATTCGAGGCGTACCAACACATGCAAACTCTTGTCATGTAAACGGGCTCTTAGGCGAACAGTTTTGGGACCAAAGTTGTTACCAGCTTACCTATGAAGACGGGGTAACAGTAACTATAACCGAACAGTGAAACACAGCATGCCATCAATGCTGAAAACAGTTTTTTTGAACAATAAAATATTAAAATTTCAAATTAATATTTTCAGACAAACAAACCGATTATGGAGAAAAAGCGGCGCGCGCGCATCAACAACTGTCTCAACGAGTTGAAGGATCTGCTCATGGATGCCACGGACAAAGACGTATGTATTAGTAAAGCTTATAGTCAAGCAGCCGCCACCTATTTTTTTAAATAATATACTGCAACGTCCTCCACTCCGAATATTTCCAAATAATGAGTTCATAAAAAATATTTATTAATAACCAACTGATTTTTTGTATGTAGCTTAGTAAATATCTATTTGTATAATAAAATGAGCACATAGTCCTACAAAAGTGGTACGTTTTCCCACCTCAGCGAATCGAAATGTTTAACGCTTGCACACTAGAGCAGCAACCTCCATCGAGAATTTTCACAGAGAAAAAACTTGGTCGTTTTGTCGAACTGAACCTATTCACGAAGATTCAGCATGTTATTAATCACTAAAAAAAATAAGCGGCGGCTGCCTTAGGGCGTTTGTGCACTTACTCGTTTTCGATTCGTTTTCGATTCATGTTCGTTTTTTTTAATGTACATCATAAAAACGGATACGAAATTCACGAATGACATTTGTGCACTTAATCGTGATTTCACTATACGTTTTGAGCATTTCGTAGATAAAACGTGTTCATAATGTGTGCTGCATTTAATCGTCGTCAGCTTTTTGCCCTTTTCTTATACATTCTAGTTCTTCATTCTTGACGATTCAAAAGTACTTGTAAAAGTTTATTTGAATAAAAAAACTTTTCTATTCTTTTCTATTCTAGGAGCATTTATCGATCATCACTTATTGAGATATCATGAAAAATCTTTTTTTAATAATTACAATCGAATGAATGTTGCTACTTTCGATATCATATTGTGCCATATAAGTAAAAGAACAGATTACTTGGCCATGCACACGTTTTAGAGAATGCATAACTGCAGAAAAAATTATATTCAATGTATTCTGTGAAGAAACAACAATAAGTAACACTAAGGTTAGTGATTATGAATATCGCACACACCTTTCCGCACGCGTCCTTATTTTAAAACGATTCGTTGTGAAAAGTTCACGAATTTAAAAACACGAAAACGAATCGAAAACGAGTAAGTGCACAAGCGCCCATACAGTTATAAGGAAGGCTATGTCGAATCGTGTTTTCACGAAACACGAAAACGAATCGAAAACGAATAAGTGCACAAACGCCCTTACCAATTTATTATAAAAGAAAATATTTTATCGATCTACGCATAGGTAATAACATATCATCCTGTTAAAATTTACTATAACAATAATTTAATACGTCTTTGTTTACTTACAGCCAGCACGCCACTCGAAGCTAGAGAAGGCAGATATCCTCGAACTGACGGTGAAGCATCTACAAACACTTCAGAGGCAGCAACTGGCCGCAGCCATTGCCGCCGACCCGGCCGTATTGCAAAGATTCAAAGCCGGCTTCGGAGACTGCGCCGTCGAAGTGAGGAGATATCTCTCACGACTCGCCAGCGTGCCCACCGGCTTGAGATACCGACTCGGAAGCCATCTGACCTCTTGCATATCCGGCATAGAACGCTTGAACCCCGACTACCCTCCTCTAATACCGGATCCCTTGCGTCTAGACGACGAAAGACCCAGCGCTTTCCACTACGTCAAAGCCACGAGACCGACTAGTCCGCCCCTAAGTCCGTTATCGTGCGACTCGGCCTGCGATTCCTCAACCGAATTGGAAACTCCTCCGCGAATAGTCCAACAGTTTCCCTTCCCAACGCCTCCGAGCCGTTCCGCCTCCGACCAGGACTCGAGTCCCGAACAAAGGGCCACGGTATCCTCAACAACAATTTCTCCGGAAACCTTGAAGCAGGAAGCGTTGAGAAACAAGAAGTTCATGGAACCGTTATCGATAGTCATAGACGTGGAGAACTACAAAATTGGAATCGACGCGTCCCCCAAGAGAGCTATAGATTATTCGATACGACAGAAATTAAAACGCCATTCCGAAACTATAGGTCCAGTACCAAAACTAATACGACTCGACACTGAAAAATCTAGCACAGCACCAAAATTAATAGGTCTCAATACTGAAAAACCTAGTCTGGTCTCAAAATTAATTAGTGTTGATACAGAAAAATCTTTAATACCAGAAAGAATAACTTCGGACAGATTAGAAGTTGGTGTTAAATTGATAGGTAGTAAAGCCTTAGAAAAATCTTCAGCGTTCAAGAGAGTAGAAAAATTACCAAGTTATCCCGAAAGGAAATTAACCCTTCCCGAAAGTATACCAGCGGCAATGGAGAGACAGTCGGCAGTTAATGTAGAAAAACAACCCACAACGGTGCCCAGAACTGTGATAAGTCATACAGCGGAATCTTTGGCTCAATCGAGTTTTCGAACCCGAAAAGTCGAAGAAAAAGAAAAAGCCGAAGCAGACACGAGTTCGAAGTCACCGCAGCAAAGCACTAGTTCTGAAATGTGGAGACCATGGTGAAATCATTTAGAGTTTAGACTGATAGTCAAGGGCGTCGCCAAGGGAATGCTGCAATATAGCCAAATGTAACCAAAGTCCTAAATTCACTCACTTGACTTAGAATTAAAAACTTTGCAAGTTTTCAGTCAAGTCAAGAGCTTGTAAAACTTGCTTTACAGCTTCATAACCTCTCGACTGCACCTAAAATTGATACTTTTCCCCTCAGCTGGCGACGCTCTTGATGATAGATTTGGGATATAGCTACCTACCATGGGATTTGTCTTCCAGAATTTTTAACGGATAATGTAGCTGTTATTAAGTTGTGCCTTATGAAACCGATATTAAATAAGATAGTTCAATCTACGATGACGCATCTCGCTCGTCGGAAATTGTCTCTAATTTTATCTTAGTGTGCCCACATGTCGGTGCGTGAAAAACGCACACTCTAACTATACTCTGATTTTTAATTCCGTGTAATTCTGACGTTTCGTAATGTTACCAGAGATAAAACAATTCCTACAAAAAAGATAAAAAAATGTAAATAAAAATCAATTGCCGCATATATCTACATATGACAAATTCCTGACAGTTTTTTTTTCAGTGTGCTTCTTTTGTTTTCTATTGCTGTTAGTGTGCACTTTCTAGTTTCCACTCTTGGTGTTTTCTATTTTAGGTCGAAACGACTAGGTACCTACTATTATTATTACGCGGCATATTATGGCTTTTTATGATGACAGGGAATTAAAGTAGTTTGGGGTAAAATCGTACTTCGTAGATTTTAACCCTGTTCTCCATACAAATAGGTAATTCATCTGTAAATGACAATTGACAGCTGTCAGAATTCCACGGAATTAAAAATCAGAGTATATACCTACCTACATTTGCACTGTAAACGATCGGGACTTACCCTAAGACATACCTATAGAGCGTATTCTGACTCTACTCAGACTCAAGTCAGAGTTAAAATGAGACAGATTTATATCAGGGCCATATTTATGTTCCGTTTTAACTCTCTCTCGAGTCTGAGTAGAGTCAGAGTACGCTCTATAGATCCCAGCATAAGAGAGCGCCATCTTGGATCGAACTATCTATTTGTTTGATCTATGCTATTTGTTTAACTATCGACACTCAATATACCTGCTGGTCGATAGTCTAAAAATGATAGCTACAGTGTAACGATCGCATTCACTTCTAATTGGCCGACTCTTAACTATTGCTATTTGTTTCCTATTGCCTAAAATGCATTATTAAGCCAAACATCACAAATGAAATTGTAGCAACGATTAATGCAGGTTTTAGACAATCGACCAGCTGTATTAAATTGCCAGTGTTTAGGTTTAAAAATATTTGATGCTAAAAATACTAGATCTTCACATGAATGATGTTTATTTAAGTTCCTTCAAGTGAATTCAAAAAGTCTGAACACACGCCGACCATGACCATGAAGCTTGTTTGTTGAACATGTATAATATGTACGATGTATGAAAATTGAACATGTATGATGTATGAACATGAATACTGAATTAATGGGTAATATGATTTTTTATACATCGCCAATTAATGGGAACTTCTGCTGATGTCTAATATTGTGGTGTTTTTGTAGATACTTTTGAGTACAATTTTTATGTTTTACAATTTTGAATAATACAAGAGTGTATTTATAAATGCAAAGAGTGATAGCTTTAAGTATTTACCTGTGTGGTATACTGATTACATATATTGTTTTTATAAAAAAAATATGTAATATTATTAAATGCATATTTTCTAAGTTTTACACAAAAAACGAATTTTTATTATCATGTTGTCCCTATTTATAAAAGCACGATATTTATGACGTTTATGTATATATGTATTGTATGTATGTAAAGAGTATCAATAATGTGCCGTTTCACATTGGTCCATTCCACATGTGCTAGAAAATGCTATTTTCCTATTTTCACGCTGTTTCCGAACTGCGCCAATATATCTGAATACTGCGTCAATATGTAAGTATGAAAACCCATAAAACTCGGCAAGCTGGCCAGCACAGCACACGCAGTAAATGTGAATTGCCCGAGTGTATTGGCCGAGCGCACCGGGCCAATGTGTACTGAGCTCTTAACACATTACCCTTGGCGACTTGCAATTTGGAGGGTACATATTATATATTACAAAGTTAGGTACATACGACACTTGTGTAAAACCTTTTATTACATATCACAAACATGGTGCAATTGATAATAATAATTAATTAATAGTATTGTTTTAAAACACACACACACACAACAACAACAATAACGAAACACGATTTCGCAATTAACACAGAAGCGTTTGAATAAATAATAAATTAAACACACATTCAACATTCGAATAAATTATTACTAAATTAACTAAATTGGACGGATTTCAGAATTCCATATTGGACTTATCATAATTTGACAAATAATAATTACTTATTATTAACTATACTCTGATTTTTAATTCCGTGGAATTCTGATGTTTCTTAATGTTACCACAGATAAAACAGTTTCCACAAAAAAGATAATAAATTCAAAACTTAAATATAAATAAAGACCGATTGCCTCATGTAGATATGACAAATTTCATACAAATAAGTCATTCTGTTTTTAAATGACAACTGTCAGAATTCCACCGAATTAAAAAAAATCTGACTATAGGTTAAGCCGTTGGACATTATCCGTATATGTTTCCATCATAAAAACCGCATTGGAGCAGCGTGGCGGATTCAAGCTGTAAATCGCTCTCTTATACGATAGGAGGTCTGTGCCCAGCAGTGGGACATTAAAGGGATGTAGGGTTGAGCAGCTGTGATAGCCTAGTGGTGAGGACGACCGACTTCTAATCGGAGGTCGTGGGTTCGATCCCGGGGCACGCACGTCTGACTTTTCGGAGTTATGTGCGTTTTAAGTATTTAAATATCACTTGCTATAACGGTGAAGGAAAACATCGTGAGGAAACCTGCATGCCTGAGAGTTCTCCATAACGTAGGGTAAAACCCGGATAGACGCCCCACTTTTTGAAATGGCCTCATAGCTTTTAAAATATTAATTTATCACAAATAATATTTATGAATATGGCTAGTTTAATCTTTTGGGTTCCATTATGACTTGTTTTTGTTGTCCTAACGATTACAGATTTTGCAGAATTTAACTTTTCGCAGACCCTTTTTTTTGGGGATAGATGCCTACCTGTGTGGATAGATGCCCCACTATGAAAATACTAAAAAGGATAGATGCCCTATGAAAAAAAATAAGCAAAATACATAGTTTCATAAGGTTTTATTATCTAAATATATAAAAGGAAAAGGTGACTGACTGACTGACTGCCTGACTGATCTATCAACGCACAGCTCAAACCACTGGACAGATCGGGCTGAAAGAGATAGATGCCCTGAAGTATATTAAAACTATCAGGAATTTATTGAAAAAAGAAATAAAAATATAAAAGAACATAAAAAATATTTAAAAAATACTTGATATATATATAGGCATATTAGGGGATAGATGCCTCTAAGGGCACCTATACCTCGAAAAATCGAGGCAACTATCCTTTTTGATATGGATAGATGCCCTTTTATTTATTAAATAAACTAAAAACTAAAGAGCGATTATTTACACTTAGGTGTACACTTATTGAACCAGTGTATTGACATAATAAAAAATATAACAGAATCTTCTACTACTTCAAAAGTTATACAACGGCAAATAATCGCCTCTAAAACTTTGAAGGATTTGCCGCGTTCGCTGCGGAGATAATCACACGCACAAGCGAAACAAATTGTTTTAATACAAATGTATGTAGGGGCCTGAGGTTTGGGGGGCCTGCGCTTCTTATTTAAACTATCAATTTTTAGTCGCGAGTTTGGGAAGTCAGGTTTTTTGACACTGAGGCATCTATCCAACTGCGGCATCTATCCGGGTTTTACCCTACTCAAAGGTGTGTGAAGTCTGCCAATCCGCTTGGCCAGCGTGGTAGACTATGGCCAAAATCCTTCTCACTCTGAGAGGAGACCCGTGCTCTGTAGTGAGCCGGTAATGGGTTGATCATGATGATCATGGTGAGGGGTGAGAAGCCTTACAAAAACATACAAAAAGACACAGCTCTTAGCAAGTGCAGCCAGAAACAAATAACACAGATCAGCATTCAGAAAGTGAAGCCGGAAACAAATAACTCCTGAAACTAAGTGAAGCATCACTTAGACTTCAGGAAGTCCTTCCTCTGCTGTTGCAGCTTTTGCTCGAGGAGTGTGATCTTCTCCTGGTACTTGGCCGACTCCCGGCTCAGCGCCTGGATGGCGGAGTCCTTGCGGGCCACGGCCACCTTTACTCTGGAACACATTTTTTTTTTATTAACCCCCGACGCAAAAACGACGGGGTGTTATAAGTTTGACGTGTCTGTGTGTGTGTGTGTCTGTCTGTTCCCCTGTGGCGCTCAAACGGGTGGACCGATTTGAATGCGGTTTTTTTTTGTTTGAAAGGTGAATTAGTCGAGAGTGTTGTTAGCTATGTTTGATGAAAATCGGTCCAAAATGGCCGCCGCTACAAAATGGCGAATTACATATTTTTTCACAACTCCCTTAATATGGGTATCAAATGAAAGGGCTTGACTAGTAGAATAGTACTATTGCAAATCCAAGATGGCCGCCACCACAAAATGGCGAACGTCGGGGTTTTTTAAATTTTCAATTTACACTTGTTAATCTTCAAGTTAGCCCTTGCCAGCGATCTCACCTGATAGGAAGTAACAATGCAGTCTAAGGGTCGGTTGTTTCAAAAATGTTTGACGAACACGTAAACGTTAAATATGGAGCCAACAAACGTTAGACAAAGACGGCGTTGACTCACCATTTGTTAACAGATGGTATCCGCCAAAATCTTTTTAAACAACCATCCCTAACATGGAATCGGGATTACCTGGCTCAACGGTTTTTACGCAGCATCATACCGAAACGCTAAATTGCTCGGCGGCTAGAGTGGTAACAAGCCACGGCTGAAACCTCCTGCCAGACCGGACCAATGTAGAAATTATAAATTCCCAAATCGCCCTGCCGGGAAGTGACCACGGCGCTTACCACTGCGTCAGGGAGTTCGTCAGAGCCTTCAGTCGTTTCTGAGATAAGAGGATAGCACACGAACACACAGACAGTCTCTCACTCACTTGGCATAGAGCTGATGCATCTGCTCCTCGTGCGTTTTCTTCATGTCTTCTATCTCCTTCTGCAGCGCGTCGACCCGCGCGCGCCACGCCGCCTCGCAGCTGGCTCTCACCTCCTCCGCGCGGGACTCTAGTTGAGTGTTTTTCTGAAATTCAACGCCACTTGTAATCATCACCATCATCATCATCATCATTATTATCATCATTATCATCATCACCACCATCATTATCATCATCACCATCATCATTATCATCATCACCACCATCATTATCATCATCACCACCATCATTATCATCATCACCATCATCATTATCATCATCACCACCATCATCATCATCACCACCATCATCATCATCATCATCATCACCACATTCATTATCATCATCATCACCATCATCATCATCACCGTCATCATTATCATCATCACCACCATCATTACCATCATCATCATCAAGTGATATTGCATACCATTCTCCATTATGGCTACTCACCTCAGTCAAGACCCTATTTCTTGTCTCAAGCTGACTGATCATAACTTCTAGTTCAGCGCCTAAAAACGAAAACAGAAAAATCAATAACAATTTTTGAATCAAACGACAGTCATAAAATCAAAGATGGAGGGAATCTATTGAGCTCACAATTTCGTCAAGTATCTATAGGTACTTCAGCTGTTACAAGTTTAAATTAAAAATTTAACATACCCCCGACATTCGCCACTTTGTGGCGGTGGCCATCTTGGACCAATTTTCATCAAACATAGATAAGAACACTCCCGACTAATTCTCCTTTCAAACAAAAAAACCGCATTCAAGTCGGTTCACCCGATTGAGCGTTACGGTGGAACTGACAGACACACACACACGCACACAGACACGTCAAACTTATAACACCCCGTCGTTTTTGCGTCGGGGGTTAAAACATATTATTATACTAAATGATGCCCACGGCTTCGCCCGTGTGGATTTAGGTTTTTAAAAATCCCGTGGGAACTTTTGATTTCTTTCTTTGATTTCTCCTTTTTTGAAAGTCGGTTAAAAAAGTAGCCTATGTTACTCCCTGGTTAATTCTCTACTTGTATGTGAAAGTCCCGTCAAAATCGGTTCAGCCGTTCCGAAGATTAGCCCGTTCAAACAGACAGACAGACAGACAGACAAAAATTTTAAAAACGTGTGATTCGGTTATGGTACCGTTCAAATAACCGTATGAGCTTAATATGAGGTAGTTATTTCGAAATTACAGACAGACACTTCAATTTTATTTAATAGTATAGAATAGTCGGAAGGCAAAGGGAATATCAACTTACACCTGTCTTCGGTCTGTCGAATCCTGGCTTGCGCGTCCTGATATCTTTTAAGAGTCGCTTGCTCGGTTTCTGCGAGTTCCTTCAATTCCGCTTCGTACTGTTCTTTAGTTCTCCTGAAAATAGAATAACCTGTAGAATATAATACCTGTAGAATTTTCGTATTTGCCTCTGTTGGCCCATCACTAATATTACAAACTAGATGATGCCCACGGCTTCGCCCGTGTGTATTTAGGTTTGTAAAAATCTCGTGGGAACTTTTATTTTCCAGAACAAAAAGTAGCCTATCTGTAGTAAGTAGTAACCCGTCCACAAAACGGAAAAATTCCGTGGGATCCTTACGATTTCGGAATGCAATTCCTTACAGCATCAGGGTTGAGGAGTTGGACATGTACCTACTCGAGGTCATTCAACAATAAAGTCTTTAATTGGTATCCCCAATATTAATTTAAATAACCGACAGTGCCTAAATCCCATTAGTTTTGGGGATCAGATCCCCTACAGCATCAGGATTGAGGAGTTGGAATCCAAATTTTTTGTAAGACAGTGTCGCAATGTTTCTCTATCGATTAAAAAAAAAATTACGTAAATCGGTTCAGAAATCTCGGAGATATCGGTGTACATAGGTAGAAAAACACAACTCCTCCTTTTTTGAAAGTCGGTTAAAAAAGTAGCCTATGTTACTCCCTGGTTAATTCTCTACTTGTATGTGAAAGTCCCGTCAAAATCGGTTCAGCCGTTCCAAAGATTAGCCCGTTCAAACAGACAGACAGACAGACAGACAGACAGACAGACAGACAGACAGACAGACAGACAGACAAAAATTTTAAAAACATGTGATTCGGTTATAGTATCGTTCAAATAACCACATGAGCTTAATATGAGGTAGTTATTTCGATATTACAGACAGACACTTCAATTTTATTTATTAGTATAGATATAAATGCGAAAGTAACTAAAAAGCTCTCTGTCTTACTCAAAAGCACTCTAAAACAATATTTTTGTCTCTTTCATACTTCTTACAGTTCTTTCAGTTACAGTTACAGAGTGTAGTTTCAGTTACAGAGGGTAGTTTTAATTTCTACAGTCTCTATCTCTTTCTAATTTATGCTAAACTATTACTTTCATCTCTTTCTAGCTTATTATACTATTCTGTTACCTCAGTGCGTCTTGCAGTTCCTTCCTCCCAGCTTGAGCTTCCGCCTCCATGCTCTCAATAGCTTTCTCAATCTCTCTGTCTCTCTCTAACTTATGCTGAGCGGTTATCTCCGTCACTTTCTTCTTCAACAGTAATTGCTGATCGGCCTCGTAATCTTTCTTGTATTGTTCGAATTCCATTTCTAATTCTTCGCGTTTCTGCTTTAATTTAATCTGAAAAAAAAAAATCAAGTATCCTTGGTACATTTTGAACAAGCTATAATTTAAAAATTAAAAAAACCCGACTGCCATGCTAAAAAACGAACTAAAAAGTTAATAAACTACCACCGTACCACTTACAGTGTAGTTGTTATTTATTTTGTTTTTCATGATTTGTCACTCCAAATTGATTTAAAACATATAGATTGTATACATTTTCGTACTCGCCTTTTAAAGCCCTTTATTTTGATACCCCACTCGAGGGTCTTGAAGAAAAAATTTTTTTCAGCCCGCACATTAAAATGCATAACATTCGCCATTTTGATTTTTTATGAATTTTATGTACCCAGTAACATTTGCGCCGTCAAGACAAATCTAATGACGTATAATTTATCAAAATAGGTTGAGCCGTTAAGTAGTTACGAACTGACATAGGAAACGGTCATTTTTTACGATTTATCACTCCAAATTGTTTCCAAATATATACATTTATACATTTTCGTATTTGCCTTTTGAATCCCTTTATTTTGATACCCCACTCGAGGGTCTTGAAGAAAAAATTTTTTTTCAGCTCGCACATTAAAGCGCATAAAGTCCGCCATTTTGATTTTTTTTTAAACTTAGGTACCCTATAACACTCGCGTCATTGAGACAAATCTAATGACGTATCATTTATCAAAATCCGTTGAGCCGTTGATTAGTTACAAGCGGACATAGGAATGGACATACATACACACAGGTGAAACACATATACCCAGTCGGGTAACCAGTCGGGTAAAAAATATTGTTTTAAAGATTTAGTTCATAATTTCACTTACTTCCAATTTTTCTTTCTCTTGTGCAATTTCTTGTTCTAACTGTTGTCTCTTTTCATGCAATAACTTTTCTTGTTCACTCTTCCAATGCTCTTTAAAAGTGAAAAGAATTGTAATAATTATTATTCCGTATTTAGAAAGTTTTAAAGAGTTAATACTGGAAAATAATAGCATTCTAAAAAGCTGTGGGAGATTCAATCGCAAAAAAAAAAATCGAACCATTCGATTGTTATTATTAATGGATTGTATTTGGAATTCGGATAACAATCAAAACCAATTTTTCGATTGTTTGTCGATTGTTACCCATAAGATTGTTGCTGTAAATGCGGGGGTGCGCGGGTCTCAAACGAATGAATCGGAAATCGAAATCAATAATTGCACAACTGATTTTGAAGTCTTGCGGTGCATAGTGTCCATGCATCATAAAAATTCCCGATATTAATTCTATTGTGGATTTATTTTCGATTGTCGATTTTTTTCCGATTGTCTATTTTCATTCGATTGTTTTTTTGTGAAGACGAATAAATCGACAGTTGATTGATCAATTGTTCGATTGTTTTCATTGCAAAAATCGCTCGTTTTATCGCAAATATGTAAACAATGAAAATCGAACTGACCAAATTCCACTTTTAGCATTTTCCCCCTTTCAGCGAGCTCGGCGGCGACTCGCTCGTTGTCCGCGCGCATCTCCGCCACCAGCCGCGTGCGCTGCTCCGAGTACGTCGCTTCCAACTCCAGGATCTGCTTCTCCATTCTACAATATCGACATGGCAACTACTATATAAACATGGCATCTACAATATCAACATGACAACTATAATATCAACATGGCAACTACAGTATAAATATGGCAACTACAATATAAACATGGCAACTACAATATCAACATGGCAACTACAGTATCAACATGGCAACTACTTTATGAACATGACAACTACAATATCAACACGGCAACTACATTATAAATATGGCAACTACAATATGAATATCGCAACTACAATATCAACACGGCAACTACATTATGAATATGGCAACTACAATATCAACACGGCAACTACATTATGAATATGGCAACTACAATATGAATATCGCAACTACAATATAAACATGGCAACTACATTATGAATATGGCAACTACAATATCAACAAGGCAACTACATTATGAACATGGCAACTACAATATCAACATGGCAACTACAATATCAACACGGCAACTACAATATAAATATGGCAACTACAATATTAACATGGCAACTACATTATGAACATGGCAACTACATTATGAACATAGCAACTACAATATCAACATGGCAACTACATTATGAACATGGCAACTACAATATAAACTTGGCAACTACGTAATAATACCGCTGGACTCGCGTGATATACGCCGGAGTATGCCATTCCACGAAACAGGCTCCCAAAGGAAATTGCACCTGTGCGCGCATTGGTTAATGTGCATGACCTTCATTAGCTAAATCGTTTTTAAGATCGTCTTACATGCCGGATTATCCTCAGTAAGTTCATAGTTGAGGTGGTGATTGTTAGGTATTTTAAAAATCCCTTGGGAACTCTATGTATGTATGTATGTAATTATCCAGGGTATAATCTATCACCATTCCAAATTTCAGCCAAATCGGTTCAGTAGTTGCAGCGTTAAAGAGTAACAAACATACACACCTACATACATACACACAAACTTTCACCTTTATAATATTAAGTGTGATATAAACATAGATATTATATGTAAATATGTATATCAGTCGGTTGTTACCTATAACACAGGCATTAAGTTGCCTACATTAGGAACAGACGACCGTGTGTGTATGTGTGAGTATTTATTTATTTATTTACCTAGAACTGGCCAACTGCCTCTCTTTCAGCAACGCAGCCTCCTTCTCCTGCTCCAGACTCCGCCTCAACTCCTCCAGCTCGGCCGAGCGCTTGGCGCTGAGACGGCCGATTTGTTCCGCGTGGAACATCTTCAGATCCGACACTTCCTTCTGCTGACGTTCCGCCATTTCACGCAATTCCCCCTCTAAGCCTTTCACTGTCAGCTCCTACAACCAAAAGTCATATCCATACTAATCACACTAATATCATAAAGGCGAAAGTTTGTTTGTTTGTGTGTGTGTGTGTGTATGTGTGTGTGTGCGTGCGTGCGTCTGCGTGGCTGATATCATGCTGATATCAATAAATCACGCTTGTAAAAATATATTGATAAAAATATGAAGGTGTAAGGTACCTTTATTTTTTCCGCTTTCTGTCGCACCCATCTTTGTCTGGCTACCTGAAAACAAATTAAGGTTCTTTTAGTATCTTCTAGAATATAATTGCAAATTCCAGTAAGTATGTATGAAAATCCGTCATTTTTCAAGTTATATCTATAAAAAATTGGTGTTTGTACTGTCAGTACAGTCAGGTTTTTACAAATTGTATCCCCAAGTTAGTTAAATAGGGGATGAAGGTTTGTATGAGAGTCCGTCATTTATCAAGTTGGTATTTAGGTTTTCGTCATCCATGAAAATTAGTATTTAGGTTTTCGTCATCCATGAAAATTAGTATTTAGGTTTTCGGTTAAAATAAATAATTAAAGAAATTTCGGAAAACTTGGGGGTACCAAGTAGAGTCGCGACGAATGAGTCCGGATAATCGGATATTCGGATAATCGATGTTCGGATAATCGGGATTCTACTGTAGTTAGTTTCACCTGTTGCGCGGCCGCCATCTTGTCGTGCTGGTTCCGTAGCTCCAGTTTGTACCGCTCCTCGAGCGCCTGCGCGGCGCGCTTCCATCGCTCCTCCAGCGAGCGGCGCTCGTCCACCAGCTGCTCTATGCGATGGTTCAGGGTTTTCTTATCGTTTATCAGCTGGAAACATATATAATACTAGCGGTCCGGCCCGGCTTCGCCCGTGGTACATATATAGCCTATAGCACTCAAGGATCACTTACATATCCAACAGTGAAAGAATTTTTGAAATCGGTCCAGTAGTTCCTGAGATTAGCGCGTTCAAACAAACAAACTCTTCCGCTTTATTATATTAGTAAGTATAGATTAAGTGCATACTATTATTATGTATTATGTATGTGCATATATTGAGTATACCCGAAAGGTATATACTCAATCGCAAAATTGAGTGTCCGACTGCCTCGTTGGTCTAGTGGTTGGCGTATTCGACTGCGGATTGCGAGGTCCCGGGTTCGATTCCCGGGTCGGGCAAATATTTGTTAGGTATTGGGTTTTTCTGTCAAGAAATTCTCAGTGCCAGCCCGGAGTTGGTAGTTGACGGTGTTTCACCCCCGTGCCTCGGAGAGCACGTTAAGCAGTCGGTCCCGGTTATTGTCACTATATCATGTGACAATAGTGGTTAAAGCCCGCCAACCCGCATTGGAACAGCGTGGCGGGTCTATGCTCTAATCCCTCTCTCCTATGAGAGGAGGCCTGTTCCCAGCAGTGGGACATTAAAAGGCTATAGTGGTGGTGGGGGATACCCGAAAGGGATAGAGAATAACCGCTGCCTTAAATACTGCAATTCGCTACAGAAACTTAACTTCCTCACACGACATTAATTAAGTTAAGTCTAAACAAAAAACGAAATTCACAACTTTTGTGAACCACTAGTACACACGACATTTGTTGATATTTTATGAGTTCATAAAATGTCGTGTGTGACGTACGAACGAAAATAATGATGTAAAAATCTAAAAAAAAATCTGAGCCACCATTTTTTAGGGTTCCGTAGTAAACAAGGAACCCTTATAGTTTCGCCATGTCCGTCCGTCTGTCTGTCCGTCCATCCTCGGTTAATCTCAGAGACTATTAGTGCTAGAAATCTGTAATTTGGCATGGGTATAAATATTAATTACGCCGACAAAGTGGTGAAATAAAATTTTGATAAATATTTTTTTTAGGGTAGCTCCCCTACATGTAAAGTGGGGATGAATATTTTTTTCTCATCTACCCCATAGTGTGGGGTATCGTTGAATAGGTCTTTTAAAAATATTGTGGGTATGGGAACATCATTTTTCGATTTCTAGATCCGTTTGTAAAATATGATGTTTTAAAGTACTAATTTTTATTAGAGTCAAGTATCCCCCCCCTCTATCAGCCAAATGGCAGTATATAGGAACTTGAAAAAATTCACAGCAGTAGTAGTAGCAGTATAATCAATTTTAAAGGAAAACTATCACGGCTAAGTAGGGTTCACAGGTTAAGGAGTTATATCTGTTTTTCGAGGATTGTGACTACGGAACCCTACACTGCGCGTGACCCGCCACGCACTTGGCCGGTTTATTTTAATTTGTTTTCCGGTGGTGGCAGGCAAAGGTATGGCATACGCACTTATGTACATTATTTCGCATAGGTAGTTACATACCTCTTTAATAAATAATTAATTAAACTGTCATTGTAACGCTGGATCTGCTAGTGTTTTACAATGTACCT
Source organism: Melanargia galathea (assembly GCA_920104075.1). Lineage (NCBI taxonomy): Eukaryota > Metazoa > Arthropoda > Insecta > Lepidoptera > Nymphalidae > Melanargia > Melanargia galathea. Next base: position 17,389,976 of record OV049871.1, on the reverse strand, counting down.
ATTGAGTTGAATCAATAAAGAATCGATAAATTACAAGATAATTTTGTTACTCAATCTGCTTCACGATTTTAGAATTTTCTAGATGAAGTAGAATTAATAAGTAGTATTGATTCGACAAAATCGGAAACCGGGATTTGCTCAGTTTCTTAAGAACTAAAAGGTATTAAATCCCTTAAAACGTAAACATATCAACTACTAGCTTTTGCCCGCGGCTTCGCCCGCGTGAATTTCGATTTTTCACAAATCCTGAGGGATAAGTAGATTTCTGGTCCACCCGCCCCCCGCCGCGCGGCGGCGTACCGCGGTACCGCGTACGGCGGGCGCAGGGCGCAGGGGCGCGTGGCGCGGCGCGGGGAGCGCGAGCGTCCGCGTCGGCCGTCGCGATCGCGCGCAGCGAAAATACCTATCAGGGCGTTTTTAACATCTGTATTTACCGATTTCAACACAACTCCTTTTTTGAAAGTCGGTTAAAAAAGTAGCCTATGTTACTCCTTGGTTAATCCTCTACTTGTCTGTGAAAGTCCCGTCAAAATCGGTTCAGCCGTTCCGAAGATTAGCCCGTTCAAACAGACAGACAGACAGACAAAAATTTTAAAAACGTGTGATTCGGTTATGGTATCGTTCAAATAACCATATGAGCTTAATATGTGGTAGTTATTTCGAAATTACAGACAGACACTTCAATTTTATTTATTAGTATAGATTATTAATAGACAGAGAAACTAAAAACCTGATCAATGAAGCTCTGGTGTCTCTTTATGGTCTCTTCGCACTCTTGTTTTACTTTGGCGATGTTACGATGCGACTGTTTCTCTAGGTTGCTCACTTTTGATATCATCTGAAATAGAATTAGATAATTTTTTTTTATTTTACTAACCCCCGACGCAAAAACGACGGGGTGTTATAAGCACACGAGTAGATAAGTACAGAGGGAAAGCTTCTGCAAGCGGCCCGCTGTAGGTACACTCACACATATGCGCACGTTTGTCACTCAACTGTACCGGTTGGTAGACCGAGCGCGCGTCCGTGAACCGTTGGTGAGTGTGTTTGTGTGAGAGTACCTACAACGGGCCGTTTGTATGAAGCTTATACTCTCTGTACCTATCTACTCGTGTGGTTATAAGTTTGACGTGTTTGTGTGTGTGTGTGTCTGTCTGTTCCCCTGTACCTACAACGGGCCGTTTGTATGAAGCTTACTCTCTGTACCTATCTACTCGTGTGGTTATAAGTTTGACGTGTTTGTGTGTGTGTGTGTGTGTCTGTCTGTTCCCCTGTAGCGCTCAAACAGGTGGACCGATTTGAATGCAGTTTTTTTGTTTGAAAGGAGAATTAGTCGAGAGTGTTGTTAGCTATGTTTGATGAAAATCGATCCAAGATGGCCGCCGCTACAAAATGGCGGAGTACATATTTTTTCACAACTCCCTTAATATGGGTATCAAATGAAAGGGCTTGACTAGTAAAATATCACTATTGCAAATCCAAGATGGCTGCCACCACAAAATGGCGAATGTCGGGGGTTTTTAAATTTTTAATTTATACTTGTTCAAAAAGCGTTGCATACACAATTAATAATATGAATGAGGAATTGTCTTTTCACAATCATAATCATAATTTCGTAAAAACTGTAGTATGGAACGAAACTGGTAGGTCTTACTCTTACAGTTCATTGAAATTGTCACAATGTGCAAATATTGCCTCGTTGGTCTAGTGGTTAGCATATTCGACTGCAGATCACGAGGTCCCACGTTCGATTCCCGGGTCGGGCAAATAATTATTTAAGGTAGGTACCTACTGGATTTTTCTGCCAAGAAATTCTCAGTGCCAGTCCGGAGTTAGTAGTTAGCGGTGTTTCACTCCCGTGTCTCGGAGAGCACGTTAAGCAGTCGGTCCCGGTTATTATCACTATCATTTGTGACAATAATCGTCAACCCGCATTGGAGCAGCGTGGCGGGTCTAAGCTCTAAATCCCTCTCTCCTATGAGAGAGGAGACCCGTGCCCAGCAGTGGGACGTTAAAAAGGCTGTAGTGGTGGTGGTGGTGGTAGAATGGAACGAAATTGGTGCACCCTCTTGCTTTACAAACAGAACTTACTTGCTCCTTGTGGTTGGTGAGACTTTCTTGCAGTAGCGCGATGCAACACGACCTCTCCTCTAACTGCAGAGACGCTGTCACCAGTCTCTGGGCCAGCTCTGTTTGCGGCAGTTTCAGCAGTCCCTCTAATCTGAAACAAGATTTGAACAGAAGAAGATTTGAAGATTGAAAGAAGATTTGAACAGAAGAATCGGACAAACCATAAACTATACATAGACATAAAATAGCAGTACAAAGGTTACGACCGCGCACCGGAAAACGCAGTGTTGGTAGACCCCCACTAGGCGGACCGCTGACATCAAAAGTGTCGCAGGGAGCCGCTGGATACAAGTGGCACAAGACCGTAGCGTGTGGAAGTCCCTTCAAGAGACCTATATCCAGCAGTGGATGTTTATTGGTTGATAACGACAACGACGACAAAGGTTTTATCAATATTGCGCGTCTAAATAAAACATTTTTAATAATTCAAAAATATTTGTACTAAGTACATAATTTTTATAGGACCATCTCGCAAACTTCCTCTATCGATTACAAAAAAAATCACGCAAATCGGTTCCAAAATCTCGGAGATCGGAAATATTATACCTACCTACGTGCCGTATTAGGACCATCGTATGATTTACGCAAAATACTTAATACTACTTGGGATTTATTATAATCTTACCTGTGTATAATGCTAAACATTGTTTATTAAGTAAAAATTCACTTACTTGGGAATTGTCTGAGGAGTTGTGTTTGTGACTACAGATAGGGCGTCATTTGCGCTTTGTTCGACCTTTTCCAAGAACTCGAAAATTTCCCTGAAATAAAACAAACTTTCAAATAAACACATCAATCAAATGAATAATTGGAGTTTCCAAACTAAGCAAACCCTTTTAATATTACTACAAATAAATAATTAGAGTTTCTAAATAAGTATGAAAATTTTGCACTTTTAAAACCAAAATTTAATGCTTACGTAAAATTATCCTTAGGCGTTGGACACCTTTCTTGTTCCTTAACTTCTGATTCATTACTTAGATTTACATTACTGACTGATGTTACAGGATTATCACCATAACTTTCTATCTCCTTTAGCATTGAATAAATATCCAACACTGTGGATTTTGAGTTAAGTTCTTTCGGTGTTACAGTTTCTACAGGAACCGAAGGACTTTGAGATTGATTTGCTGCACTAACTTCTTCTATAGGAGGGCTGCGTCTTTTGTCTAAATCTGTTTTAATTGTCTGTGGCAATTCAGGAGTTTCTTCTAAATTATCAATGTCAAGAGCTCTAGGTGATGGCGCCGAAAGAGACATCCATGAATCGATGTCTTTATCGTTTTGTACGCTTTCTATTCTAGCACTTGAAGGTGTACGCATTGTGAACGCATTTTTCTGAACATTGGTCGGTGCGCCACTTTTATCGAGATTATTTTTGGAAGTCTTATTGTTCCAAAACTGCTTATATCGCGTATTCTCTTCGACTTTAGAATGAATATTATTCAACTTTTTATCGTATTTCTTTAACATTTTACCTTCTTTAGAATAATCACCTTTAACTTTAAGGTAGTTCTGTATCAGTTCTTTGGTTGTCACTTTAGAAATGTTATCGCGTTTGACGTCTAAGGAGTTTTTGTCGCTCACAGGTTCGCTTAAGGTTATGCTTTGTTGAGAATTCTCACTACTGTCTCTATTTTCATTGGAAATTTTGTGGGAATGATGTTCAAATAGTTCGTCAATGTTAAGTGGTGTGGGAGATATAGCATCTGTTTTTATATCTTTTAATGTTAACTCGTGTAAATTGTTTATAGCCTGTAACTCTTTTTTATAATCTTCAATAACTTTTGAAGTGTACGCTTTTGTAGTACTGTTTAGAAGATATGAAGGATATTCAAAGTTGTCTTTTTCAGTCTCAGTATTTTCATTTTTAACTTCGCTAGTTCCTGGAATGTGAATTTGACTTTTGGCTGGCGAATTTTGTGGTGCTAGAGCTAGATGACCTTCTTTCTTCAAAAAGAATTCTTTATACAGCAATCTACTATGATTTAATGGCTCTGCCCATCTCTTATCACTTTGACTATTTGTATAATCTTTTTCATTCAAAAGTTCCAAGCTTTTCGGCTGATCGTGAATATGCATATTAAAAACTGTTTCTTTGTTAGAAGACGTAGGAAGCAAATAATTAGAAGCAACGCCTTTATCCTCCTTCATACAACTATCTGGGTAACCTGAATCTTTGGATGACGTATCTGTATGAATAACAGTACTTGACAATGTGGTTTTGTATGGATTGCTATGAGCATGAATGTCGTTGTAAAAGTTGCTATAGTTTTTAGTATCGTCCATGAAATAGTTTGATTGTTTTGGAAAATTATCAATTTTATCATTTTCTCCACAGTTTAGAATTTCTAGATTTTCTCTGTTTAAATTTTGGTTTTCGTCATCATCATAGTTTTCTGGTGATGAACTTGCCATATTATTATTTTGAGAAGGAATACTATCAAGATCTTGTGTTGACTCCTCTTCTACTAAAGACAGTTGCTGTTTAGTAAGATATATATGACGTGAATACGCATCTATTGATCCTTTGACTTCATTATTAGCAGGAGCAAAGGAAACTCTACCTGTTAAAGCATCTTCATTTCTAATATCCCCATCAAGAGAAACAAAGTATGACTCGTAAGTGTGATTCTTAAATTGAGGTGAGGCACTTCTTAGTTGAAATAGATCTTTATTTCTAATAGGTGATGGTGGTCTATGAGATTTTTCTTTAATAGTTACTTCTAATCCATAGTGATCATCATTACTAGAACTACCGCCTAACCCATTTGTTGAACTATCCATAACCTTTCGGCCCTTTTTGGCAATGTTTCTGTACTTTAAGAAATTCTTGGTATTAATATTCCTATTTTTGACACCAGACTGCGCTTTAGCTTTGATCTTGGAGCCTAGACTAATAAAGGTGTCTTCTGAGCCATAGTCTGAAGCATTGCTACTTATGTCTCTATTATTAATTGCGGGATCAAAGTAGACTTTTGTGTTTGAGAGTAATTCTTCTGTAGGAGGCAGCACTTTTATACTTAATGGTGAATCTGAAAAAAATAAAACCAATCCATTTAATTATGTTTTTAAAAATCTTGTATGAAACTATTTTTTAATGTTTTCAATTGGTTTTTAAATATTTGGAGAGTAGCCTGGAAATTTCATTTTCAATGAAAATTTTAATACAATGCTTATAAAATTCACTAAATCTTACTGTTATAAGACTGCAACAACTCAGTACTGAATGTCTTTAAGAAAGACCTCGTGGAGGGAGCTCTGTCTTTGGTGTCGGCTGAGAATGGCCTCTTATATCTTTCCTGGGTATCCTTCTCCTACAAAAATACAATGATTAAACTTTAACAAAACAACCTATTATATAATAATAACTAGCTGATTGATTAGCTGGTGTGTGCTTGAATTCTGACCATTGGTTTTTCCGGGATAAAAAGTAGCTTATAACCTTCTCCTAGGTCTAGGCTACCTTTGTACCATGTTTCGTTAAAATCGGTTCAGCAATTTAGGTGTGAAAGCGTAAAAACAAACAAAGTTAGGATTATTAATAACCAATCTAACCTGCTTTGGTAACTTTGTGTCAGATATTATGAGCTCAGATGTTTAGTTTCTGTAAAAGTTGTATAAAATGTAAGTGAATTTACACATCTCAGTACAATAAGTAATGTACCTACCTGCGCAGATGTAGTTTTTTGGTAAGTGTGAAAATATAATCTCTTGCTATTAGTTGTACTGTACAAGATGTGGTGGCATTCACCGTTATGAGCGAGATACCATCAGTCTCTTGTTATTATCGTTGAAATCTAAGTATATAAAAACAAGGCAAGTCTGCAAGATTACATCTTTCTACTCTATTTATGAATGAGTATTGTCTATATAACTTATAAAACTTATCTTACTGTATTTTTACAGCTGACAATGAAGCACCACATCCATAAATTTTAGGACATCTTATCTAGGTGAGTATGTACTGTAATGATATTATTGATATTTTGATGTATTAAATTGAAAAATACACCCTCAAATCAAGATGGTTTTATGATTATTTACATTATAATGGTTAACTATTGTTAGGTTTTAATAGATACGGTTACATTACTATGGGTTAATTAACTCGGTAGCAAAATATTAGCCTTTATAATATTAAAATGTGTTAAAAAATATTGTAGTCTATAAATTGAGAAACAGTATTTCACGTTTCTAATTCTGTCCTCCAGGGCATTTGGTTGTAAAAATATTGATTTTCTTCTCTATTATAAAAAAGCTAAATAAATAGAGGAAAATTGGTACCGGAGCACAGGAATTCTGAAGCGCTGATCGCGGTCGGGTCCTTGTGTTCTTCTTATCGTCCCTTTTCTTGCTTCTGTAAGTCAGGTTCACCGGCGAGCCGAGCAGTCGCAAGTTATTGCTTTCCTTCGACATTCCTGCTCCAACATTCGCCAGTAATCCATAAAATTATCGATATTATCGATGACATTCTGTGATTCTCTCAATTTATACCGGTTTGTTGACAAACTGCCGTTGCTAGGCAACTCAAGGGCAACTTTCAAAAAGCGTTTTGTTCATTTTCTGTGGATACTTCAAAATTATGTTAATTCTTAATTTAGGCAATTTAAAAGTATAAATTAAGTTTATTTTCCATAGAAAAGATTCTATAAATATTTTTATAATCAAGATATATTAAAAAACGTACATGGAAGACAAGATTTATTTAACTTTACAAGATAAAACCCCCGGGATTTCTAAATACCACTGTTGCAGTAACAAAACGCCTAATGTAAAGAGATGACGTAATGCGCAATGTCTAAAAATAGTTGGATTCGATCATTTTGCTACTTGCTCGTTGCTCGTTTCTTGTATTGTTCGGTGCAGCGTGACCACATGTGGTAGATTTCTACTTTTTTGGTAGATTTAAGGCTTGTTGTGGTAGTTAAAAATTGTTGGGTAGATTATGGTATAATTACACATTTTTGATTTTTTCCCGGTAGATTTGGTAGATTTTGGATCAAGTATATGGAAACCTTCTGTTTAGTAAGATTTTCGGGGCGGGGTTTCCCCGTCCATAACAGGCCATAACTAGTCTTGTTTTGTTTATCTTCTTTGCCCGTTTGCAAATAGGCACGTCTACGTAAACTTTTAACTTGATGTACCTATATATACGACTTAACACGAGATTACGAATATTATGAGCACATATTATGAGCACATATCGAGAGCGATTTCTTTGTTTTGTAATTTAATTTATCACCATGAAAAGAAAACACAGAAGACCAGTGGCGTAGCGTACCTTGACGGGGGCCCCGTATAAAAATTTGTTTGGGGGGTTTGGTAAATAGCTGATGATGACTTTAGTTTTTCTAAAGATTCTGCCTCTATGGACAATAATGACGCACATCGGGGGCCCCCGTGGCTTGGGGGCCCCGTGTAATTGATACGGCAGATACGGTGGTAGCTACGCCCCTGCAGAAGGCAATATCGTACGGAGTGGGAGCAAAACCCTTTATTTTCAAAGTGGTTGACTAAATCATCGGAAGGAGACAACGCCTTTTGTAAAGCCTGCAATTGCAATATTCTTCCACGGATAGCGTCTCTTAAGGAACATGAAAATTCAGCTAAACACCAAAAAAACTTCAAAGTAATTTCTGGAACACTTAACTTCCTAAGGTATGTAGGTACTTGCCTACGTAAAATAATAATAACAATTGACAGTCACCCATCTGACAGTAATGAGTGACAGTTATCAGAAGTTTGACATACAATTGGTGCTGCCATTTAAAATTATCGGCATTTTATGATTTTCTACTTTCGTTGGCCAGACTGTAATGAAATATAGTTTTATTTCATCTCTATTTTATCATATTAGTGAGGTAGATTTGTGGTAGTTTTTACCAAGACTGTGGTATATTTCGGTAGTTTTTTTAAGCTACAGAAGTAGATTGACCAATTTAAATGTGGTCACACTGGTTCGGTGGAAAAGCGAATAAATAGATTAGTGATTGGATTAGTTCGGAATCGGATTTCGTCTGTACTGCGATTTGCGGTGTGATTTTGAAGGTTGCGGATATTATTACGACACTCTATCGTCTCACAAAATAACACAAAGTTAAAATTCGTGCGACTTCAACTGGGTATTTTGTGTACAAAATAGTAGTGAGTTCATTATTCGTGTTCGTGTGGTTGAATTCGTTCAGAGAAAAATACTAAAATGTTCAGCGGAATCGCAGGTGAGAATTGAATGTTGGACTTTTTATTAAACTAGGTATATATCAATAAGTAAATAATATTTTTCCTGACAGCAAATTAGTCAATAATATTTTTTTATTAGGTAAGTATGTACTTATACTAATCATCTTTTATTTGTAAATACTGAACCAATGTGAAATTCTTGATTTGAATGTTTACTTATACCTTGCTTTAGGTATGCATCAAGTACGTACACCTGTACAAAAATTTCGTATTTTATGACTGGTAATTATTGCTGAGTAGTTCTGGCTTGGAAAATTTAGCTTTGTATTTGCACCTACTGCGTAGTTAGTGGAATCCATCGTTACAGCAAGTAGCAACCTTTCGGTACATTCATTGTCTAGCCATGGTGGGTGTTATATTTACTCTTGATGACTTCAACGACTTCATCTATGATTATATATGACTATCAAATATTTTCTTAGTTAAAATAAAAAATAAGTAAATAAAATATGTATGGAATTGTAAATCAGAGAATTTATTACTACCTATACTGATCAAACTTTGCCATCGATGAAGGTGAAAATTGCAAAAAGTTATTCTTTCGTTTGTTTTAGCTTTTTTGACTTTGATAAATTACTCTCGAGAGTAATTTATCAAAGTTTTTTGAATATTCGTAACTGGACGTACCTATAAATGAAAGAAGTGAAATAGTTATCTAGATAGGTTCTTAAGATTTTAAGGTTCTAAGAGTTTCCAATCAAAAAGTTGGACTTTTTTACGCCTTTTAATCATCTACGTTTAAAAAAACGGAAATTAAGCTTTTTTAAAATTATCACATGCATCGTTGTACTCGGTAGATTATGCATTATTATCGTGTATAATAGGTACTTACGTACGATCATCACCAAAACTTAACCATCTATGGGTAGGTCGGGTTTAAGCTGATAATGGTTTTGCTTTAGTTATTATCGTATCGCTTATCTCTGTGAGACGAGCGTTGTCTGGATCTTGTCTGGGTCATAAAAAAAGATAGGTACTTAGTTGTGTGGTTGTGATGCAATAATGGTAGAGGACTTTGACCTGTGACTTTAACCAAGGCAAAGTCACTTTCCCTACAAAATTTTGCCAGTGTTTCTACTACAAAAATTTTACCAGTGTAAAATATTATTATTGAAATCTTGCGTAAAACACATATTATGAAAAGTAAGGCCACATAAGACGGTCGGCGTAACAAGGCTAAGGATGTGATAAGAATCGTTTCGGTATAGAGGTAAGTAGGTGGGGTAGGTACCTACATGTTTGTTAATTGGTCATAAACAACAGTTCATTAACTCGACGACGACTCATCAGTTTGAATAATACAGAGCACAGATTCAGAGAGAACTTTAACATAAAGATGAAGATGGCCTTCCTATAAATTCAATCAAGCTATATTTTAGATTTTGGAAAAATTAAACCAACTTCGGTCCAGCAAATCTCTGAGAAATCGGTACCAATCAAATATTTTAGTGACATGTTGGTACATTTATAACTTCTTACATAAGAATTATTATAAAAGCGTGTTAAATACTAATAAAATCTATCTGAAAATATGTAGATTACGACATTGAAACAATCATCAAAAACGATTCACTAGTTTTTGACGTGATAACGTCTTATAAATCGATGAACGTTGGCTACACGCACTTAAAAGCATGACTCATTGTCACATACTGCGTGCAAGCGAGAGCGCGGAACATCTCATCAGCTTTGTTTCTTCTGAATTTACGAGTTATTCAAGCAGTTCAATAGGCAGCTAACCAAAATACAAAGAAATAGCCTTTCAAAAAGAAATCCCGTCTTTCCATGTTAAATGTTATTTATTACGAGCGGATACCCGCGACTTCGTTCGCGTGGATAATATTGATTTTGATAATCCAGTGGGAATCATTTTGTTTTTCCTAAGCTCCTTTGACCTTATACCTTGCTAAAAACTGTTAAAAGTTCACTGGCGGATGTTTAGGTAGATCAAAATGTAAATATCCGCCAGTGAAAGTCACATCAAAATCGGTCCAGCCTTTCAGAGATTAGCCAGTAGTCTTTAAAGTATCTACTTTCTAACAAAAAAAGAATGAATGAAATCGGACCACCCGTTAACGAATTACAGCTAAGTACACATTTTGACTTTCATCCCCTCTCCCAAGGGAACTGTGCTGAATTTCGGGATAAAAAGTATCCTATATGTTACTCCATAGTATGAACTTATATCATGCCGAATTTCATTTCAATCCATTCAGTGTGCTTAGTCTAAATCGGAGCACTCGAAAACGAACTCGAAAACTATTGATCGATTTCAGAGTAAAATAGACCTAAAATGGCTTGTATTAAGGTTTGAGTTCGCCAATACATTCAGCATTCGAACAATGCTGAATGTATTGGCGAACTCAAACCTTAATGCAAGCCATTTTAGGTCTATTTTACTCTGAAATCGATCAATAGTTTTCGAGTTCGTTTTCGAGTGCTCCGATTTAGACTAAGCACACAGTAGTTTTTACGTGATGCGCGCACAAACATACAGACAAACAGATAAACAGACAAACAGACAAAAATTTCAAAAATAGCTTTTTTACGTTCTATTACTTATCCCTAACATCCTCCAGTTATTATTTTGCAAAAATCTTCAATATACAGATACGGCAATTCTACGATTTTATTATATGTATGAAGCTGTGATAGCCTAGTGGTTAGGACGACCGACTTCTAATTGGAGGTCGTGGGTTCGATCCCGGGGCACGCACCTCTAACTTTTCGGAGTTATGTGCGTTTTAAGTATTTAAAATATCACTTGCTTTAACGGTGAAGGAAAACATCGTGAGGAAACCTGCATGCCTGAGAGTTCTCCATAACGTTCTCAAAGGTGTGTGAAGTCTGCCAATCCGCTTGGCCAGCGTGGTAGACTATGGCCAAAACCCTTCTCACTCTGAGAGGAGACCCGTACTCTGTAGTGAGCCGGTAATGGGTTGACCATGATGATGATGATGATTATATGTATAGATAGATAGATTACTCGTAGATATGTTTCTTTATAAGCTCAGATCTACAAATAGTTCTAACCTTTTCACAATGTTCCCTGCGGAAAATTCTTACATGTTACCTACATTAAGAACTGTTAATTTAGTTTCGTTTAGATATTGTTTAGGTGCAACAGAATTAGTAACATTATCTCGAATGACTTATACATTGTAATTATTTCGTAATAACGGAACACTAACACGGTTCATGTACCCTCAAAAGATACAAAGTTCAAATTCCATTATTTCTGATTCATTTATCACGTAGATAAAATTATAAGTATATACTAAATAGTATTTAGTATTAACCTACACCGGACGGAAATTTCCACATAAATTTTAAATACATAATTAGTTTGTATATTATATCAAATTTATATATGAATGCATATATGGATTCATATATAAACCCCGCCAGTTCTGCAATTTTTCATATGCACCTATACTTCGACTTTTAATTGTATGCACTAATGTGAAGTTTCGTGGGTTGTCACTTTTTAACGAAAATAAAATAGGGATGGGGTACAGGTGATTGATTTGAATCATTCAATTATTTTATTCAAATTAAAGTTTTTATTTTAAGTAATTATTATATTTTATGTACAAAAGTTACATTTATATATTTATATATATAGTATATATATAAATACGTATATCTTTAATATATAAAACAAAGTCTCGTTTGTTCGAACACTTATAACTCGAGAACGGCTGGACCGATTTTCATGGTTTTTGATTTGTTGTATTTGTCTTCGTCCCGAATAGCAGAATAACTGTTAAAAATATTGGAAAATTGACGAAAAAATAAAAGAAAAAACATTTTCCCATACAAAATGTTCATGGGTTTGGTAACTGTCAAACATTGAATGTTCATCCTGTCGATACGGAACTCTCTCACCCGTACCGTACCGTATAATTCTTCTGTACTTTTTCCTAAAGGGCTGGACTGATTTGGATGAAATTTTGTGTGTATATTTCAATGGGTTCCTGGATAGTTTGAAAACACTATTACCCGCTAAGTACAGCTAACCTATTGGGTCTTGGTAGGTGGCGCTGATATTGGTATGTCACCAGGCAGGACGACGTCTGCCGAGACCGCTAGTATATTAGCTATATATATATATACATATATATATATTAGCGGTCCTAGTTATTAAGGTAAAATTTAAGGTATTTTAATTAAGGTAAATTCAAAATGAAACAGAATAGAATAGAAAATAAAAGTTTTTTATTCAAATACACTTTTAGATATACTTTTGAATCGTCGATGACGACGACGATGTATGTCCATTCCTATGTCCGCTTGTAACTAATCAATGGCTCAACGGATTTTGATAAAATATGATACGTCATTAAATTTGTCTCGATGACGCGAGTGTCAATGGGTACCTAAATTTAAAAAAAATCAAAATCGCGGACTTTATGCGCTTTATTGTGCGAGCTGAAAAAAAAATTTTCTTCATGACCCTCGAGTGGGGTATCAAAATAAAGGGATTCAAAAGGCAAATACGAAAATGTGTACAATTTACACAGACAATTACAATTTAGACAGGACCAAAGACAATTTAGAAATTATAAAATCCCAACTTGCCCCTGCCGGGAATCGAACCCGGGACCTCCCACTTATAAGCGCTTACGAGCACGAAGTAATCAATGTAAAAATATTATTATTATGTATTGTAAATAAAATAAATTAAAAAAATAAATAAAAAAAAGACCAAAACCACTGAGCCAGGGAGGTCAAAATCATCTAGAAAATTATAAGTAGATTCCAAAAATATGTAAATATGTTATTATAATGTTAAATATATTTTTTTCTGAATAACTAGTAGGTATTCTTTTAAAAATATATATATTTTTTTTGTTATAAAAGGGCAGTAGCAACTTAGCATGTTAACTATGACAGATATCGTCAACACACATAGGCTGTTATTGCAATAGAAATAGAACTTCTTACTTTTTTTTTCAATTAAAGCTCATATAATTAATTGTACCAATAGGATGCGTTTGCCACAAAAAGTCAAGATGACAAAATTGTTAATTTGGCTTTTATACGTAGGAGCCATCGATTTACTTAATAGATAAATAAAATTATGATGATAATGAAAGAGTAACTTTGAACGAAACTTTTGTGAATGAAATTGAATGCATTGAACGTATCACATCACTATAGAAATGGGGTTGGCAACATTATTTTACGAAATGACATTAGGAAACGTCAGATTACTGCAGATAATTAAAAGTTTGACTATAGGTATTTTTACATTTAGAAATTTAGAAATTTTATATTTAGAAATTGTATTAGTTGTTAATGAATCGTAAGCATAATCTATATTGACTTACTGAGACGTAGAATCTCAAAATAAATTTAAGGACATCGTTATGAAACTGCGTAGTTTCATGATTACGCAGGATTATTCTATATTTGCTAAAGTCGCTTGAAATTGCAAAATAGCACCTAGCAAGCACGTTACATGTGTAGGCTCAACATACAAACCAAGAATTAACATATGAATGTACATAAAATATGTACCACAATTTACTTAGTGATTAACAAATTAAATATTAATGGCCTACAAGAATATCCCAAGCTGACCTTTTATTTGGAACTTATATATGCTTGATTGTACACAACAGTATTTATTTACATTACTTGTAGAATGTATTGTTAACGGAGTAATCAGTTGAATAAATGAAAGTTCATTTATACCGACACAATTGGTCCACAGCTAGGTAGATAGGTCCAATTTTGAGAAAAAAGATCAACCGCTGAATTCAACTCGGCTGGACAGCGATCGGGATGCTCCGAGATGTCTTCTCGTCGTGCCTGAAGAGGAAAGTCTTTGAACATTGCGTATTGCCAGTGATGACTTATGGATCCGAAACATGGTCGCTAATTATGGGCATAAGAAGGCTCAGTGCCACTCAATGGACGATGGAAAAAGCTTTGTTCATAGTATCATTGCGGGATCAAATCAGAAATGAGGCGATCCGTTCTTACGGATGGAGAACCAAAGTTATTGGCATAACTATTCGACATGCGTGAAGCTGAACTACTGAAGTGATAATGGGAGGGGGTAGATTGCTCTAAGAACCGATAAACGTTGGCTTCTCAAGGTGCTCGAATAGCGTCGTCGCAACGGAAAATTCAGCATTAGGAGTCTGCACCAGGTGGATGGATGATTTCAAGCATGTTGCTGGCAACCGCAGAACACCCACCACCACCATCACCACTACCAGTCTTTTAATGTACCACTACTGGGCACAGGCTACTCTCATAGTAGAGAGGGATTTAGAGCTTAGACCCGCCACGCTGCTCCAATGCGGTTTGGCGCTGGACACAAGTAGCACAAAATCGTGCTATGTGGCGAACCTTGTAAGAAACCTTTGTCCAGCGTTGGAAATCGATCGGTTGAGAGTTGAGACCATGACGAATACGAAATGAATACAAAAATAGCAAATGCGAAAAAGGTAACTTAAGCAATGACCACTATCAAGTAAGCCGTTGGCGTCACACAACTGGCTTGAATCATGCTTGAATCGATATTCTTACATCATCGGTCAAATGAATTTCCTCTTTTTCATACATTGTTACATTAATGTAAAGTATACCAATAGATACTTATTACAAAAGCTATACGTTTTATGAACAAATACTATTTACTAATTGACTCTGCCTAGGTACACGTATTTAGACTTAGTTTTCAAAAGAAAATAGCTGCTGTTGAAAATGTTTATATCTAAGTATGTCCTAGAAACAAGAAAGTAGCTATATAACGCCAGTTTCAATTGGAAGCCAAACAATCGATATTAATAGGGCCAGAGAAATTTAACTTAGGCAATGACAATTAAAAAAAATTAAGCACCTACTTAAGTACTTAATTCAAAGTTTCAAACTTCCCTGGTCGCGCCACATTGTATTTTTTAATTTATTTATTTAGTAATTATTATTTTATAGATCTTACATGTATAAGTAGGTAGGTATCTAATGCGATTGACCTTCACACTTTTTACCCTACCCTACTTTCACGGAAAAAAACGTTTAACTGCTGTTGTTATCGTTATTCTCATACTCATGATCATGATCATGATTAAAATGTGTTTTTGCGAAGACCTTTAAAAACATTAGCCTAACTTTATGATCTTCTTCTCTTTCGTTACGCTCTTGTCAGAGCGGTCGTGGTCATCACTTTCCAGTTATACAGGGTTAAATAAAAAATACCAGAAAGCTCTCGACACGTAATTGTTATCATTAAAACTAACAACTTTTGTTCTACGACTTTTCAAAATTCCGCATTAATTTTTATCATACAAAAAAATAAAAAAAATATGTTATTTCTCTAAAGTGACATTACTCTGTGCGCACAGAGTCGAGACTCGAGACCAAGACACGTGACGTGCGTTTGTGCGGCGTTGCCGATGTTACAGAGTAGCTACAAGGAGATAATCTATGTAAACTATTGAATATTAAATATTTCACAAAATATCGAGTTAAAAAAAAAGTCGTAGAACAAAAGTTGTTAGTTTTAATGATAACAATTACTTGCCGAGAGCTTTCTGGTATTTTTTATTTAACCCTGTATACGCTTGACGATCCGTCTCCATTCTTCCCGGACAGTTGCCTTTCGGGAGCACACATAAAGGGACGTCCACTGCAGCCTTTACTTAGTCCGTCCATCTCATAGGCGATCTGCCGCGAGGTCTGGTTCCTTCTACCTTTCCTTGGACGACTAGACGTTCGATGGAGATATTGTCACGTCTAGTCACGTGACCAAAAGAAAGTGAGAATTCGAGCCTGATGGAAGATAGACGCTGCTTGGTGCCGAGTTCTTCCAGAATGGACTTGTTGGTCCGGAATTCATTCCAGGACACTCTCAACATTCTTCTCCAGCACCACATCTCGAGATCGTCTATTTTCTTCTCACTAACTTTATGATCAGTCACCAAAAACGTCATAGATAGATAGATTTATCTAGCGTCGTAACTAGCTCTAGCTGTTGCTGTTATATAAAATTTTATTTATCTAAGTAGATAGGTATGTACTTATGTAAGATATGAAAATATCTCGAGCACGGCGGGTGCACGTGCACCAACGGCTGGAGCACTGCTGAGCTCTGAGGAGTGAGGTCACGGCCACGCTATAGGTAGTTACGCAGTATTGTGGAATTCATGATTCACCGCGTTCTGTAGGGTTATGCCGAGTCTGCACACCTTCTATCTACATGATGCATCGCTATTCGCTACTAGATTTTGAATGTCGAAAAATTACAATTAGAGCAAAATTGACCCAAAGCCATCGACCCAAAGCATCGAACTATTACGCTACCTACCTATTTATTCTAAGACCCAAAGCTTCATAATTTAGAGTCGTACATTCATACTTTCAATTTAGTTTTGCAAAATTTCCGCTTGGGGCCCTGGCTGTAGATGTAAGTATGGACGAACTCAAACCGTTTTAGATCAGATAGATCTTTGAAGTTATTGTGTTTCTGCGGTTTCGATAATCGAATTCGATCAACGTTGAGGCAATGTATATAAACTCGGAATATTTCCACTGTTTTTGCTATTCTATTATTTCTATAACTCTACCAACCTATTTAGTTAGTAAGTATATAACTATTTACCATCTTGACGAGTTTCCTCGACTTGACGAGTTGAAGGGTGCTGCTGACTGCTGACATTCTTTCATTCATTAGCCGTTATTTTTAAGCCGGACTAGCGGACCCGGCAGACGTCCGCGCGGCAATAGGTACATACATTAAATATTTTTGGATATAAGAGGATAACATACATGAGGTCATCTATGTTATTCACAGGTATGAATAAAAATAAAATGGTGGATATTTCGGATTAGGGCGAACAGAACCATCTGTGACTGCGAAGAGGAACTATGTTTTAGTTTGTAGCATGGATGTAAGATGTCGTTAGTCTACAACATCTGTAGTTCCTGATATTTTGAGGGTAGGTGCACTTACCCCTTCGGCGCACTTGCCCCACCTCACTTTACCTACCTACTTAATTATTAATATAGAGATCGTTATTGTTTATCTATCGCTGTTTCCGGTAGGTACCTACCTACCTAACTAACGGTGACAAAAGGTGGCAAAGGCATTCCGGAAATGATGAGTCAGATAAAAGCGCAACACATTACCACAGACATTACACAACGCGTGCGGTGTTTTTCATCAAAATTAAATAAAAATATTTACCTACTTGAAATTCAGACACGTTTTAGAACTGGATGTACGTACCTACTAGGCAGTAGGCACCTAGGTAGGCAACTTACTTATAAATGGTTTGTTAGTTTTCGATGTGATGTAGCGCAAGAGACAGGCGGACTGCATTTAGACTGCCAAACGCAGTCTCAAAATCAGTCAAAAACTAGCCCACTGCAACATTAGGTACTTGCACTGCAAAATTACTCACACTGCAAAATTATTTGCACTGCCAAATTACGTGCACTTCAAAATTACTTGCAATAACATATTACTTACATAACACTTCTATCAGCTTGCACCCCAAATGCAATCACTGTCAAGATAGGTAGTTAGGTAGGTACTAGGTAGGTAGTGAACGTAGGGTTTTCTTACCGGTTATCGTCCATTTAGTGGAGTTACTGAGTTTGAGAGGGTGAAAATTTATGTTGTATAAAAAAAATTAAACAAAAACTTGTTAAAATATACTTCTAGTATAGTCTATTTTCATTGCATGTTAGTATTTTTTTAGTGAGATAACTAGTTTTTTTTTAATCCTAATAAAGAGCTGAAAATGCCGATTTCACCGGTTATCGTCCACTAAATCTAGTTATCGTCCACCCTTGTACCTGTTATCGTCCACTGATTTCTATGAGAAATTTACTATGAAAAAGTATGCATGTAATGAGTAAGTAATTGAATATGTAATATTAACACCACTTTAATATGTATTTAATATATATACCAATTAAAATTAACTTCCTGTCCGTCTTTTCGAAATATATGGGTTTTTATTAGTGAACTTATGTTTACTCATACATTATTAAAAAAGCCACATAACCGTTTATAAAAAAATTGTTTTCTGTTTTTCGTCTATTCGTAATACTTACTTTTCAAAACAGCTGAACCTATTTTGACAGAACTTTCACAGGGTGATAAAGATCTTTATACAAAGTGATGTGGTCTTTCTACGCATACGAAATAGCGGTCAACTGCTTGTTTTAAAATAAAACAGATAAAAAAACTATTGCCTTGTTAACGCGGTTTATAGAGTCTACAATATGACATAATATCTTTACCAACTTTGCGCCTATCTATTTTGCATCGTCTTTTACCACATCGCACTTACATTATATAAAAGTAGGTACATATAATTTGGCAGCCTCCCTGGCATGGCGCAGGGGTAAGTCTTATTAGTGGAAGGTCCTCTACTTGATTCTCGGCAGAGCAATTTGGTAAATTCAATTTGATAATTTCAAAATTGTCTCTAGTCTAGTATGCCTTACTTCCAAGTCATTTAGCGTTTAAGGGTACGGATTCTGCCGTACCTCTTTCAGGTTATCCCGCATCCATCTTAGACTGCATCGTCACTTAACATCAGATGAGATCGCAGTCAAGGACTAACTTGTAGATGAACAAAAAATAAATTATAGATATGAGTAATAATCAAAATTCGCCTAAATAATAACATAATATTAAAAAATATATGTTTTTCATACAGTTTAAAATATAGGTGGACGGATAACCGGTGCACTTCAGATTCTCTATTTTAAATTTCGTCCACAAATTATAATGATCGACAATACTATCTTAACTTATAAATATATCAAAGTTCCAAGGAGAAACACATAAAATATAAGGTAATTCTTTTGTCAAACAAGTTTAGTTATTTATATTTTTACTAAATCTATTTCTTTTCAAATAATAGCTTGGTGGTCGAAACTTAGAATATTTATTCAGTGCAAATTTAGATATCGTCCACGCGTGATTTTGAAGACCCATAGTTTTATATACAATGAGAAAAAAGTGGACGAAGACTAGTCACTAACTAGTGTATGTGTATAGGATTCGAATTAATAAACTTAATTCCAATTTTGTGCACACCTCGATTGATAACAAGACTACCTAAAATTAAGACGCTAAACCTGTGTTTGACCGCCCGGACGATAACAGGTTTTCTTAAGAAAATAGTGAACTAGTTGTCGTCCACCCCTTTTATTTGTATTCTAATGTAATCAAAAGTAAAAAAACACGTTCACAGTATTTTATGAAACATAAGTAAGTGCTACAAAGAAGAATCAAACTAAATCTTATAGTAAAATGATTAATAACTTCCCGTGATAGTTGAAGCATGCCACTAATTTTTTTGCTCCACACGGCTCGTTTTCATTCCTTAATTGCATACTCAAAATTCGATCGCTTTGTTTTCAAAGAAACTTAAGTGAAATAGACTTTTTTCTTTCTCTGTGTCTTGGTAAGACATTAAAGTTGGCATAGAGATGCATTATTTTTATGTAAGTCTTATAATGTTTCTATTTTTAAGCGTTTCTTAAGAGTGATCCGCTCGGTGGACGATAACAGGTGCGTGTCCGGAAACCGGTGTTCCTACCCTACAACGTGTACAAGTAAAAAAATACCAAGTACAGCAAACGGTACTATTTAAATACCTACCACAGTATACAGAATAATATGTTACTGTGTAGTGTGTACCTACCTACCTAACTACCGATAAATAATTAATTCTGAATTTCACGCATTGAACCCATGGACAAATGACAATAGATAGGTAGGGTCATAAAGTTCAAAACAATCTCTAGAGATAGCCAAGTATAATATAATAAAATTATAATTGCGATGAAATTGTTTACCTACACTAAGCAAAACATCCAAGTCTAGTACGACAGTCATAACAAATTCTATAAGCAATTAATTGGTGACATCATCAAGGTCGACCAGTCGTGTAGTCGAGAGTCGAGACCTCGCAATTATGCCTCACAACACCCATACGTGCAAAAGAGACGGCAAGATCTGTGCCTGATACACACGAGTAGAAAAGGTATTCTGTGCCTGATATTTCATGAAGGAATGCTGCATAGAATGCTGCGTGCGTGTTTATAAAATATACCTATTTGTATTATACATATACATATATATGTTATATATGTCGTGGTCAGATCTTAGAATTGATCACTTCATGATGTGGCCGATCATTTCATGAAACGGTTCTATTTCATGATACAGCCATCTAAAACTGACCATATCGTTTAAACGTCAACGTTAAATCGATTGTTCCACCATCTAAGTAGGTACAACAGTACTTGAAAAATCCTGATGGACCCTCTGGTCGATCAAAACAGTGTTACCAACCAGTGTGAATAACTCAAACTTCAGTCAAAGTCGGAGATTTTGCCATAGACCACGATTCATGATTTACCATTTAGATACAAAGAAGATGTCCTGTAATCCAAAGCACTGCACGATGATTTGATACAATGACGTGATCACTTCCAACCGGCTGTAATTCTCATTAAATTAAAACTAATTTAAAACCCACTGGGCTTTAGTTGTAAAACGGTATTAAGCTAAGAACTCACGGAATATAGGTACCTACATATAAATATTTCTTAACCTCACGAGCTTGAAAAGCATTCCTGCGCTGCTTAAAATCAGTGAGCAAAACTCAATTTTGCTCACTAATTATGGCGAGAAGGATGTGCCTAAAACAGTTTTATCTACAAGTGATATTTCTTCCAGAAGCCCTCAAATGTAATCTTGATGAAAGTCTTCATTTATTTATCTAACTGATAAAGAATTTGGCAGATATTTTACTAATATTCTAAAACAACAACTTCCGCAACTCAATGCGTTGCTGTTATCGTTCTTCTAGATTTGATTAAATTTTAATAAGTAGGTCAATTCTACCGATCTTGCCAGTTAATTGCTGCCATTATAACATCATAAGAAAATAGGAATGTTCGTTGTCATAACAAAACATGTCCGCATTCTTCCATAATTACTAATCTCTGACACTAGGTAGTGACCTAGAAATTAGAACAGAGATCTAGGTATATGTAGATACCTACTCGTGTAAAACTATTGGAATTCTTTGTTCTGTGAGTATAATAGATATTATAATACCTACTGTCTGCTCCTAGTGTATTTGCCGGATATGTGTGGGTTCAAACTTCAGAGTCAGGACAGTTTATCTACCAATCTATGTCTTGTTTGATCTATGACTCGTATTAAACTTTTTACCACGCAGTTGACCGTAGAATTTCTCGTAGCAATTATTTTATTAACATAAGTATTTAATATTCCTATATTACTAGCTGATGCCCGCGACTTTGTCTACGTGGATTTAGATTTTTTAAATCCTTTGAGAACTCTTCGATGTTCTGGGACAAAAGGTAACGTATATCCTTCTCCAAGGTCTTGTGTACTTACCAAATTTCGTCAAAATCCCTTCCTCCTTCCTCCTTCTCCTCAAAACCTTCTCAAAATCAGTTCAGCGGTTTAGGCGTGAAAGAGTGACAAACAAACAAACAAACTCACTTTAGATTTATATTATTAGTTAGGATTAATAAATTGCTTGTTATTTTATTAAGTAAGTAGGTATTTCACAATTGTTTCACAAGTCACAACCTATTGTAAAACAAAGACCCTTCGCCGAGTTTGTCTATTTGTGTGCTCTAATCACTAAGTACTGCAGGAATTTTCACAAGTTCTAAATTCGTAGGATTTGTTAACATAAGATCATACGTTCACCGTTCTTCTTTGTTTTATAATGTAAACGTTCCTTTTATACCTACCTACTGTGGTAATTATGTGTGAGACAGTTACAAAGCTAATACGATGCATTGTTCACTCAATGCTAATCGCATTACATTTCTCAATGACCATGATGTCATTGCACTTACCACGGTCAGATTTAAAATGAGTGTCTAGTTGTAGGTAGCTAATGCATCTCTGGAGGCGGGAGGTGATTTGCGTTAGTCCGCCTCAGGAAATGTTATCCGGGAGCCTAGCCGGTTCATAGAACTTTGCAAGAGCGCAGGGTTTGCCGCCCATCTTACCCCGGCGCCACGGGATAAGATGGGCGCCAAACACAGCATTAACATTTGAATACTTGTTCGAACACTATGACTAATCTATCGTGTAAGGCTGAAATCAAATTGCCAGCATCGATCCGTATTTTATCTATTGAATTTTTATATGAAATGCGTACAAATGTGGCTCTCGATTTTACATGCTTTGCTG
The DNA here is from genome assembly GCA_920104075.1 of Melanargia galathea. Lineage (NCBI taxonomy): Eukaryota > Metazoa > Arthropoda > Insecta > Lepidoptera > Nymphalidae > Melanargia > Melanargia galathea. Next base: position 17,367,382 of record OV049871.1, on the reverse strand, counting down.
TTTGCATGCTTACGATGCGCAAGTTTGTCTCAAAATGGTCTCAAACTAGGTCGGTACATGCAAATCGATGTTGATAAAAAATTATACTTAGACACTTTTTACCCTACCGCGCGACTCAAAGATGTGATAATTAGATAATGTGTTTATCAGTCTATGTACCTATGTATGTATGTTATGTATGTATGGATGTATGTAATGTATGTTTGTTCCTTTGTTGCAACTGTAGAGACCAAACGCATGGGCCAATTTTGATTAGTGGCACGTCGTTAGATTCGCCATGCCAGCGTCAGCGGGAACATAAAATTTGAAAAATTCAAAATGGCGGATTTCCTTCATAATGTGGAGTTCAAAAATTTTATTTCTTCAAATCGAGTGGGGTATCAAAACTATCAAATTAAAGGGTTTACGCAGTCGGGTTTTTATTTTCTTACGAATATTATACCTACTTGTTTAATAGTAGTTTATGAAACGGTTGCATAATAGAGGTTATTAAAACACGAGTGTTAGTTTAAAAAACGAGCCGCAGGCGAGTTTTTTAATAGTATTACACGAGTGTTTTAATAACTAATTATGTAGAGTTTCATACACTACTTTATCTAAACTCATATCTTAAAATCCAAACCATAAAATCTTGGTAATATTTGTCGTGAGTTTTCTTTGATTTTGCTGGCAAAAGATTGTTGGTCGGTGGTCAGGTGGAGTTAAATTCTCTTCAGTATCACTGCTAGACATTTTTCCGCACAATAAAAACCATGTCTTGTAAAGTTTTGAGTAACAAATAAAAAATTTAAATATTATAACTAAGGTAAAGGCACCCAATTCGGAGGTATTTTCATCAAAACTCGAAAGAACGTCAAAAAATAAGCATTTACTACACCTTTCTGAAGAACTGGCTATTTTTATCAGAAGCGTTATTTATTTAACTCTTGAAATATCCTAAAAGGACAACAATTAAAACTTGATTTAAATATAAAATTAAATAAAATATGAAAAAAGTCCGAATCCCCCAATTCGGAGGTAAAAATCCTAATTCGGAGGCAAATGGCCCCTAATTCGGAGGTACAAAAAACAAAGGGAAACGAGTAGAATGAATTCTACATGGTGTTCAAAAATGAACTGTATTTATTAATATATTTCAAAATCAATTCGATACGTATGTAATTGTTTATATGTTTGTGTGTAAAATATTAATATTATATATTAATTTATATATTATAGCTGCTCGTGCTGATTCACTGACTGATTCATCACCTCTCCTGTAAAATTTTGTATGATTTTTTTTTTCACTAATAGTTTCGTATAGAGGACAAAATTCATTCGGAACAAAAAAATGGAGAGAGCTGATGATTGAGGATTTCGGAGACGGTTGAAGAGCACGCTTAAGCTATTGAAGATAGGTGGAGGGTGCTCGAGCAAATGTCATTCGAAACATCATCCAATTGGCAGTGAGCTGAAAAAAAATTCAAAATGGTGAATAAAAGATGGCCGCCATACAAATTTCTTCGGTCTCCATCTCGGAGGGTATAAAAGATGGAAGAGTGGTTTCTTAGCAAAAGATGATCAGAATCAGAAGGTCTTCTCGATGAATTGAAAAAAAAAAATTAAAATGACTGAATTTATATTTCCATAGAAAATGTATGGCGAATATTGAAGAGACTACAAGTTGTAAACTATGCAAGGCTTTGACGCGGTTCTTTGGAGAACTCTCAAAGAAAAATATGGGAAGACATAATGATTGAGGGTTTGGAAGATGTTTGATGAGCCCGGGCAGGGTATTGTAGATAGATGTGGGCTGCTCAAACAAAAAATACTCAGAACCTCATCCAATTAGCACTGGTTGAAAAAAAAATTCTAAAATGGCGGATTCCAGATGACGGCCATACAAATTTCATCGGTGTCTATCGCACTAAGTATTAAAGATACAAAAGTGTTGTTTGGAAAATGATGATCAAGACCTAAAAGGTCTACCTAATTGATGAACGGAAAAAAAATCAAGATGGCGGAATTCATTTTTTCCTACACAAAATATTTTTTTCATTTTGACATTTTGACATTATGACATTTTGACATTTTAACATTTGACATTTGACATTTTGAAGTTTGACATTTTGATATTTTAACGTTTTGACATTTGACTTTGATATTGACTAAAAGAAGTTCCACTCCAATAAAAAATCCAGCTCTCCCTGAGTTGATGAGAGGATGAATTGGATTAGGTTCTGAATATTTTTTGTTTGAGCAGCCCCCATCTATCTACAATACCCTGCCTGGGCTCCTCAGTTATCTTCCAAACCCTTAGTCATCATATTGAATCCCCATATTTTTTTGAGAGTTCTCCAAAGAATCGCATCAAAGTTTCTTCAATATTCGGCATACATTTTCTATGGAAAAACAAATTCCGCCATTTTGAATTTTTTTCTATTCATCGAGTAGACCTTCCGATCCTGATCATCTTTTGCGAAGAAACCACTCTTCCATCTTTTATACCCTCCGAGATGGACACCGACGAAATTTGTATGGCGGCCATCTTTTTTTCGCCATTTTGAATTTTTTTTAGCTCACTGCCAATTGGATGACGTTTTGAGTTACATTTGCTTGAGCACCCCCTACCTATCTTCAATACTTTAAGCGTGCTCCTCACCCGTCTCCGAAATCCTCAATCATCAGCTCTTTCCATATTTTTCCTCTGAATGAATTTTTGTCTTCCATACGAAACCGTTTGTGAAAAAAAATATATACAAAATTTAACAGGAGAGGTGATCAATGAGTGAGTGAGTGAGTGAGTCAGTCATCCAATCAGCACGAGCAGCTATATATATATATATATTAAAATATATATTCTATCCATACCACATAATTAGGGGCTCATAGAACCTAATTCGGAGGTAATACCTCGGAATTGGGTTTTGTAACAAAAAACACGTTTCCTAATTCTGAGTGTTAAAAAAGAAAAGATTTTTCCATAATATACAAATAATTTAACGCTTAATTAGATTACCTTTGTAAATATGTACAATACTCTCTCAAAATTGCATCGAAATATGCATAAATTTAATTTTCTTTTTAATTAATTTTCTTTAGCTTCCCCATACAATCTATCAATAAATTACCTAAATAGGTAAACTTTGATACGGTATAACTAGTGATTTAGAGGCCAAAGTGTACCTCATAATTAGGGCTCTTTAACCTAATAGCCTATTTAAATAATCAAAACTGAAACAAGACGTATTTAACATAAAACGACCCTAAAAATTGAAAAACTTATTAAGTCTATGAAATCGCAATTCTGCGGTATACCTCCGCGTTAGGAACCGGCTAAAATATTTGGCACCTAATGCGGAGGTATTTTCAAAACGTATTTTCACCTTAATTTCTTTACAAATATTCACAAAAGTTGATTGTTTTCGATTGCAAATATAGTCCTTCAAATATTCATATCTAAATAAAAACAAATAAAGCTCAAAATTAACGGATAAACACTATTTAAAAAAACGTAGGTATTTCGTGCACAAGGTCCAAAATGTATGAAACATGCGTTCGGGCCGGCTGCTAGTGTAAAACTTGCCGGTTATTTTAAAACATATACATATAAAACCAATTATTTCGTCATTTATCTATGGAATGATAAACTATCAATTGATTAAGATATGTTGCAGTAAAAAAGAGCTTGGTGATCGGTTGAAAAAGCTGTTTTTCTATATACCTCCGAATTGGGTGCCAATTTTAGAATACCTCCGAATTGGGTGACTTTACCTTAGCGTATGGCGCCAAAATTCAGTTGTTACCATAGAGATTCTTCTTCTTTTTCGGTTTGTCCCTTTCGGGACAGGCCAAGATCGTTGACCATACAGCCTGGGTTACCATAGAGAAATTAATAGTAGTAGAGGAGTCCTAATGTCCTATAGAAATTAGTGGATCGGAAAATAGCTCAAGCTTATCAAAAATTTAATTTTTAATAGTTATTAATTTTTAGTAGTTATTTTTAGTAGTTACTTAATTTTAAGTAAACTTAATTTTTAGTAGTTACTCTTCTGCAATTTAACACAATTCACAATGTTTAACGCGTTTGTACAGTTAGACACATCTACTGTAAGGAGGTCGCACGAATTTCCCGCCATGGCTCAAAAATACCAGAACCCAGTTCGCCTGTACTATAATGTAGAAAAAATTATTTTATAACATTACTTTGCAATAATTTCCTAACAAAGTAGTGTTATAATGAATTTTTTTAATTTTTTTTTTAAATATTATAGATGTATGTGAATAAAGTAGTCCAATATATGACACATTTTGATTTCATATTCGGGATTTTAAGATATGAGAGTAGATAAACTAATTATACGGTATGCCATGTCCCTTCTCTGCGTTTTTGTTATGGGCTCATAAAGTAGAAGTAAGTAGACGTGACATAATGTAATTTTCCATACAAAAACTGGCGGCAATGTAGGTCTACCTACCTAGTTCATGTGATTTCAGTCCAATCCGATGACTGATGTTTGTTATGGCATGACAAATTCCGCTCCATCATTCATTCATCACTCAGGCATTATTTGCGGAAACTTATTTATGGAATTGATCCAGAATCAATAGTCTAAACTGACTGGTCTAATGGATAGAAAGTTTTTAAACTAATTGGTCATTGGTGCACTGGATAGGTAGCATAATTCTGACAAACTATATTTAAGAAAAAATTAATTAAACCAACTTCGGGTCCAGAAATCTCAGAGAAATCGGTGTACAAATAAAAATTAAAAGAGTGATAATATTTAGGCCTCATTGTTAACACGCTGGCCGTGGAAACTCACGTTTTGTACGGATAAAGGCCTTATGCGTGTAACTTTTTTTATTTATTTACTAGATGATGCCCACGACCAGCCGTTCCGAAGATTAGCCCGTTCAAACAGACAGACAGACAGACAGACAGACAGACAAAAATTTTAAAAACGTGTGATTCGGTTATGGTAGCGTTCAAATAACCATATGAGCTTAATATTAGGTAGTTATTTCGATATTACAGACAGACACTTCAATTTTATTTATTAGTATCACTACATAGTATAAAACAAAGTCGCTTTTTCTGTCCCTATATCCCTATGTCCCTATGTCCCTATGTCCCTATGTCCCTATGTCCCTATGTATGCTTAAATCTTTAAAACTACGCAACGGAATTTGATGCGGTTTTTTTTAATAGATAGAGTGATTCAAGAGGAAGGTTTATAAGTAGAAACCGGACCGTATTGGACCCGGTAGGTGGCGCTAATAGCGGGCAGGACGACGTCTGCCGGGTCCGCTAGTAGATTATATAACAATCATACTTACATTACATTTATTGTAATTACATTACATACATCATTATTTATTATATACCATACATAACAATCAACTCTATGCAAATCTTATTATACAACTTCGTGCATAAGAATGATAACTAAGTAGGTGTATTAAATATGTATACCTTTATTATACCTACTAAATCTTTGCTAAAAGAATGTAACTTTTCGGAGTCATGTGCGATTAAATAATAATATCACTTGCTTTAACGGTGTAGGAAAACCTGCATGCCTGAGAGTTCTCCATCATGTTCTAAAAGGTGTGTGAAGTCTACCAATCCACACTAGGCCTGCGTGGTGGACTACAGCCTGAACCCTTCTCATTCTGAGAGGAGACCCGTGTCATGTCATGTAGTGGGCCGTAATGGGTTGACAATGGATGTCGATGATTACCTTTTTGTATTATTATTTTATTGGATTTTGTTACTTTGTATTTATTTAATTGTCTAACCTACGTTTAAGTGGTTTAATCTCTAGCTTAACTGCAGCCTAGCACATCGAATCAATACATACGGTCGTTCTAGATTCTGACCCAGACATGATGTCGGCTGGTAACGGCGTATGGCACTTCCATTACAGCGAATAGCTTTATAGACTAATCCGGTTAGTCAGGGTGTGGGTATTGATTAACCTACATACGAGTAGTTGGACCATAAAAGCTTTGCCTATTTTGAGTTATGACTATTTGTGAATTGTATATAACATTGTTGGTATTATGGTCCATTTGTATGAGTCATTATGTACATTTATATTGGTAGTTAATCTATCTATACTAATAAATAAAATTGAAGTGTCTGTCTGTAATATCGAAATAACTACCTCATATTAAGCTCATATGGTTATTTGAACGATACTATAACCGAATCACACGTTTTTAAAATTTTTGTCTGTCTGTCTGTCTGTCTGTCTGTCTGTCTGTCTGTCTGTCTGTCTGTCTGTCTGTCTGTTTGAACTTGACTCTGTCTTCTCACTCAAACTCACTTCACTTCGCAAGTGCGTAGCAGATGTTTACAGAATATCAAACCAAGGTGAAGTGAGTTTGCTTTCGAAGCGAGTTATCTCACTTGAGTGACCTTCGATATCGAGATGGTATTTTAGAGAATAGCCCTACTGATGCGCGGTAAATCATTGTGTCTAAGCTTGTAAGATTTCAAAATATTTTTGGACAAAAATATAACACTATATAAAAATGGTTGGATTCGATTTTGTTACTGATTCTGAACAAACTACTTTCAGGTTTTGCTTAAAGTAAAACTAACGTTGTATAATATACCATCCGTATTATTATACACCAAGAACCCAGTGCGATCTGACATAACTTATTTTCGGAAAGATGAAACCTTAGGCTATCAGTAGTGTCTCATTTGCTTTGAATAACTGCGTAATTGTGGAGTTCGTAACTGGGATACTTATGGAGATATCAAGTGTGAAAGGTAACTACTCTGGCGCTTATACTCACGGTTGAATAATTTTTGTGATTAGTGGATGTTTGGTCATTACAATTTCTGACTGATGAAATACATATAACTTTATGATACCTAGTTGTCTTAGTTACATATTTAACAAGTATAAATTGAAAATTTAAAAACCCCCGACATTCGCCATTTTGTGGCGGCGGCCATCTTGGATTTTCATAGTGCTATTTTACTAGTCAAGCCCTTTCATTTGATACCCATATTTGTGAATTTTGTGAATAAATATGTAATCCGCCATATTGTAGCGGCGGCCATCTTGGATCGATTTTCATCAAACATAGCTAAGAACACTCTCGACTAATTTACCTTTCAAACAAAAAAACGCATTCAAATCGGTTCACCCGTTTGAGCGCTACAGGGGAACAGACACACACACACTTTAAAGCGTCTGATAAAAGTTCTGGCCCATGGAAAGTGTCTGACACTGTTGGTAGTGGTTCGGAGTGATACTCTACAGTAAGTTAAGTTACTCTTATTTTTAGTTACCTTTCACACTTGATATCTCCATAAGTACCCCAGTTACGAACTCCACAATTACGCAGTTTTTCAAAGCAAATGAGACACTACTGAGAGCCTAAAGGTGTGTCCAGACTTGAACATTTCACCGAACCGAACAGCGAACATTTCGGCGAACTTGTTACGCTCAATGTGGACGGCGCGCTTGGAGCGCTTGAGATGGGTTACTGCGTAACAGTTCGGCGAAACTTTCGCCGAACTGTTACGCAGTAACCCATCTCAAGCGCGTCCACATTGAGCGTAACAAGTTCGCCGAAATGTTCGCTGTTCGGTTCGGTGAAATGTTCAAGTCTGGACGCACCTAAAGGTTTCATCTTTCCGAACATAAGTTATGTCAGATCGCAGTGGGATCTTGGTCTATTACGCGAGTGCCCTGAATTTGAAAATGGAAGTAGGCAACGATGTTTGTAGGAAGGAAGTAGGTCATTTTCGATCGTATGATTGATAGGTGTGATGATTGATTGATCTGTGATGACATGGTCGCTAATTTTATTTATGGGCCTGGTGGATGGGATGTACTTACTGGGCATCCATGGTTGATAATAATAATAATTTATTGTTGTTTGATATTTGAGTTTTTTGGCGTGACTCTGATCGGCTCAAGTCAAATGGATGTAGATAACTAGATAACTAGATACGTACCTGCGGCAATAATAATTGAGGCCACTCATGGCTTCACTCAAACCAACCGGTCGCATTATAGATAAGCTTTAAGGTTCCTTTTTTACCATTTTGTCACGGAACCCCAAAAAGGAATTATTAACCAAGTTCGCGTAGATACGTATCTTCTACCTATTGATATGTATCTTCTACCTATTGCGTCCCAAGATCGAATCAAAATATCAGACAGAGCAATAATCGCAACTGACCGGCTGCGCTCTATTTTAGTTCAGCAACCGGATCGTTGCACTCATATGACACTTAAACCGGCGCTGCTACCTACCACAACGGTGCCGTGCCAACATTATTCTTTATTCTCATAATTACCTACCTATTTAAAAAACATATTATAGTCAGGCAGCCCTGGAACAAATTTTTTAGTTAATTAATTTAAGTTAATTAATAACAAGCTGAATTTTCGTGAGTAGGTTCGTTTCGACGAGACGCCCAAGTTTTTATCTATGAAAATTCTCAATGGAGGTAGCTACTCGAGTGCGCAGGTGTTAAACATTTCGATTCGTTCCGGTGGGAAATCGTTCCACAAAATTTGTAAGAATATGTAGCTATTTCATTATACAAGTACCTATTTACTAAGCTGCATATAAAAATCAGCTAGTCCTACTATAAATGTGAAAGTGTGGATGGATGTTTGTTACTCAATCAAGCCGCAACTACTGAACCGATTTGGCTGAAATTTTGAATGGAGATAGAATATGCCCTGACTTAAAACATAGGCTACTTATTATCCTGGAAAAATGGACAGTTCCCACGGGATTTTTAAAAACCCAAAATCTATAACTACAGCTATAAGTAGATTACTATAGTGAACTTCCTTGATAGCAGGTATAAAGGTTGGAAAAGGGAGCGGGAACGGGAACCGGAAATCTACGATTCCCTCAGGATTTGTTTAAAACCGAAAATCACGCGGGCGAAGCCGCAGGCATTTTCTAGTTATTAATAATTTTTAATCATTTTTATAACCTCATTATTTGGAAATATTCGGAGGATGCATGGTATGCAGCCTAATTTGTTCCAGGGCTGCCGGACCAATACCTAATAGTATTAAACAAGGTAATGGTCTGGCAGCCGACGAACATTTTTTAGTGATTAATAACAGGCTGAATCTTCGTCAGTAAGTTCGTTTCGACGAGACGACCAAGTTTTTCCTCTATGAAAATTATCGATGGAGGTAGCTACTCAAGTGCGCAGATGTTAAACATTTCGATTCGCTCGGGCGGGAAATCGTTCCACTAAAGTAGGACTATGTATAATTCAGTGGACTATGTAGCCATTTCATTATACAAGTATTTACTAAGCTGCATACAAAAAATCAGCTGGTTATAATATTCTACACTCCACTCCGAATATTTCCAAATAATGAGGTCATAAAAATGATTAAAAATTATTCAAAATTAATTAAGTATAAACAAAACAATGTTTAGTGGGATAGTAGCGGATAATTACTACCCGTACGTAGCCGGGGCGCGTCACTAGTCATAATATAATTAGATCCTTCGATTAGATCACTGCAGGCTGAACGATTTGCTGGAGGCGATCGGTCCCAAATCACCTCGATGGGATATAAATTAAAAATTAAAAAACCCCTGACATTCGCCATTTTTTGGTGGCGGCCATCTTGGATTTGCATAGTGCTATTGTAGTAGTCAAGCCCTTTCATTTGATACCCATATTGAGGAGTTGTGAAAAATTATGTAATCCGCCATTTTGTGGCGGCGGCCATGTTGGACCGAGTTTAATGAAACAGAGCTAAAAAGTAAAAACACACAACTAATTCACCTTTCGAACTAAAAAAACCGCATTCAAATCGGTTCACCCGTTTGACACACACACAGACACGTCAAACTTATAACATCCCGTCGTTTTTGCGTTGGGGGTTAGTAATCACTTGAAATCTTATTACGTATCAGGTAAGTTTTCGGGTAATTTACTAATATACTTACCTTTCTGGATAAAACTCTTACATTTTGAACCTCCGGGCTCCGTTATCGTATGCTATGTAAATAAAACTTGGGTAGTTACCTTGACCAACCTAGGCGTGAAAATTATATATACATGCTCTAATCCATGCTCTATCTAAAAGCCTAGCCGGTTTGACTCTGGGCACAGAATAATAACTATGCTCTGGGTGGAGGTCGATGGTCCCTTACTGTAAAATTATAGGTAGGTAGGTACTTACTCGTATCTACCTCGCATAGGACCTAGGCAGGTGTGATGATCTATTTCTGAAATCTACCTACCAACTTATAGGAACTATTTATGACATAAGTAGGTACCTACAACAGCTTATATTATCTATACTAATAATATAATAATCTATATTAATATAATAAAGCGGAAAAGTTTGTTTGTTTGAACGCGCTAATCTCGGAAATTACTGGACTGATTTCAAAAATTCTTTCACCATTGGATATGTAGGTAGGTACATACGTGATCCTTGAGTGCTATAGGCTATATATTATGTACCACGGGCGAAGCCTAGCCGGGGCGAACCGCTAGTGTATTATGAATCTGTTTTTAGAAATATTATTTAATTATAAGTGTAAGTAAATATTACTTAGAATGTTACGTGATGTTTTAATATATATATAGCTGCTCGTGCTGATTCACTGACTGATTGATCACCTCTCCTGTAAAATTTTGTATGAAAAATTTTTTTTCAACAATGGTTTCGTATAGAAGACAAAAATTCATTCGGAGGAAAAATATGGAGAGAGCTGATGATTGAGGATTTCAGAGACGAGCGAATGGCACGCTTAAGGTATTGAAGATAGGTGGGGGGTGCTCGAGCAAATGTCACTCTAAACGTCATCCAATTGGCAGTGAGTTGAAAAAAAATTCAAAATGGCGAAAAAAAGATGGCCGCCATACAAATTTCGTCGGTCTCCATCTCGGAGGATATAAAAGATAGAAGAGTGGTTTCTTGACAAAAAATGATCAGGATCGGAAGGTCTACTTGATGAATGGAAAAAATATTCAAAATGGCGGAATTTATTTTTCCATAGAAAATGTATAGCGAATATTGAAGAGACTACAAGTTGTAAACTATGCAAGGCTTTGATGCGGTTCTTTGGAGAACTCTCAAAGAAAAATATGGGAAGACATGATGATTGAGGGTTTGGAAGATGGATGAGGAGCCCGGGCAGGGTATTGTAGATAGATGGGAGGTGCTCAAACAAAAATTACTTGAAACCTCATCTAATTGTCAGTGAGTTGAAAAAAAAGTCCAAAATGGCGGATTTAAGATGGCGGCTATACAAATTTTGTCGGTGTCTATCTCACCAAGTATAAAAGATGGAAGAGTGGTTTCTAAGAAAAATATGATCAAGAACTAAAAATCTACTAGATGAACAGAAAAAAAAACAAGATGGCGAAATTTATGTTTTCACACAAAAATTTTTTTAGTGAAATTTCTTTTTTTAGTAAAAATTCATGCGGAGGAAAAATACTTATGGAGAAAGCTGATGATTGAGGATTTTGGAGACGGGTAAAGAGCACGGCTAGGGTGTTGACGATAGGTAGGAGGTGCTCAAACAAAAGTTACTCGAAACCTCATCCAATTGGCAGTGAGCTGAAAAATAAGTCCTAATCGAGGGTTTGGAAGAGGGATGAAGATAGGTGGAGGCTGCTCAAACAATAAAACACCCGAAAACAAAACCTCGCGGTCCGCTTTAGCGGGCCGCGCACCCACGCGCCATACTAGTTAATATAATAAAGCGGAAAAGTTTGTTTGTTTGAACGCGCTAATCTCGGAAATTACTGGACTGATTTCAAAAATTCTTTCACCATTGGATATGTAGGTAGGTACATACGTGATCCTTGAGTGCTATAGGCTATATATTATGTACCACGGGCGAAGCCTAGCCGGGGCGAACCGCTAGTGTATTATGAATCTGTTTTTAGAAATATTATTTAATTATAAGTGTAAGTAAATATTACTTAGAATGTTACGTGATGTTTAAACTACAGTATGTACCTATTAGGTATGCTCTGTGAAGCAAATAAATCGAATCAGGTTCCGTTCTCCATAAAAAAATATGTTTTCAAAAAGATTTTTGTACCTACCTATAATTGCTCAACTACCTATACTCTGATTTCTAATTCCGTGGAATTTTGACAGCTGTCATTGTCATTTACATATGAGTTATTTGTATGGAGAACAGGGTTAACATCTACGAAGTACGATTTTACCCCAGACTACTTTAATTCCCTGTCATCATAAAAAGCCATATGCCGCGTAATAATATTACTCGTTTCACCTTAAAATAGATAACACCAAGAGTGGAAACTAGAAAGTGCACACTAACAGCAATAGAAAACAAAAGAAGCACATTGAAAAAATTTATTCAAAAATGGATGTCGAATGACATTATCACCATGAAGTGTCTGTCAGGCATTTGTCATATCTACATGCGGTAGTTGATTTGTATTTGCAGAAGTTTTTAATTTTTTATCTTTTTTGTGGGATTTGTTTTATCTCTGGTAACATTAAGAAACGTCAGAATTCCACGGAATTAGAAATCAGAGTATACACGATTGATATTTGTTTATTTAACTAAAAATTATCCTGAATTTCTTATCAAATCCGCGTCTCTGGGACTTTCTTATCAAACCCCATCTTATCACAGGGTTTTTGTCAGATAGCTAACTCGGTAGATATGAAGAAGTCTTTGAGTTGAATCAGAGCTTTTCAAACGTTTCACAATCTTTTCCCCACTGACTTATCTGACGATAAACAATGAATTTCTTTTGTATCGGATAAAAACTTCAGGAACATTTCGATACAGTTTTGAACAATCTTGTAAGTCCATCTATAATATAATAAGACTGTAACAGATCCAATTCTGTACATTGAAGATATTTTGAAAAATTTTATTGGAGGGCACTATATAATCGATACTGAAGCCAAAACTGCAATTTTTTTCATTTTTGTCTGTCTGTCTGTCTGTCTGTCTGTCTATCTGTATCTTGGCCGCGCATCACGCCGAAACTACTGAATGGATTCGAATGAAACTTGGTACGATTTGAGTTTATACTCCGAGTTAGGACATAGGATACTTTTTATCCAGAAATTCAGCTCGGTTCCTTTGGGAGAGGGGATGAAAGTTAAAACGTGTATTTAGCTGTAATTTATTAACGCGTTGTTCGATTTCACTCATTCTTTTTTTGTTAGAAAGGTATTACTTTAAATATTGTCCCGTAAATATTTCAAGGTCATAAGTTTTTTAGTTTAGAAATGACAGACATTTATTGGGTTCCAATGACTTGGGACCCGGATCGTTGTACGCGTACGGCTTATTTTAAACTGGCGTGCGTTTAAATTTATGTTTGTCGTTCTGTCTATTTGTTTCAGCTAATCTCCGAAACGGCTGGATCGATTTTAATGGAACTTTCAATGTTATAAGGAGTAACAGGCTACATTTAGTTTAGGTACATAAAAGAATTATGGGATCCGATCCGATCCTATATAAAACCTATAAACACGCGAACGAAGTCGCGGGGGTCAGCTAGTCAATAAATAAAATCAATTCGGTATAAAATCAGTGTTTGCGTCGTTTTCAAATGAAAATCTAGACCCCTGTCTCGATTTGCCTTTTAAGTTTATATAAATCTTAACGTTACCTAGAATGACTTAGGTACGTTATCTAGTAGGTACTTTACGTAAAATCTCATTACCTATGCCAACCCGCATTGGAGCAGCGTGGCCGATCTTAAAATCTAAATCGCTCTCTTCTATGAGAAAGGAGGTCTGTGCCCAGCAGTGGGACGTAAAAGGCTGTAGTGGTGGTAGCGGTGGTTAGTGGTTACCTGTTATTTTGTACAGTACCTATACCAAAATATCATCGCATGAATTCATTTGATCATTACTTAACGATGATGACTTTGTTGTTGCTAAAAACTCAGCACATTACATAATTGCATACCTACTCCTACCTACATTACTATAAAAATAGTTTCATTTTAGATAGTAAACAAACTTTTTGGCATGGACTTCTTAGTTACCTAGCAATTTTTTAGTATACTGTAGTTGGAATGTTCTAGAACTTAATATAATTGTTATTTGTATTTCCATGCTGTCCGATAGACAAGAATCTCGGTGAGTTAGAAATTATATATAATATATTAATATGTAATATGTATATTGTATATATACATATATGTATAATATTTTTTACCTAATTTTACTTTACTTACTATTTATCAATATTATTATGTATAATATAATGAAGGTACATAGTAACTTGACTGCATAAAGGAAGTCGGTAGCTGTCATAGATAATACACTACTACCTAGTACCTGCTATAGATGCGAAACGTTGAGATGTATTTAAAAGTTTTTCCTCCACCGTCTAAAGATGGCGTTAGTATTGAAACCACATTTAGATACCAAATAGACCGATAGATGGCGCTTTTCGTACATGTCGACCTTGGGGGCTCGGCTTATAAATAATTACTATTCAGGGTAAATAAATAATCCGTTTTAAAATTTAGATCGATTTTCCTTTAAATATATTTTGGAAAATAACTCTAAATTTTAAAACGGATTATTTATTTGTTTTTTTTAATTGAAAATAGTTAAAATGAAACACAAAGTATTTATTTTGTTTTATATTTTGTATGAATGTTATAATACATATAAGCATGTTCTTTTATTAAATCATTTTTTTTAACAATGTAATTTTACCTTTTAATATTTTGTTTACCCCCATACACCAACTGTGAAGTAAGTATTAGTTTAATAGTCAATGAAATAATGAATAGTTTAAGTTTAGAATAATGCGCTTTACATTTAGACAAGACATCAAAATTACAATATATTTTTATATCCTTGAGTTGTTAAACTTAACACACTCTTCCAACATTCAAACTTTTCCTTGTGGGTATACTCCCATTTAGGAAATCTATGCAATGTACCTGAAAAAATGAAGAATTGGTCACAATCTTGGATGATATGGATATCATTGGATTTTTACGTGGGATTAAAGTACCTACATAATATAGTATAAAATTTATACAAACAAACTTACCATCAACAGTACACCCAAAATAAAATTCCGTTCCAATAGTTCCGAAGTTCCGATTTTTTAGGCATTTTGTCAAGAAACCAAAAATAGATGCCAGGTATGTCGTATATATCAGGAAACAGAAATCAATTTACAAAGTCGGGTAAAATCGTTTGGAGAAGATATCACAGAGTCCATTAACAGTCCAAGTCATCGTTATAAACAAAAACCACTATTAATAAAACAAAGAAAATGAGAAAACTAAGAAATAATGCACTGCAAATAACCGTTGAAAAAGTTGAATGGAAGCAGGCGTTACTTTGCGGAATTCCATGATATACAATGAATATAAAATTATTTTGCTATAATCCGCTAACAGTGACAAATTTGTAGGCACAACACCACACAATCTTGTAGGCACAACACCACACAATCTTGTAGGCACAACACCAAACAAATTCACCACAAAACAAACTCGACGATCGTTTCGCTCCGACACCGGAGCATCTTCAGGAGATGTCGACTTCACAACGGACGATTGCAAAGTCTTTGCAATCGTCCGTTGTGAGTTTCACATTTAAACAATTTCTTGAAAGTTGTACCACCCCGGACGCTAGAAGTCACTCGTTTATTTAAAAATTTTCGACTTCGAATTTGTATGACAGTTTCATCCCCATGGTAGCTGTTACTTATACTTACTTACACAGTAGGATCATAGGATGTTAGTGGTTTCCATGTTTCCGACAACAATTTTATTCTAGAGGAAGCAATATTTTTTCAGTGGAGTCTTCTTTTTAGGGTTCCGTAGTAAACAAGGAACCCTTATAGTTTCGCCATGTCCGTCCGTCTGTCCGTCTGTCCGTCTGTCCGTCTGTCCGTCCTCGGTTAATCTCAGAGACTATTAGTGCTAGAAATCCGTAATTTGGCATGAGTATAAATATTAATCACGCCGACAAAGTGGTGAAATAAAACTTTGATAAATATTTTTTTTAGGGTAGCTCCCCTACATGTAAAGTGGGGATGAATATTTTTTTTCTCGTCTACCCCATAGTGTGGGGTATCGTTGAATAGGTCTTTTAAAAATACTGTGGGTGTGGGAACATCATTTTTCGATTTCTAGATCCGTTTGTAAAATATGATGTTTTAAAGTGCAAATTTTTATTAGAGTCAAGTGTCCCCCCCCTCTATCAGCCAAATGGCAGTATATAGGAACTTGAAAAAATTCACAGCAGTAGGGTATATAATCAATTTTAAAGGAAAACTATCACGGCTAAGTAGGGTTCACAGGTTAAGGAGTTATATCTGTTTTTCGAGTATTGTGACTACGGAACCCTACACTGCGCGTGGCCCGCCACGCACTTGGCCGGTTTTTTTAAGATTCCTCGCAGAACACCGTGATATGTGAATATATTATATATGCATAAGAGGTATATATACAGCTCTAATACTTACATTTATTTTCCGTTGGTTTCTACTTGGTAAATTCAAAACAAATAGCAAGGTTACATAAGTAGTATAAGCACTGCGGCAAGATGGCGGAAAAGCTTCATAATAATGCAGTGAGTCCTCTCTGACCTTGAATAAAAACGGTGCGGGATGGGGGAAAGGGAGGTACGCGTCGCAAGATCAATACCAGGAGAGCCTGGGGGTATTTTATGTAGGTAGATATGTATTCGGGGGATTTTGACTACCTACTTAGTACTTACATAGCTGCACCTACCTATTAGAGTAATATTTAAATTAGCTATAGGTTTACCCGCGTTACTGCTCCACTCCTATAACAGGTCATAGCGTGATATTATTTAGCCTCATTAGCCTATTTGTTATTACTACAATTACGTTTAATAACAGACCTATTACTTATCCATACAAATTAAAAAAAAAATTACATTCAATAGTAGGTAAAATACTGCGAAGGCTCTACTGCATTAGTCGTTGAAGGTCGCAACTTAATGTGTCTATGCCGTGGTAGGTGCGAGTTAATACATTATTGCCGTTCCGTACGAACGCTTGATGACTAAGTGAAATAAGTAGAACAACGCTATATATCTCGCTTAATATGGTTATTACATAATATAAAGTGTTCAATATGAGTTGACCCCCCTGTGGGGCAAAGGGGACAGTATTGCGCCACCCCTGGCGCACTGGTGAGCGCTGTGCTCTTATAAGTGGGAGGTCCTGGATTCGATTCCTGTCAGGTGCAATTTGGGATTTTATAATTTCTATATTGTCTCTGGTCTGGTCTGGTGGGAGGCTTCGTCCGTGGCTGGTCACCACACTACTGGCAAAGCCGTGCCGCCAAGCGATTTAGCGATCCGGCACGATGTGTATAGAGAGACCGATCAGGGATATGGGTTTAATAAAAACTGCCTTAGTTACCTCTGCGAAGTTATCCCGCTTCCACCTTAGACTGCATCGTCACTTACCATCAGGTGACATCGCAGTCAAGGGCTAACTTGTAGATGAATAAACAAAAATACGATTGTAATATATAATAGATATTAAGTGTGGGTTCAATATGTCCCCCCTGTGGGGGCACCTTTGCGTTCACAGTATTGCGCCGTCCCGAGCGGTATCGAGCTACGCCCTTGACCCCACCGTCCCTTCCACGTCATCCCTATTCTCGCGACCTTCGTGCGCCGTCAAGGTTGTTTTGGTCGGCCGCTTTTGTTTCCCTGAGAGTTTCACTCGAGAGCTTGGCGCTTGCCTTGCTATGTTTTTCGGCTTCCTTCACAAAATATGACTAGGCCAGGTTCAGATATACTAAGATGATCTATTCTAAAATCCTGACGCAAAAAGAGGGTGTTACCTACTAATCTGTGGGTGTTACGAGCATAAGTTTGACCGCTTTATTTGTATCTGTAAACTCACTGCCAATTGGATGTGGTTTCAAGTAATTTTATTTTGAGCACCTTCCTGCCTACAATGCCCAGGCTCCTCAATCATCTTACGAACCCTCAATCATCATGTCATCCTATAATTTTCTTTGAGACTTCTCCAAAGAACCGCATGAAAGCCGTGCATAGTTCACAAATTGGAGTCTCTTCAATATTCGCCATTCTATGGAAAAACAAATTCGCCATTTTGATTTTTTTTCTCATCTTCAAGTTGTACGTGATTTAAATGTTTAATTTACACTTGTGTTAACAATTTGTTTCACTGAGGCTTCATGAGAGGAATTATCTAAACTGAGATAATAATATGTGATTGGATCTTACTCTTGCATAAGTTGCACTGAACAATAGCCATGATGCGTGCAGGGCTTCTTCATTGGGCTATTGGGTGTGATGTGAATTAGATATCTACAAATAGGGTGAGAATTGAGACACTTAACGGACGCATGCCATTACCAATAGCTACCAGGCAAATTGGTAAATTGGCGTCGCCTGCTGTGAGTCGATGGGCCCCCTAAACTAGCCGACGATAGTGCATGCAGTGAGGGCGACAGCGATGTAGAACAAGTCAATATTCATAGATAAGATTATACCAATATTGTTAAAATTTGACCTTCTGGAAAGTTTCGGAAACCTTTGGTAATTTTCTTCACAAGCGACTCGTGGTATATAGGTGCAGCACCGATTTTATCTTCTTTAAAGACGACTTGATGCTAGGAAAATATCATTTAGAATTTCACAATGTAGATTGTAAAGTTTAGAATAGAATGGAAAAGTTTTTTAATCAAATATACTTTTACAAGTGCTTCCTAATCGTCAAGTGATCTAGCCTAAATTAGATTAGTTTAATTGGCTACGACGTATTTTTTTCATACTTCGCTTAGCTTAGCTCTATAGTTTGAGGTGTGAGTAACTTAAGTATGTATAATACGCCGTCGCTACGTCAGCTAATATAGTTCGCGGTATGGCTTCTGCTCAAGAGCCGGGCTTAGTTCCCTAAAAATACATAATACACCAGTCATCAAACTTGTAATCATTGCATTAGTCCAATTTATACTCTAGCTAAAACTGTATATTTTAACAACCAATAGGAAAAGAAATCAGTCAGTCGGTAGGATTGAGATCATCGCATTGAATCAATGCTATTGATTGCTTCAAACTATAGTGCTAAGGCAGATATAATAAACATAAAATTCTTCTCGCAGGCGCGTTCCGAAGCATTGGAGAAAAGACCGCATCCCTCTTCGATAGAAAGAAGAAGGATGCAGAGCAGATCGCAGCAGAGAAGGCCGCTGAGGCGGCGCACGTCGTTGAAGAACAAGTGAAGAAGGCTGGAGAACTCGTCACTGGCGCGGAGAAGACAGCTGCTGATGCTGCTAACTCTGGTTTGTATTACTTTGTAGAGTATTGTAAGATTGGTAATACACTTGGTTTAATGTAGTACTCTATGTTAGTTAAGGAAGAAATAGTATGCAGAACAGCTTGAAACGGCGCGTAGAAAAATGCTTCTGACGTTGTTTATTTTGGTTTGTATTATTCTGCATATATATTGATAACCTTTTACGAAGTATGCAGAATAACTCCGCGTCATAGAAGATCTCGGAGGTGATTTGGTATGGTAAGTATACGGTATTGAAGATCAGCTATAGAATAGTCACCGACGCGAAAAAGATGCTGCAAACTCGGGCTTGTATTAGTCGGGGAATAAAAAAATTACCGGCTCTACTCTACACAAAGAATTAGTCAATCGTAATAGTAGTGTGGGCAGATTATGTTTGATCATATTTGTATCATACAGTACATAATATATGTTTCATATTATTAATTAACTGCGTGCGAATTTAGATTCAAATCCAGTTAGGTAGGTAGGTAGGTATCCATGCAGTTTTTCCCAGGCATTTGAATACATGATTCACGCGACTGTTTTGATTGTAAAACCAGTTTGACGAAGCACTTCGCTATGTTTTGCTATGTTATGGTAACTAGGTTATGTAAAAAATAGACAGAGAAAAATAAGATGGAAGCCAGTTTTTAACCCCCGACGCAAAAACGACGGGGTGTTATAAGTTTGACGTGTCTGTGTGTGTGTGTGTGTGTGTGTGTGTGTGTGTGTGTGTGTGTCTGTCTGTTCCCCTGTGGCGCTCAAACGGGTGGACCGATTTGAATGCGGTTTTTTTTGTTTGAAAGGTGATTTAGTCGAGAGTGTTGTTAGCTATGTTTGATGAAAATTGGTTCAAGATGGCCGCCGCTACAAAATGGCGGATTACATATTTTTTCACAACTCCCTTAATATGGGTATCAAATGAAAGGGCTTGACTAGTAGAATAGCACTATAGCAAATCCAAGATGGCCGCCGCCACAAAATGGCCAATGTCGGGGGTTTTTTAAATTTTCAATTTACACTTGTAGAAAACTACTTTAGATCTAAGAATATATAGACTATTATTTTAGACAGTTTAGTTCAAGGATATGTAAAGGCACCTTTGTGCCTTTAGTCAGAGTTAAAACGAGACAGATTTATGTCAGGAACTTGTTCATGTCTCGTCTTAACTCGAGTCTAAGTAGAGTCAGAGTAAGTACGTTCGTTCCTGTGCCTATTAAAAGTATAGTAAAGTAAAAGTATAGCAATATATACACACACACAGGTAGGGAGGACAGGACTGGGGACTGAGGCTGAGATCTATAGAACGTACGCTAACTCTACTTAGACTCAAGAAAGAGTTAAGACGAGACATGAACATGTTCCTGACATAAATCTGTCTCATTTTAACACTGACTAACGTCTGATTAGAGTCAGAGTAGAGTAGATAGATTTTAGCCTAAGGCCTCTTGGTAACACGTCGTGGAAACTCACGTTTTGTATGGATATCCATACCATTCTGGTGACTTAAGGTCAACAAGCTGACAAAGACGATGACCTGAAGTTCTTAAATATATTCGAACACAATAATCGTACTTAATAACGTAAACAAAAGAATAAAAGTCAGTCGAATCACTTATTTGTTGCTTACTAATAGAATTTTAATTAATTTGTGACGGAAAATTTTCAATTTACGCATTATGTACCTAGGTAGGTAACCTAATAAATAATTCATGAATATGCTATTTAAAATAATAAAACAATTTTACTTTAATAAAAATATCATACGTTTTTGCAGTTCGTCGTAGTAGGTAGGTACCTATACCTACTATTACGATATCTTATGCAAAAGTTTCAAAGGGGTGCATCAAGGAGGCTCGGTTTCTCCGGGCCTCTTTAGTGTGTATATAAATGATCTAGTTGAGGTATTTAGAACTTCGAAGGTAGGTCATATTATTATTACAGGCACAGAAATTTAATATTATTATTAAAGGCCAAACAATACTAAATTGGCATTGAAATTGTTTGATTTAATTTTTTTTCGCCATTGAGATCTAATCAGCAACCTGTCTTGCGAGTTGCGACATTGCCTGTGGGTGGCGGTTTTGTTGTTTCCGATCGAACTAGTTATAGTTTTTTTTATATCCATCTATTGATGGTACATACATATACATATAATATGCTATAATATTATGTCGTAAGCATTTGAGTAAGCATGGCACAAATTCAAAACATGTTTCGTATGTAAACAGAGTTTTTATTTCATACAGTAAAGCAGCAATGTATATCGAACTTATTAGGTGTCTATCATTTACTGATGATAACTAATTTAGAGAATAGCCCCGCAGATAATTTGTAGCATCAGAGAAACCGGTAATTAATGCGCTGCGGGCTTTTAAGGAATTTATTGATCCGCCCCTTGAATAACCCCATATCCAAGTTAGGTGGAATCACCGCCGAAGGGGAGAAATCTATTCCTTTCCGAATACCTAATACTTATAAAATTTTTACAAACATAGTACCTAGGTATGTACTTAAATGTTAAACAGTAGGTATTGAGCTAGAGATGTCGCGAATAGTAATAATTATTATAGCGAATAGTCGAAAATCGATTAATTGTCATTCCCTATGGCGAATACTTAGTCGAATACTCGTCATACTTTTCATCCTGGAAAAATGGAAAAAGGTTGGAAAAGGGAGCCGGAACGGGAACCGGAAATCCACGATTCCCTCTGGATTTGTGAAAAACTTTAATTCACGCGGGCAAAGCCGCGGGCAAAAGATAGTAATTAATACTAGTGTGTTGTTAAGTGTGTTAAATGTGTTGTTTTTTTTAAGAAAAAATTATTTATAATTTTTTTTTTGTTCATTAAAAGTTTATTTTAACCCTCCTCTTCACTATCGGTGATGATCATTACTCGAACGATCGACTGTCATAGTCGAATACCAAATAATTCGCGAGTATTCGCGACATCTCTAGTATTGACCTTGATCCTTCATTCATATAAAACTAAATTCGGCGTATAACGGCACAGTCTTATCAAAGCTACGGCGAAAAAAGCTAAGGCGAAACGTACGTGTGATTCGATAGGTACTTAGCTACATATATTAAGTAAACTGTCTAAGCTTCTAAAGTGATTAATTGATAGGTAATGTGGGTATTGTGGAAATGTGGAAAAATACTGATACAAGCGTTTGCATAGAGTTTATATGGAAAATAAAACCGCAGGCGACAACCCGCGGCTTGACGCGGGTTGTCGCGCGAAATGCGAAATTTTTCGAAATGGCGGGCGCGGACCACAGACATAATAATATGTGTAATAGACGATCATCACTTTTAACTGAGAATTCACGCGTGCCAAAATAAACTTAGTGTGATAGGAAATACCTGCTTTTTGCGATTTATTTCTGAACTTCTGTGTTTCCAGTTCAAAATAACACTTTCACGGTTATTTTTGTGCACTAAAACAAATAAATTACTTCGAAATCTCGGTGCTTACTTAGTGAGTGATATTTTGGAAATTTGTGAACAATTTTGCATCAATTAGGCACACGTTTTCCTCCCATTTCGCCGTTCTATCCTTGACAATAATTTGTTTCTATTGCGCGAACTGTACCTACTGTTCGACCGTAATTGTGACGTCTAAGCGGTTCCAGTGCGGTGCGCATTAATATCCGATTACCTAGCAACGAAAAACTGAATGACCTTGTCCTTAAGTATCATGTATTTTTCTCACGGCTATGAACAGTTCCCCCTCTAATTTTAACGAACAGTAGCTCTAGGCCCCAAACACGAAATTTAACAACACAAAAATTGTTTGTGAATTCGTTGTTTGACAATTTTTTTATTCATTTTCGAAAATAGATTTAATTAAGATACTATACCCGAATTACTAATTCCGTGGAATTCTGACGATTCGTAATGTTACCAGAGACAAAACAATTCCCACAAAAAAGATAAAAATTCAAAACTTATGCAAATACAAATCAACTGCCGCATGTAGATATGACAAATGCCTGACAAACACTTCTGAATGGTGATAATGTCATTCGATATCCATTTTTGAATAATTTTTTTCAATGTGCTTCTTTTGTTTTCTATTGCTGTTAGTGTGCACTTTCTAGTTTCCAATCTTGGTGTTTTCTATTTTAAGGCGAAATGAGTAATATTATTTCGCGGCATATGGCTTTTTATGATGACAGGGAATTAAAGTAGTTTGGGGTAAAATCATACTTCGTAGATGTTAACCCTGTTCTCCATACAAATAACTCATCTGTAAATGACAATGACAGCTGTCAGAGTTCCACGGAATTAGTAATTCGGTTATAATCTATACTTACCTACTTATAATAAAAATGTAAGACGTCAAATTCTGTACAGTGAAGATATTTTGAAAATTTTTTTGGAGGGCACTCTATAATCGATACTGAAACTAAAAGTGTATTTTTTTTTTCATTTTTGTCTGTCTGTCTGTCTGTCTTACTGTATGCGCATAACGCTGAAACTAGTACATATTATAAAGAGGTAAGTTTGTGAGGTTTTAGGGGGTAATGTCTGGATCTACCGAACCGATTTTGAAATTTTTTCAACAGTAGAAAGCTACATTATTCCTGAGTGAAATATGCTATATTTTATGTTCAAAAAAATTAGAGATCCCTGCGAAAATTGTAATAAACTACGTGTGCGAAGCCCGGGGCGGGTCGCTACTCGCTAGTAAACAATTAAAATGATAAAAATTAAAAAACTGGCGGTGATGCAATATCTGCGTATATGCATACTTCTAATAGATATTATAAAATGCAAAGTAACTCTGTCTGTCTGTTACGCTTTCACGCCTAAATCGCTGAACCAATTGTGATAATTTGGCCGCACATGTAACGAAAAAGCCTCACTGTGTCCGGCTTTATATGTACCTAGGTAGTTTATCCGGACGCCTGGCAACGCTATTAGAATAGAATATAGGTACCTAATAAAAAGTTTTTTATTCAAATAAATTAAAAGTACTTTTGAATCGTCAATTGAATCTACCACTGGTTCGGAATGATCACCCGCCTGGCGACAGTAGGCGTCCTCTCTATAAATACATAACAATTATTGGGTTGTTATGCACATACCTAAATTTTAAGATAAGAACCAGTGGAAATTGCCGTTAACTTAGCAGTAAACATGTTAAGAGTCCAGGGGAGTGTTTATTTACTTTTACTAATTGATATTTGTATTGTTCTAATTTATAAGCTTATCCACTCCACTGTAAGAGTTAGTTCAGTTACGAAAGTCATTTCCAAAAGTTAGTAAGTTTAATCCACAGTTTAACTTAAATAAACTTCAATTAGGTACTTACGGCCAAAATTAAATTTATTGGACGTCGGTTAAAAGTAGAAAAAAAAAAATTTTTAAACAAACATTTTTTGTAATTTTTTTTATAAAGTGTTTTTAAATAAATATTAAAAAATATTTGTAGAGTTTAAAAATTATGTGTTTTTCATCAGTCGCCAACGCCAAAAATTTATTAGACGTCGGTTTAAAGTAAAAAAATAAATAAAAAAAAAAACTTTTTTTAACTTTTATAAAATGTTTTTAAATAATAAATAGTAAAAAAGTATTTGTAGAGTTTAACAGTTATGTTGTGTTGTCCATCAGCCGCCAACGCCAAAAACGCAGCAATCGACGCTTTGGACAAAGAGCTAGGGAAGGTATCTCTTGCTGCCGGCGAGGCGAAGGACGCTGCTAGCAAAGCCGTGGATACTACTAAAGGTAAGTCATACATCACACTCAAATTTTTTCGTCTGTAGAGAGATGACCGTGGGGCCATTGAGCTTTGGGCTCATGCTGTGCTGGGGTCTGGCCTCAACGGGTTTTAAACATAATACGTTTTTTCGTAGAATTGAAGGCCCACTATTTGGGGTGAAAGTTATAATTTTTTTGTTTTGTTTTTATTTTTTAATTCGTGTTTTAAGATTGTGGGTTTTTCCAAAGTAGGAAAATGGTTTAGTTTTGATGTGCTAGTTTGAATATTATTCATATTTTTGTGTTTTTTTTTTTTTTTTTTGCATTCATTTTCTATTGTATCTAATTAAAATTTATTATTATCGGAGATGGAAATGTTTGCTTCTTTTTTTACGGTGAAGTTTGGAACAGTTTTTTATTAGCGTAACTGAGGAGCCCACATAACAGTTATTTTATTTTAAGTTTCGTTATTTTATCTTCTGTTCCTGTACCTATATTGTTTTCTTTTTGTTTATTTTGCGTTTCTTTTATTTTATATCCTTAGATACTCTTGCAAAAACCGCTGATAGTACGAAAAAGGCCGCTGAATCAGCAGCAAACACAGCAAAAGGTAAGGTGTTTTTAATATCTAATAACTTAAGTAATAAGCAACCGGAACTACCTTTGCACGTAGTCTTCTATCTTGATATTATAGTTACTTAGATTAAACACAAAATGTATTGGCAGTAGAAATGGATAAATGCATTATTTCAGCTAACTAATTGCATGTTTCACTATCTAATATTTATACTTATTATGCGTCACGAAAATTGAAAAAACTGTCGCAGAATTCTAAATGAGGTCATAGAATTTTATCGTTGGTCTTTGAGAACGAGACAGCGTGTCGCCGACTTTTACAATTCTGAAATCACTTATACAAAAATAATTTTTATGAACATCATTGTTATCTCTAGTATCCAAAGTAAATTAAATTGTAACGCTAAGCATTATGCAATTATGTCTGTTTTTATAACGACGCGCACTGATGTTTCACTAGACATCTGCGCGGCAAGCTCGCGCTCTTTTACCAATTCTATACCTGTTTTGAATTCTGTGGTAACTACGCGTGTAATGATTTTTGCACAGAAAAAACTTATTTGAAAATCTTAAACCAACAATACCTTCAACTTTCGTGATAGTAGAGTTAGTTGGTTCAGGTAATTATTATTATTAATAGCAGTTATGATTTTAATGCTATGTATTTACATACATGCAATTTCAAAGCACATTAGATACAACATAAAAAGCTCCTCTTAAGTCACTTTGATTTAGATAATGAAATAAACTAGTACTTTGGCCATATCATATTCTTTGTATATCTATTGGGATTTTTGTTTAATTTATTTCCGTGCAATAATGTTTATTTTACACACTAACTTTTCAAAATTATAGATACTATGTCGGGCACGTTACAAAGCACTGTAGATGCGACGCAAAAAACCGCACAATCCGCTTATGATACCGGAAAGTCATACGCTGTAGGCGCTAAAGGTAATTTTGTTCGATGCCCTGCTACTATATAGTAATGTTAACTTTATATACTGTGTGCTTAGTCTAAAGCGGAGCACTCGAAAACGAACTCGAAAACTATTGATCGATTTCAGAGTAAAATAGACCTAAAATGGCTTGTATTAAGGTTTGAGTTCGCCAATACATTCAGCATTGTTCGAATGCTGAATGTATTGGCGAACTCAAACCTTAATACAAGCCATTTTAGGTCTATTTTACTCTGAAATCGATCAATAGTTTTCGAGTTCGTTTTCGAGTGCTCCGCTTTAGACTAAGCACACTGAACTTAGATTTTCAATATTCTTTCGTATTGTAGACACTGTAGCAAGCGCATTACAAAGCACTGCAGACACAACGCAAACAACTGCACAATCTGCTTATGATACTGGAAAGTCATACGCAGTAGGCGCTAAAGGTAATTTTGTTCAATGCCGAGCTTCTAATAATGTTTCCTTTATATACAGAACTTAAGTTTTCAATGTTTTTTCGTATTATAGACACTGTAGCTAGCGCATTGCAAAGCACTGCAGATACGACGCAAAAAACCGCACAATCTGCTTATGATACCGGAAAGTCATGTGCTATAGGCGCTAAAGGTAATTTTGTTCGATGCCCTGCTACTAGTAATGTTAAATTTATATACTGAACTTAGATTTTGAATATTCTTTCGTGTTGTAGACACTGTAGCAAGCGCATTGCAAAGCACTGCAGATACAACGCAAAAAACTGCACAATCTTCTTATGATACTGGAAAGTCATACGCTGTAGGCGCTAAAGGTAATTTTGTTCAATTCCGGGCTTCTAATAATGTTTACTTTATATACCGAACTTAAGTTTTCAATGTTTTTTCGTATTGTAGACACTGTAGCTAGCGCATTGCAAAGCACTGCAGATACGACGCAAAAAACCGCACAATCTGCTTATGATACCGGAAAGTCATACGCTGTAGGTGCTAAAGGTAATTTTGTTCAATGCCGAGCTTCTAATAATGTTTACTTTATATACCGAACTTAAGTTTTCAATGTTTTTTTCGTATTGTAGACACTGTAGCTAGCGCATTGCAAAGCACTGCAGATACGACGCAAAAAACCGCACAATCTGCTTATGATACCGGAAAGTCATACGCTGTAGGTGCTAAAGGTAATTTTGTTCAATGCCGAGCTTCTAATAATGTTTACTTTATATACCGAACTTAAGTTTTCAATGTTTTCTCGTATTGTAGACACTGTAGCTAGCGCATTGCAAAGCACTGCAGATACGACGCAAAAAACCGCACAATCTGCTTATGATACCGGAAAGTCATTCGCTGTAGGTGCCAAAGGTAATTGTTCAATGCCGAGCTTCTAATAATGTTTACTTTATATACCGAACTTAAGTTTTCAATGTTTTTTTCGTATTGTAGACACTGTAGCTAGCGCATTGCAAAGCACTGCAGATACGACGCAAAAAACTGCACAATCTGCTTTTGATACTGGAAAGTCATACGCTGTAGGCGCTAAAGGTAATTTTGTTCAATGCCGAGCTTCTAATAATGTTTACTTTATATACCGAACTTAAGTTTTCAATGTTTTCTCGTATTGTAGACACTGTAGCTAGCGCATTGCAAAGCACTGCAGATACGACGCAAAAAACCGCACAATCTGCTTATGATACCGGAAAGTCATACGCTGTAGGTGCTAAAGGTAATTGTCCAATGCCGAGCTTCTAATAATGTTTACTTTATATACCGAACTTAAGTTTTCAATGTTTTTTTCGTATTGTAGACACTGTAGCTAGCGCATTGCATAGCACTGCAGATACGACGCAAAAAACCGCACAATCCGCTTATGATACCGGAAAGTCATACGCTATAGGCGCCAAAGGTAATTTTATTTAATGCCGTGTAATAATATATATTTTACGCGCTAGGGTTTTCATTTTTTTTTTGTTAATTATTATAGATACTGTATCAAACACATTGCAAAGCACTGTAGATGCGACGCAAAAAACCGCACAGTCTGCTGTAGATGCTGGAAAGTCATACGCAATAGGCGCTAAAGGTATTTTTTTAATTTAATGCGTATAATAATAATGCAAACATTACGCATTAGTTTTTTTTACTTTAATTATACAAAAATCTGCAGTTCGCATTTGTTATTGGAAAGTAGTTTGCAATAAGTAGGCGCTAAAAGTTAAATATCGTGGTAAAATGTTTAATTTAAACACTACGTATAAAGTTTTCAAAATTACTTATTTCAAAAGTACGCAAAAAAGCTAATAGTTATTTTTCCCCACATTTTCTCTATATTATTTTGGTAGGTACATTATGCACTCGTAAATTTTTCATAATAATTCCCTTTTTTAAATCAGCAAACTATGTTTAAAAGGACGATATTTCCAAAAAATATTAGAAAAAAAACATAATAAGAAGAATCTTATTTGATCAATGTTTTAGATTCCGTTGCTAGTTCTGTACAGAGCACTTTAGATGCAACTAAAGCTGCCGCAGATACAAGCAAGCAGTACGCTGCAAGTGCCAAAGGTAGAATTTCTTATATACCTACTATGGAAATATAATATCTATTGATAAATATGATTGAAAACGTATTACTGAAACTTTTCTTGTCCTGTAGATTCAGTTGTAGGCGGTATTCAAAGCTCGATAGACGCAACGCAAAAAACTGCTCAGTCAGCAATTGAAACTGGAAAAAATTACGGAGCCACTGCCAGAGGTAGGATAATGAAAAAAAGTATAAAGTATAAAGTGAAGTATAAAACGATTGAATGAAAATGTACCACTAACATTAATGATAAAATAAATGCTATACATATTCATGAATTGTTTAGAGATGATACAAAGTATAAACTTGAATACTACAGTAGATTATACTAAAAATTATTAGAAAGTAGTTTAAACGGTTTAAACGGTTATAACTTTGAACGGTTCTTTTCATAAATTACTTGAATGGTTTTTGTCTTAACTAAGTAATTTCTGCGTGATTTTTAATTTATTCGATATTATTATTTGTAGATAGTGTGGCTAATACAATTCAAAGTACGGTAGATACTTCTAAAAAGACTGCAGAATCAGCTCTCGAAACTGGAAAATCTTATGCCACAAGCGCAAAAGGTAATAAATATTGTAATGGTCTATGTACTTGAAATAGCATTTTTTCACTTTACGAAATTAATATTTATCAAAATTAATTTGTAATAGATACAGTTGCTAGCGCTGTTGATAATTCAGTAGAAGGATCTAAGAATATTGCGAATTCAGCCACTGAGACGACCAAAAGTTACGTGGATAGCGCCAAAGGTAGACGAAGTTGAATAAAATGTGAGCTTTTCGTGTCGTGTGGTGTGAACTAATTTTTGTACCTCAGAAAAATATGTCAATAAAATATTTTTGTTCATTTTGCTAATTTTTTCTCGTATTAACTTACGCGCTAGGTTGTTTTTGTTCGTTTTGTTGACTAATTATTATTTTTTGTTTTTATTTTTTATGAATTATATTTAGATTCAGCACAAAGCACGTTTCAATCAGCATTGGACTATTCAAAAGACTGTGCGTTTTCTGCATATGATCTTGGGAAGTCATATTTTGTTAGTGCTAAAGGTTAGACGCCTTTTTTTTGTTTTTGATTTCGCTTCATGTTTTAGTTTTTTGAAGTTGTAATTTTTTTGAATTTTATTATTTATGATATTTATTTACATTTATAATTTGTAGACACTGTCGAAAGTACTGTAGATAGTACAAAAAAAGCTGCAGAAAGTACCATAGAAACGGGTAAATCTTACATGGATTCCGCTAAAGGTAAACATTTCTCCTAATCCATTACCATAAGCTAATCGTAATAATATTTGAAATATTCATTTATGGGCAAATCTTATGTTGACACTGCCAAAGTTTAAATTTTTTTTCCTAACGCATTTTTAAATGTATGAAAGATATTAATGAACGAAATTTCTTGTTCAAGCAGCAAGAGATTCGTCGGTTTGTTACAATATTTTATTTTCAAATTATCATCTCTTATTTTTCTAAACATAAACAGTCGAGTCACTCCTCGTATAGATCAAGATCATGTTTTACTTTAAGTATGTACATATTGCTATTTATTTTGGTTTTCAAGTAAAGTTTCAACCAAAGAAAATGTGTTAATTCGCTCTACGTATTCAAACACATTCTTTTGGTTCACGTAGATTGTTTACGCTTATCTCATGATCCCATTGTTGACCATGAACATTTTGTTGTAGATTCAGTAGCTAGCACTGTGCACTCAACCATAGATACCACTAAAAATGTAGCTTCATCAGCCGCAGAAACCGTAAAAGGTAAAGCAATAGCTTCTCAATACAATACATACAAATTGTTTTTATTTATCTACTCGCTTAAGTGAATTTCATTTCTTATCATAGATACAGCAGCGAGTACTTTTGATGCAACCAAAAATGTTGCAGCATCAGTTGTAGACAAAAGTTCTTCATTAATAGGAAGTGCTAAAGGTATACTTTCTTTACTATCATAATTGTGAACTTTTCCTGCTGTTTTAATATGAAATTCATTTGTATTCCGTACGTTGACGTCTCTTAAATCACGATTACGTGCTTTATAGATCACTTTATTTGTAATGCTTGTAGATACACTAGCAAACACTGTACACGCAACTGTAGATACCACTAAAAACGTAGCAGCATCGGCTGTTGATAAGGGATCATCAATGGTAGGAGCAGTTCAAGGTATACAAACATTTACTTTCCCATGCGTAATAACTCATAATTCAAAACGTAAAAATTCGAAAACGTTAATAATTCAATGACCTCCAAAAGCTGAAAATCCCAAAACCAATCGGATACAATTGAAAACTGTATAAATTATGCTGTCTACTTTTATGTAATATTTTTCATAAATGCGTCTCTTTTTTTTCTTTCAATGATAGGAGATTTAAAAATGGTTTTAAATTCTTATGAATAGATTTTGTAACCAACATTATTTAATTTTATAGATACAGTAGTAAGCACAGTAGGTACCGCCAAAAATGTAGCCGCTTCCGCAGTGGATAAAGGTGTCTCGATTGTTGGTAGTGCTAAAGGTAATAACTGAAGTAATTTTTTTTTTAATATTTTTAAAAACTGAAGTAAATTAAAAAATTTAATATACAAAGTTAACAGCGTCAGTAATATAAATAAATATAATATTTTTAGAAACTGTAGCAAACACCGTGTCATCTACAGTAGATACAACTAAAAATGTAGCAGCCTCTGTCGCAGATAAAAGTGCTTCTCTTGTAGAAACAGCTAAAGGTACGATAAAATCTGTAGAATTTTTGGCATTTTTCAATTCATAATAATTATTACTAAAACTAAATTCAAAGGCTCAACGACCCACAATAAATTTGGATCCAACCAAAATATATCACTTCTTTCTGTTTGCCAATTTTTGTGTCCATGTAACTCGATTTTAATGATTGACGATCTAATTCATACTTCCAAATATTCCATTAATTTCCTTTCCTTTCTAAATGTTATTCAATTTGAGAAGCTTTTATTTTGCTAATAAAATTCAACGCGGTTATTAGTTGTTCATAAAAATTACATAATCATTAAACATTGTTACCATTAGTGTTTCACTCGAACGTATATTCATCAATATATTTATAAACGTTTTATTTTGTAGGCACAGTAGCAAGTACGATAGATACGACCAAAAATGTAGCATCATCAGCAGTAGATAAAGGCTTTTCGTTAGTTGGCACCGCTAAAGGTATAAATTTGAATTAGAAATGGGATAGTTCTTATCAGCACAGCACTTTGTAATTTGTTTACTCGCTTGTAGATACACTATCCAGTACCGTAGATACGACAAAAAATGTAGCTGCTTCCGCTGCAGATAAAGGGGCATCGCTTTTTGGAGCTGCTAAAGGTATACAAAATTGTAAACAAAATAGTCAGATCAAACAGTACAGTATTAGATTTTTATTTAGTAAAAAACGAGCATATACATACCTGCTGAGTTAGCAATTTTTATTTTCGTTTTCGATTAAAAATTCTGACGCGGTTGTTATTCGAGCAAAGCATTACAAAGTGTAGCTGTTAATCATTCTGCAGTCTGCTAGATTTTAAGCTGTATTTGTGAAGTGATACAAATCAAATAAAAAATAGGTAAACCAAAAATAAAGGCATATTTTTAAGTGCATGCGCTTAATAGATGTTTTACCATTTAAGTATAGTCTTATTTAGAGAAAATCCAAACTATATTTTTTTCTGTATTATCTATTTGACGTGCACATTTTAATATTTTAGATACAGTAGCAAGTTCGGTACAAAGCACAGTAGACACAACAAAGAATGTAGTTGGCTCTGTTTACGATAAGAGCGCTTCAGTAGTTTTAGGCGCTAAAGGTACAGTTATGGTTTTTTTTTTATTTTTTATTTATTTATTTATAGACGAGCTTTTCTCAACGGTCATAGTTATAAAGCTATTCAAATGCTAACATGCGCTTATTGACATCTCTTGCTAACTTCACCCACACAACTTCGTTATGTCAGCATTTGGATATCGTAACGCTTCTATTTTTAACCCCCCACGCAAAAACGACGAGGTGTTATGTGTGTGTGTGTGTGTGTCTGTCTGTTTCCCCGTAGCGCTCTAACGGGCGAACCGATTTGAATGGAGTTTTTTTAAGTTCGAAAGGTGAATTAGTCGGGAGTGTTCTTAGCTATGTTTGATGAAAATCGGTCTAAGATGGCCGCCGCCACAAAATGGCGGATAACATATTATTTCACAACCCCCTCAGTTTCAAATGAAAGGGCTTGACTAATAAAATAGCACTATGCAAACCCAAGATGGCAGCCACTACAAAATGGCGAATTTCGGGGGTTTTTTTAATTTTTAATTTATACTTGTTAAAGTGCTATGCTTCTTATCCCATCCCCCCCCCCCTCTACAACAATAACAACCTCCCCCTCTTCAAGGGGACGCCTCTTTTTGTATCGGGGGTTAAAAATCGATCGAATCGAAATAGTGCTTGAATTATTTTGACCCGGGTTTTAGGTGCTAGCACGGTTGCATGCGGCTATCCAATTTTCCTTCTTCTATTTCTATTTGCGATTTCTTCTAGATACAATTACGTCTTCGGTTGCGGGCTCCACTGAGAATGCTGCTGATAATACTAAAAGCTTTATTGATGGTGCAAAAGGTGATCGATCTTATTTCTGTTTTTTTTTTTTTAGTTTTTTTTCTTCAAATATGTGTGATACATCCTTTTATCCATAAGGAGGTTTACTGTCCGCAATATGAGCAATAATCTTAATTTAATATTATACACATGTACATACATACAGGGTATAAAAGGACCGCTATCGAAAACAAAAGACAGTTAATAGTAGTGATGATTAAGTAAATGACAAGATAAAAAAAAGATAAAAAAAATCTTGTGTTTTAAAAGTTCGCAATGTAATGCAACCAGCTGGAGAAATCGTCGAACGTTTGGGTGACCTCGAGTTGTGCACCTATGTATATACATCGCCGTGAAAAATAAATACCTGCTAAAGCTAAACCATACTACAAGTTCATGACAATTATTGCTTTTTGGTATTGGATTGTGTTTAGGGAGGTCGTATACTTAGTGATAGAGCTACGTTTTTGGTAACGTCCCTTATGCCCTGTATAATTGGGGAAAATTGACCAATATAATACTGTACTCTGATTTTTCGTTCCATGGAATTCTGACAATTCTTAATGTTGCCAGAGATAAAACAGTTCCCACAAAAAGATAAAAAATTTAAAACTTACATATAAATAAAAATCAATTGCCTCATGTAGATATTATGACAAATGCCTGACAGATATTTCAGGTAGGTACTTTAGTTTGGGGTCAAACCGAACTTCAGGTGGTAACCCTATTTTTCATACGAATAACTCATTCTATTTTTAAATGACAACTGTCAGAATTCCACCGAATTAAAAATCAGACTTTATATTAATTAAAGGTAAGTAATTAAATATAATAAACATTGTGGTATTTTTAGATCTTATAAAAAGCAAAATGGATGGTAAGGTAGATTCCGCTCAATCTACGATAAGCGATTTTAACGCAACGGCTGAAGAATCAATTGGTAAAAATAAATAATTAGGAACACAATTGTGTTCACGTGTGATCAGTGTGGCAACGCTTAAAATTAAATAACTTATTTACATAAATAAGTAATAATACCTAACCGCGTGTGTGTTTTAAATAACTAAATCATAGTGTAGGTACCTAAAAGTGTACCTAATTACTGAAATAAAGTAAAATTGAGCAAATAATCTGCCAAATTAAGTGGATAGGTACTTTTTAACTTTTTTTAAAACAACGTGAAATTTGAATATGCTGCATAAGTATGTTAATTTGCGCGAATACCTAAAGCTGAGCGCGCATGTTATTTTGCACAATTCGCTATCTTGGCACAAATTAATAATATGCTACAAGTATAAATTCCCCTCCCGCGCACCTGTAGGCCTCGGCGATTATTTATGAGGCCCCGTTCCCCTGACAAGCATTTAACGCGCGTTTTGCTAACGCGCGGGGGTCGCTTGACGCTGGGTCAGTCAAAAGATTACAGCGTAAGGGACAGGGAGATAGTCCGTACTCCGTTCCACGCCTCCCTGTAGCGCGCCTGTCTCTACGCCTGATAGTACCGCACCCGATAGTACCGTACCTGATAGTACGTACCGCGCCGCACGCGATTACGAGTTCCTTTTCGTGATTTATTATTAAGTTGTTGTTTGTTAAAACACTTTAATGCAGTGAGATCAAGCACGGGTTTTAATTTATCCACCCCTATAATACGCTTATTAATACTGGGAGGGATAATTTTGGGAACAAGATATTAACGTTTCATTGCATAAAGACCTTGCTTTATTTACTCAAATGTAGGTAACTTATTTTTGGTTCATTATAGAAATATTTTTAATTTAATTATATTTTCTTCCACAGAGTCAATAAGTGCGACTGTGGACACTACGAAGAAAACGGCCGAAGATGCGAAGGCATCAGCTCTGAAAGCCGCCGAGGCTGCCAAGGAAGAGGCTAAGAGGGTTGCCAGTAAGTGCGATTTATTATATACTAGTGATCCGCCCCGGCTTCGCATAGTAGTAGTAATTACTCACTACTGTCCCTCCATAATATATTATTTTGTAATATCTCAAAGTTTTGTAATATATCAAAGGGATTAAGCAGCGTTTTCGATGAAAGCTCCCAGGCGGCTTGACTTCCGACATTTTCTATACTACGACATTTAAAATCTACTTCCGACATTTTAAATACTAAATATCGAAACACAATGACTTCACAGTGAAATGGACCTAGACTGGCTTATTTTAAGGTTTGAATTCGCCAATACATTCAGCATTCGTCAACGGCGAGAGCCCTAAGCGGAGATGTAAAATAATTTTTCGAAGTACTGAATTACGATTTTAAAATAAGAGTTTTGCTTCATTTTGCATTACAAATTACAGTTTTTCGATATTTACTAAAGTTTTCGTGGTGCGCAAGCTCGGAATAACCATACTGGTAGGAGTAACGTTAACAAGCCCTGTTTTGATGTTATTTAGATGCAGCAATGGAAGAGACCAAGAAAGCGGCGGCCGATGCCAGCAACGCGGTCACAAGCTCCGTGGACAACACCTTCAAGAGGGTGGAGGGTGCCACAGACCAGGGGCTGAAGAACGCTGGCCAGGTCGTCGACGAAAAGATCAAGGGTGCCGACAAGTACATGAGCGAGAAGCGCGACACGGTGAGTTGATTCATGAATGAATGAATATACTTTTATTGTACACCACGACAGAATATTCAGAAAACATTAACAGTACAAGATGGTGATCCTGTAATTTATAAACAAATTGCGCTCACTGCGCTCCTTTCAAATTGTATCCTTGTTTCTAACATCTTTATTTATTTATTTTCTCACTTACGATTTAGTACTTGACTGGCTATCTCACCTGGCGGTAAGTGATGATGCAGTTAAGGTAGAAATGGGCCCGGAAATTAAACCCATACCACTGATCGGTTCTTACGTGGCATCGTACAAGAACTCTAAATCGCTTGGCGGCACAGCTTTGCCCAGTATCTACCCAGACCAGACTAGAGACAATTTAGAAATTATAAATTCCCGAATTGCCACTGCCCGGAATCGATCCCGGGACGAGACCACCGCCACTGAAGGTCGTCATAATTAGCACGTATGAATTTTGTTTCAGTTGGTGTCAGGCTTCTCCCAAGCAGCGCACGATGGCGCAGACAGCGCCACCGGCCTCCTCAACAAAGGGCTCGCCACCCTCCCCAAGTAATCACCCGCCAGGCCCCACCGCTCAGCACAAACAGCCTATATCACTCTCGGGAAACTTACAGACTGCATTGTTTAGTATATTTACAAAAAAGATAAAAAAACTACGTACTGTTATATTATTATGTAATAAATAATTAAATATCAATCGGACTAAAGGAAAAAAGTGGATAGAACACATGAAAAAACGTGTTCATGGGAGTTATTATTTACATGACTACGCTGCAAACGTTCGTCAGGTCAATTGCGGAATTGCTGCATCAATCATTGCTAGAATCTGAATCAGCCAACACTCTCTCGCTATTGGCTAAAATAAATTGTTATAGCAAGAATGACATAAATTCAGCCAATCCAAATCGATCTGCAGCAACTGGTTTCCATGGAACTAAATAATATGTTATACATATGTTACATAATTTGTAATAACTTCGAATTTTAATACCGTTGTTACTTATAAAGTGTCAGTTGACAGTTCTTGTCGACGTCACACAATACATTTTTTACACTAGTTACAATTTCAACGTCAGAGAATCTTAAAAGGAATGTTTATCAGATTCTCTCGACATGTTTCATTAATTTTTGCTGTTTGCCATCTACTTTTTTCTTTTTGTCTATACCTATAAATTATAAATTGCCTATATGAAAATATTTAAAAATGATATTGGCTTACTATGTTTCCCATCTCAACTTTGTCTATCATATTATGTTAGCATTTTGTATGTAAGTGATGTGTATAATAGTCGTATAGATTTTTTGACTAACTCTCGAAGAAATGAGCGTACTAAGCACAATTTATTCTTAAGGCTTGTATCATTATTATTTTATGTTATCGTTGTAATTATTAAGTTTATAATTTTAAGGAATTATGTTTTATTGATTAATTAATGCATTTTGTATGCATTTTCAATTCGACAACATAAATATAATGCTTGGCAGGTGCCGTCCAAATATGCCTTTATAAATACATACATAACAGATTCAATAGGTATTAAATATATTTTAATTTGATGAGGTATAAATGCTTATAGAATAAGTCACAAAAAAAACAGCTTTCCATATTTTTATATTGTTTCTATTTTATACAACAGGAGATACGAAAGAACACACATACAAAAAAAACAATACTTCAGTAAAGGGTGATTATCGATTTTCGTTTTAATTTCGCGGTTTTGAAAAAAAAAATTTTTTTGCTTTTTATTATTATTTTTTGTATATACACTTATAGATTACACTATGAGAAAAAATTACATGTACAAGGCCTCTTCGTAACTCTAGCAGTTTTCCGGAAAATTAATGGAGTGTAATGAACCAGTGGAAAGAAATGAAAATCACTTGGAGTGTAATGACCTATCGTCGGATAAAAATGAATTCAGAAGCTTTTTAGTAGCCCATCTTTGATTATTTTATGAAATAATGAATAATTATATGAAAAAAACGAATAAAATTGAAATAAAATCTAAACCTTGAGTTTAGATTAACAGTAAACAAGCATAATCATTTTAAATAAATTAAATAAATAATTTTAGATTTTACGAGGCTGGTCTTGCAGAAATTTTACGTCTCAATCTTTGTTAAACCGAGTAAAGTAGTCACCTTGTCTGAGGAGATAGGTTTCTGTAATTTCAGGTGAAATATTTCCAGTTTAATTCTCTTTTTGAGGAACTTCAGGGGTATCGTTGACCAATACTTATCTCTTTAACTTTATTTTGCCCCTTCTTTTTTTTCTTATATTTCAAAGAGTTTTTTTCTGTTCATGTTGTGCTCAAGCGGACATTTCAATGATGCTGCGAATCTTTTTCTGTTCTTTTCTTAAAACGTAATTTTTCGCTATTTTTATTTTTTAATTTTAATAATTCCTGAATTGTTTTTTTAATTTCTCTTAATTTTGGCGTTTTCTGGCTCTATCTTTAGCTAACTTTTCTTCTTTTGTAAGTTTTTTCTTTGTTTTACTCATGTCTACTTGTTTTTTTGGAACGGAATGGATACAAATAAACTGGAAACAAATGACCAAATCGACTTTAAATTTAAAATACTCGAGATACGTGAATGCATAAAATCTCCGAAATAGAACTCTGAATAGAAACAAAACATAAATCCTAGTACTAAATCTAGAAAAAATTAAAAAAATTAAGTCACGTTGAAAATCGATGGAACGTAATGAACTCTACCGCGTGACAAAATACTTCTGACTACTCGCGAATGGATTTTTTTTGTGTTAATTGAAAGATCACCATACTATAACAGAACAGCAGCGGTACTAACTGAGACGCCGGATACGCAGGAGGGTAAATCGTTGCTGTACACGTTTGAACACGTCGTGAAGTAGCGATTCCATTACCAGAGAACGTAATGACCGTTTTCGATTGACAAAATTAAAAGTTGGATTATTTCAGGGTTAGAATGGCTTTATAAATTACAAAGGGTAAACAGTCTAATCTTATATCATTGTTTAATTTGAAAAACAAATTAACTAATTCGTTTGATGCACACGAATTGAGTAAAAAAATATGTAATTCAATAGATGGGCATTTGCACACGGAGATAAATGACTTTTTCACAGGTTTTTCCTAATTTTCTTTTTACCCTGAGCATTCAGCCCTTTTGTAATAGGATGCCTTCTTGCATCGTTTGTGTCTTAACAAGATAATCAAAACCATTTTTTCCATAATAGATAAAACATAGCGATTTTAGCCTTTGCAAGGTGTTTCGAACGAAAATCGATAACCACCCTAAAAGAAAAAAAAAAACTAAGTATTCAATACTCTCAGAATTGTTTGTAGATCTATGTACTTTGCTAATTATTTATTATATTTAACTACCCGCTTTATTGAAAAAGGAATTGTTTTAACGCACAGATATTAATTATTATTATTAATTTACAAGTACGTTAAATGTATAAATAATTGGTATATTTGTTGTTTTTACTGATACATTTTTAATGTTGGCGCTGAATCATTTAAATTGTAGTTATATTTGTCATTTATTATATTATTTATTATGTAATTAAAATTGAATGTCATGTATTTAATGTGTTGTTCAATAAAATTCATTAAAATATTATATTCTTATTGTTTTAATCAAGTACCCAAGTTAAAAAAATCCCTTACTATAATTATTATAAAATTAATAATTAGGTCAATGAATCTACATCAAGTTAGGGCAGTACAGTAGACAATTTTACTCCGAGTTGAAGGAGGTTTTTTAAAAAAAACGTCAATATACTTAATACAAAAAAAACTATAATCAATTAAATGTTTTTTTTTATCACGTTCTACCGGTATACTTTATTAACTTTTATTATAAAATACCTTTAATTAGGTATTTTAATAACTAAGGTGTAGACTGTAGGTGATATTTTTAAAAATCCTTTTATAGCGCACTTTAACTCATGTAGGTAAACATGACATTGAAAATATTATAAATCATTACGCACAAGTATTCATTAACGGTATAAAATAACATTAACAATATTTTAATAACTTTATGTAGTGTTTTAATGTTACTTTTTACCGATAAGTACTACCTAATTGACGCTAAAAATGTTAATTTTAAATCTAGGAAGATAATAAATAACCTATGGGATTTGCGCTCCAAACAAAACGTTGAAGCAAAGAAATTTGGCCCTGAATGACGTCATTACTTATCTCGTTCCACCAGGGTTTCCAGGGTGACCTCGTTGGATCCTAATGCGTAAGTTCCGGATACATATCTAACTACGTACGGTTTTACGTAATGGGGTACCTACTTAACTATTTTCTTTTGATTTTAAAGCCAAACATGCTCGAAAAATAGAATAAACAATAAAAACAGAATTCTTAAATGAACAATAAAATCAGAATATCTTTAAATTTTTAAGATTTTGTTCATAATGGGTGGCCGTATGAAATTAAGATGTCACAAGGTAGCGTTCTTACTTTTACTAGGTACTTACTTTATTTACTGGCTAGTTACTTTTGAAAAATCTAATCACTTAGTCAGCGATACATTATAGACCGATTTTAATTCTTTTTTCAACCATTGCATTTTATTTTTATAAAGTGATAATGTCATTTGGGAACGCGTCCCAACACGCATTTCCGTATTTTGAAATATTCACAAAACATTAAAATACTATTTTAAAAATAAAATGTTCAATCATTCTTGATACACTTGTATTAAAGTAGCTTAATCATAATTACAAATAAAAGGAAATGTAAGTAACTTAACATAATATATCTTACGTATAACTTTGTCCGATAGTTTGTAGGTCACATCGTAAACGCACTCTATTTTGTCAAAAATTGTGCCCAATTAGGTGCCTAACTGCCTACGTCAAACGAGGGGCTATTGTGCAGTTGCACGGTTAAATCTCTCAGATGTACACAGCTTTCGGTTGTTTTAAGGCAGTTTTCAATAATAATTTTCTTTTTATGATTATTTCAATTATGTATTTTGGTACCGTACATCTATAGGACATCATAACAGGAATGCTTCAAAATCATTAACATAATTATAAGTGAAGATAATAATTAGTCTTAATTCAATTAAATAATGCTGTTCTATTTCCGCTAGTGTTGTATATTGGCGTCCAAGATTCTCTACGACTGTTTAAAATAATACGAAGCACTGAAAAATCATTTCGGGAATGGTCATTTCGTGAACGTTACCGAACAAAACGTGCATTTCCATAGTTCCTGAAATGATGTTTTAAGTATTTTACTTTTAAGTACTTTTCTTTCGTAAATTTATGTTAATTAAATGATTAAATGTATAAATTGTAGTAGGTAGTGATTGGAATGACTTTAAATTTATCGCTCTCGCTTAAAAGACGTAATCTAAGTAGATTTTTTAAAAGATGGAGTGTTTTGCTGTTTTTTCTATCTAAAACAAAGTTTTTTGTTTAAGTAACAGTATAATTGGTAATAATAGAGTATATTACCAAGAAAAGAAGGCTACAAATAAAACAAAATGTATAAATTATAGGACAGAAAGATTCTCGCTTTCTGTTCTCTGCGCAAGCAAAGAGCTCTGTGGAAACAATCCTGAAAAAATACAGGCAGCAGAAAAAAACCTCAATAAATATAATAAATAATACTCAATCTCTATCAAAAGAAGAAAACATGAACAATGACAGGCCACGTTCGACAAAACGTAAACCTGAAGCAAAGCATATCGCACTATGTAGCCAAGCAAAATACTAAAAATTGTAGCATAGGTTTTAATATTACTTAATAATATTTGATGAAAATTTAAGAGTTGCAACTCAAAATAAAGTTCATACTTATACATTTGATGTTTCTTTTAGACTAAAATTAGTTATCTGTCTCATTTAGGAAACGTTTTTGTAAACGTGTACGTCGCGATCATTCAGTGAACGTTTCGTCATCTAAGGGAACGCAACAAAAGTATTATTATTTAATTCAAGACAAAACATAGTGAATTTATTTATTATTAAAAATGAATACCTTAGCATACAATTTTCTGTAAAAACCAATTAAACATTCACACCTAATCATTGATAAATAAACAGAACTTTTGTCTAGGAATTTTTAAGATGTGCTTCATAAATGTTAAATTTTATTAAAATAAAGAGAACACAAGATAATGTAGAGTACATATTTGATTATATTTTATTTTATATCTATTTTAGTATCGTACTTTCAAACTAAGCTTTATCATATTTATCTTTTTAACAAACATATTTGAGTTTTAAAATACGTTCACGGAACGATGTTATTTACCTACTCCCTGTCTCTTTGAAATCCTGGATAGTAAATAAAATGTATAATATATGTTGCGCGCTTCTTTTACAGTGCAATTATTGATAGTAACGTGTATATTGTAAGTTATTTTTTGGATTTCCCAGACGTGATAATTTTTACAAAAGTTCATATTTGCAAATTTGCAAATGGTGATTTTGACCCTTATACATTTACATACTACTGTATTATCACACCTGTGTGTCTCTGAAGGGTTAGGCAGAAGTGTTTTTACACCTACATTTAGTCAGTTGTAGTTTTAGGCCCGAATTAGGGTCGAATCTATTGCTAATTTCCATAGTTCCTGACTTCAGATTGCTAATGAGAATTTTGTGCCAGATAAATCCTAAAAA
This sequence comes from Melanargia galathea, assembly GCA_920104075.1. Taxonomy (NCBI): domain Eukaryota; kingdom Metazoa; phylum Arthropoda; class Insecta; order Lepidoptera; family Nymphalidae; genus Melanargia; species Melanargia galathea. Next base: position 17,324,456 of record OV049871.1, on the reverse strand, counting down.
CTAAGTAGGTATATTCCGGGGATCGAACCCAGATTCACGAGATTTCGAAGCGACACTTTATGTTAGTCGAATCTCGACCAATGTTATAGGTACGTAGTACGTACCTACGTATAGTTATATGAAAAATAACCGTGGGATAGGAATATAATACTGAAAACTTATTTACCACCTAGTAACAAGATAAAGAATAACAAAAAAATTACGAGTAATGTAGAATACCGAATAATTTGCGAGTATTCGCGACATCTCTAGTATTGACCTTGATTCTTCATTCATATAAAATGAAATTCGGCGTACAGCGGCACAGTCTTATCAAAGCTACGGCGAAAACAGCTAAGGCGAAACGTAGGTACGTGATTCGATAGGTACATATTCTATTAAACTGTCTAAGTTTCTAAAGTGATAAATTGATAATGTATTGTGGAAAAATACTGATAGTTCAAAAATTTTTGTTGATAAGAATGAAGTGTTAGTGTTAGAAACGTGAACGAAAATATCGAAAGTAGCTATTAAATTAAACTGACTTTACTTTTTAAATTTAATTTAATTATTTAGATTACAAATAAGGTATATTCAGTGCTAGTAAAATACTAATACTTAGTTGAATATTTTTTTTATTTGAATTAGAATGAAGTGTTAACTAGACTTAGAAACATACTTAAACGACAAAGTCGAAATTGTAGCTATGAAATTAAATTTACTTTCATTTTTAATATAATTAAGTATTTTAGACAACAATTATGCTTGGTTTACACATAGTAAGTTGTCAAGTAGTTAACTAAATTTTAACTTAATTTTAAGCGACTTAATTTTAAGTAAGCGTTTTCATTAATCCAGACAAGTAATTTAGTAAAGCTCTCAAGTTCATATCGAGATGAACAGCGAAGTGCGTGAAATAATAAACTCTGTAATTTTATACGTGCTCAGTGAAGTCACAGAAGAAATTAACAATGAAATTTTGGAGCAGCAAGAGAAGCCTAAACGTTTGTGGGAGAGAAAATGGATCAGCAGGAGAAGTGAGCTTGGTGCCAGTGGCCTATTGTTCACAGAGCTTGCAGAAGAAGATAAAGCAGAATATTTTAGCGCACTAAGAATGACTGAAGATTCTTTTGATTATCTGCTTACTCAAGTGGAATCCATGATACTAAAAGCAGATACTAAAATGCGATGTGCATTACCACCTAAATTAAAATTGCATATTGTGTTATACTTTCTTGCAACTGGAAATAGCTTTCGAAGTCTATCTCACTTCTTCAGGGTATCCAAGTCCAGTATATGCCTGATGTTACCCTATGTATGTGAAGCTATATACCAAGGGTTGAAAGATTTTATACAGGTAGGTACATAAGAAAAACTATGATGAAATTGTTAAATATTATCATGTAATGTTAGTACTTATGTCTATGGCTATGTATGGTAGTCTGTGGCAGTGTCAGTGAGTTAAGATGTTCTCTCTATCATATATGTCATTGATCTGTGGTTTGCTTGATCGTATCGCCATGTACCTAATTTTGTTATGTGAATAATAAAAGTGTGTTATAAATCTAAAAGACCTAGTTTCCCTGGCTCCCCAAACAAATAATAGTACTTTATCAGGTTATGGGCGAATTAAAATACGTGAGCCAGTATCAAACAAAACACAAAGTTCGAGAATAATTTTGATAAGAAAATGTGAAGAAAAAAAAAAAAATGGCGTCATCGTGTATTACTTCGATCTTTGATTATCCACATGGCCAGATTGATAATGTAACTCACGAGTGCGCCCTAAAAAATGTTCACTTAAATTGGTAGGATCGCTCTCACCTACTTCAGTGTCACTTAATAAACTACGCAGTAAACAGCTCCCGAAAAATAAAAAAATATGCCGGTTTGTGCGGTGAAATTATGTCGTAATTATCCTTCACAACAAAATAAGAGGTCGAAGATCTCATATCATCAGTAAGTTTTTACATTTGCGTATGTTTTTTTGAGAAAATAGGATTTTTAATTTCGATGTTTTATAGGTACGTCGAACTGGCCGGTGATACCAGCTGAGCATTGTGGTATTTTGCACATTATTGTGCAAAAATATATTGTTGTATGTTATACGTGTGTGAACATTAATAATTATTAATAAAATCAATTTGTTGCCAGTAGTGAGGTAATTTGCCACAAATATAGGGAAGTCCCGGAATATAGTAAATATTTATTATTAATATTATACTTACTGAATTTTGACCTTCAATAATTTTTTTAAATAATAATTATCCTACTAATATTATAAATGTGAAAGTGTGGATGTTTGGATGTTTAGATGTTTGGATGTTTGGATGTTTGTATGTTTGGATGTTTGTTACTCAATCACGCCGCAACTACTAAACCGATTTGGCTGAAATTTTGAATGGAGATAGAATATGCCCTGACTTAAAACATAGGCTACTTTTTATCCTGGAAAAATTCACAGTTCCCACGGGATTTTGAAAAACCCGAAATCTATAGCTACAGCTATAGGTAGATTAATATAGAGAACTTCCTTGATAGTAGGTATAAAGGTTGGAAAAGGGAGCGGGAACGGGAGCCGGAAATCCACGATTCCCTCGGGATTTGTTTAAAACCGAAATTCACGCGGGCGAAGCCGCGGGCATTTCCTAGTTCTAAATAATTATGATTATAAATATAAATTATATAAAAAAAAATTAAAAATAAATTTTCTAATTAGTTTATAATTATTATTAATACTTAATTAATGTAGATTTCCAACGGATCCAATACTAAGACATCGCTGGACAGCTGTCATCAGAAGGACACGACATGACGACTGTTGGAAACGTATTATAAAAGTATTTGACTAAATCAAGAAATAATTTTTATTTAGTATCTAGTGTTACGAATTTGCAGCGCCACCTACCGGATTCAATTAGGTTATGAATCTAAACTCCCCAGGGACAAGAAACTTACAAAATTTCAACAAAATTTGTTCGTAATAAAAAAAATCCTAGAACATGACTGCAGCACCACCTACAGGGTCCAATTGTAGATACAAACTATCTTCTTACCCACACAAACACACACCAAAAATTCCATCATAATCGGTCCAGCCGATATTTAAATAATGAGGTAGATACCTAATGAATATTCTGTAATCAAGTAATTACTAATGCTGTTTCCATGGCAAACTATTGATTTACATTAAACAAACAGTTTTACACACACGTAGATTAAAGATAAATAATTAATAAAAACAAAATTTTATCCTACACCATACTTGATTTATCTATAAAAATTGTGCAATTGTCCAAATAACCGGTATCCCTAGGCGCGCACACATATGCGATTCGAGGTTGTATCGTACACGGCGCGATTACCGAGGTCACGCACACATAGCCAGTAGGCGCGGCCGTCTTGACGAGTAATAATATTTCGCGTTGCTCCCTCTTGGGAACTCTTTGACTTCGATACAAATTAGCAACTTGAAAGCTGATAATTTTAATAATTGGCTATTTAGATTAAAGGCAGCCTTAGAAGAAAAAGGCGTGCTATATTGCATTAACAAGTGTGAATCTGAAGAAAAACCAGAAACGTTTACCAAACACGATGCTACAGCCAAAAATATAATAATTTCATGTCTAAGCGATACCCACCTAAATATAATAAAAGAATGTACAACTAGTAAGTCAATGATAGAAAAATTAAAGAATACTTTTCAAAGAAAATCAGTGGTTTCGAAGATTTACTTGAGAAGACAACTTTTAAGTTTGAAATGTTTGGAAAATGAAAAATTAGAACAATACTTTCAAAAATTTAATAAAATTATAGAGGATTTAGAAAACAATAATGAAAAATTAAACGAACTAGACAAGATTTGCTACTTATTAATTGGACTACCACCGAAGTATGAAACTGTAATTACTGCAATAGAGACACTAAATAAGGATGACCTAAAACTTGAAAATGTAAAAGCAAGACTTCTAGATGAAGAATTAAAAATGTCATCAAAAAGCAGTGAAAATACTGATGAAAATGCATTTATTACTTGCTTTAGATGTCATAAAAATGGCCACAAAGCAAATAATTGTAAGGCAATGTATTACAGTCAAGGACGTGGACAGGAGTGGCATTCTGAACCAACTGGATGGTCACAGCATTCCAGAGGTCGTCGAGGTTATAATTCAAGGAGACCCCTAAGACGAGGACGGGGAAGTCAACACTTTTCAGGAGCGAGTACTTCTACTTCACATTCATCGGATGATAAGCTTGTGTTTTATGCAGGCATAGACAAAAAGGAATATAATATGGTATGTGAAAATTCAAACAATAATAACAGCTATAAAATTGAATGGGTAATTGACTCTGGATGCACGGAGCATCTTATACAAGAAAAATTTAGTAAGTTTATGGACAATATTACAACATTGGAAAAAGAAGTGAAAATTTATGTGGCAAATGGCGAGTTCATAACTACTAACAAAAAGGGTTCTATTAAATTGTTGTGTAATGGTCATGAAATAACTTTAGAGGCACTTATTGTTAAAAATGTAGCTTTTAATTTGTTATCAGTACAAAAAATGTTGAATAATAACACGGTAAACTTTTGTAATAATACTGTAAAAATATGCAAAAATAATTCAAAAACTTATGTAATTGGACGACGTCGAGGAAATCTCTTTATTTTATATACTGATGTAAATGTTCAAAATAAGTCATTACAGTGTACGAATGATAGCAACTCTGATGATAATTTATGGCACAGGAGACTAGGTCACGTGAACAGGCACAGCTTAAACATATTGAAACTCCCGGTAAGTAAAAAAGTTTGTGAACCATGCATGCTAGGTAAAGCTACTAGACTTCAGTTTAAAACGGTTCAACATCCAAGATCCAGCTACGTAGGTGAACTGCTGCATACTGACATCTCGGGACCTGCCAGAACAGAAGGGATACATGGTGAATTCTACTATCAGGTAATTATTGATGACTATTCTCATTTTTTAGTTGTAAACCTTCTAAAATGCAAGAGTGAAGCTACAGAAAAACTAGTAAATTATATAAGACAGTTGGAAAATGAAAAAGAAGTTAAAGTTAAAAGAATAAGGTGTGATAATGGAAGTGAACTGAAAAATAAAAAATTTGAATTATTTTGTAACAAGAAAGGTATAAGAATAGAATATACAACACCATACTCACCTCAAAGTAATGGAGTGGCAGAAAGAATGAACAGAACGTTATACAACAATGCTCGTACTCAGTTAATAGAAACAAAATTACCTAAACACTTGTGGGGTGAAGCGATCACTTGTTCAGCATATCAGTTAAATAGATGTCCTTCGTCAAGTATAAATTTTAAAACGCCTGAGGAAATTTTCAGAGGTAAAACAGATTTGAGTAAACTAAAGTGTTTTGGATCAAAAAGTTGGGCAGTAATACTTCCTAGACAAGGTAAATTTGATGAAAGATCTAGAGAGACACGTATGGTAGGATATTCTCAAAACGGATATCGTTTGTGGGACTCTAATACAAATGAGATTATAATATCACGTGATGTCAAATTCAATGAGTCGGATATAGTGTATAATCCAAATCCAAAAGAAGAAGAGGAAAATAAATATATATACTTTCATAAAGAGAATGAAGTAAGGGAAAATACAGAAGAAGAAAAAGATGAAGAAAAACAGGAAGAAGAAAAGGAAAAAGAAAATACAGATGGAGATAATCAGACAATAACAGAAGATCCAAATACAAGACCAAAGAGAAACATAAAGAAACCAGCTTATCTCAATGATTACGAAGAAAACCTTGAGAATATGGAGAGTAATATTGCATATTGTTTAAATACTTTACTTGGAACAGATCCATGCAGTTATACTGATGCTATAAAAAATGAAGAATGGAAGGTTGCAATAGATAAGGAAATCGAGGCACATAACAAATTAAATACTTGGGAAACAGCAGAATTACCTGAGGGTAACAAAGCTATTGACACAAAATGGGTTTTTAGAAGCAAGACAGATGGAACGAAGAAAGCTAGAATAGTAGCTAAAGGGTTTCAAGAAGAAAATGTCTATGATGTTTATGCTCCAGTTGCTAGACTTGCTACAGTTCGACTTCTACTAAGTATATCAATACAAGAAAATAAACCTTTAAAACAATTGGACGTTCCGACAGCATTCTTAAATGGTGAACTCAATAATGAAGTATACATAAAATATCCTGAAGGAATCAAAGCAGAAAAAGGAAAAGTATTAAGATTGAGAAAAGCATTATATGGCCTTAAAGAAGCGCCACGTTGTTGGAATGAAAAGATACATAAATTCTTCTTAGATAATGATTTTAAACAATCCAAACATGATTTTTGTCTCTACTATAATGGAGAAACTTGGATACTTATTTTTGTAGATGACATCTTGGTATTGGGCTCTGGAGAAATTATAATAGAGAAGTTGAAAAAGGAATTTAACACAAAATATTTAGGAGAAGTGAAAGAATATTTAGGAATGGAAATACATAGAGAAGGAAACACAATTAAAATTAAACAAGAAAAATTAATAAAGAAAATATTAAATAAATTTGGTATGGAAGACTGCAAAGGAGCACAAACACCTATGGAGAAAGACTTAATATCAACATCTGATAATGAAGAAATAATTACTAATGTACCATATAGAGAGCTAATAGGTAGCCTCACATATTTATCAACTACTTCAAGGCCAGACATAACTTTTGCTACCTCATATCTAAGTAAGTTTCTTGATAGGCCAACCTTATTTCATTGGAAAGCAGGTAAGCGTATTCTTAGATATTTAAAACAAACTATGGACAAATCTCTTACATATACAAAATCTGAAGAAGCTAAAGAACTTAAAGCATACTGTGATGCAGATTGGGCAAGTGACAAGGAAGACAGAAAAAGCGTAAGTGGATGTGCTATATTTTATTGTAACAACTTAATTTCATGGTTTTCAAAGAAACAACCAACCGTTTCTCTTTCATCAGCTGAAGCTGAATATGTTGCTGCATCTATCACAACAACTGAACTACTATATTTGAAAGGTATACTTACTAATTTTTATCCTATAGAAATTAAAACTTATTTGCTTATTGATAATCAGAGTGCTATCAAGATGATAAATTGTAATGAAAATAGTAAAAGAACCAAGCATATCGATATAAAATTTCATTTTATTAAAGAATCTGTAAAGAATTATAATATTCATATTAATTATATACCAACTGATAAAAATGTATCTGATGTATTAACAAAACCTTTGTGCATTGTGAAACATGTTTATTTTACAAATAATTTGAATGTAATCTAAGATAAGTATCAATGTAAGATTAGTAGCAATGACTAATTTATTGTAACTAGTCGAATTAGTCATTGTAGGGGTGTGTTAAATATTATCATGTAATGTTAGTACTTATGTCTATGGCTATGTATGGTAGTCTGTGGCAGTGTCAGTGAGTTAAGATGTTCTCTCTATCATATATGTCATTGATCTGTGGTTTGCTTGATCGTATCGCCATGTACCTAATTTTGTTATGTGAATAATAAAAGTGTGTTATAAATCTAAAAGACCTAGTTTCCCTGGCTCCCCAAACAAATAATAGTACTTTATCAGAAATAGAAATGTTTATTAAATTGTCTATTTTATCTCAATACACAGCTACAAATTACAATGTTTTAAAAATTAGTCACTGATAGATTCCAATGACTGCTGTATAATATCGTTATCAGACTGATAGCTATAATTGCCAGCAGGAGTTGATATTACACAGGCAGGCACAGTGTAATGATTCGGTGAGGTTTCTACATATTGCGGAGGTGGTGATTGAATATATGAGTGGGAATGCATTGGAGAAAGTGTTCCACTACTATTGAGTTCTTGTAAGCGCAACTGACATAAATAATTTTGAATATGTTGTTGCGCTTGCAGGGCTAAAACTAATGGCATAGCCTTAAGTTGACTTCCAACACTTTTTCCGAATATGTCGAATTCATGTTCTGAGCCTGGTGTTGCAGTGGAAATTGTCTTTGACAAGTTAGTTGCTTTGTCAATTATACTGTGCAGTTCTCTTATTTTTCTTTTACGCACAGTAGTAGTCACATTTGGTGCAGTAAATTGTTGCTCCTCTGGCTGGCTATTTTCAAAACTTGCGCTATGTTCAGTGATCAACAGCTCTTCACTATTTTCCTGGAACAAAAGATTAAATATTTTTTATTTTCTTTCTTAAAACAGGTACCGGCCAATTATGAAGAGTGGAAAAAGATTGAATTCGGATTTCGAAGAAAATGGAACTTTCCCGGATGTTGTGGTGCTCTTGACGGAAAGCACATTGCGCTGAAGGCACCTCCAGCTGCTGGAAGTATTTACTATAACTACAAGCACACAAACAGCATAGTTTTGATGGCTCTTGTAGATGATGACTATTGCTTCAGTTACATAGATGTTGGTTGTAATGGAAGAGTTTCAGATGGGGGAGTGTTTAGGAACTGCAGCCTGAGTTCATCTTTGGAAAATAATATAATTCCAGATTCTCATGTTGTAGTAGCAGACAACGCTTTTCCGTTAAAGAGTTACCTCATGAAACCGTATCCAGGGAATAACTTAACGTTAAAGCAGAAAGTCTTTAACTATCGACTATCAAGAGCACGACGCATAGTTGAAAATGCTTTTGGGATCCTTGTATGTCGTTTTAGAATCTTTGAAAGACCGATTGCAGTGAGACCTGACAAAGTTGACAAAATCGTGAAAGCCTGTTGTGCTTTACATAATTGGCTTCGGAAAACAAAGAGTGATCTGAATGCTCCAACTGTGGATTCTGAAGACACCTTGAATGGTAGGATTATTCCAGGAAGTTGGAGAGGTGTGCCTTCACAAGGACTGTCCAACCTTCCTAGAACAGACCATAACCATTCATCTCGTGAATCCCGAACAATCCGTGATAATTACGCTGATTATTTTGTTGGTGAAGGTTCAGTTAATTGGCAGTGCAGAATGATACACTAATTAAATTATATTAAAGTAGGTAGGCACTTTGTAATTTTTGTTAAATTTGTATAAGTAATACATTCTCATGTACCTACGTAGAAAATTAAAACAATACATTATTCTGACTTACTGTATTATTTTGTGTGTTCCTGTTCGAAATATTCACTGATTTTAAGCTCTCGTCCAATAAATTAAACCATTTAATGTTTGATGAATATATGTCGTCTGTGCTAGACCCAGACCTGAAGTGCTAACATGCGACGCACGAGAAAATTATCTCTACACTTTTTCTCGTCGAATACAATAGAATTCCACGAGAAAAAGTGTAGAGATAATTTTCTCGTGTGTCACATGTTAGCCCTGCTGGACGAGTCCTTGATTTTTTTTAACTCCTGTGAATAGGTAGAGCGAATGCTTTTTATTTTATTCTCCACTTCTTTGATTCCGAAATTCGGAATTGCCATTACCTCGGCTATTTCCAAGAGCGCCTTTTGTTTTTCATTCTTGTTTCTATAACTGGAACTTTTAAAGTTCCAGAGGCATTCATGACCTAAATACTCTTGTACAAACTTTAATGTGGTATTTTCCGACCACTTCGACATTTTTCCGTAAATTTTCCCGCGCGAAATAGCAACTAGCTTCACTTGTATCTGTCAAAACACTCAAAACGTGTTGTTTACTCATCGGCGGGGGTTGCGCGGGGTGCGGAGGGCGCGGCTACTTAACCGAAAAATAGACAAAATTCTATTCTACTTGTTTACTTGCACACTAAATTTTAACTTGCAACTTATTACTAAATTCACTGTTTACATGCATTATTTCACTTAAAATTAAGTTGAAATTTAGTTAACTACTTGACAACTTACTATGTGTAAACCAAGCATTAAGGTATATATTCATAGTACAATACTGATAATTAAAAAATAATTTTGATTAGAATGAAGTAAGATTAGTGTTAGAAACGTCAACGAAAAAGGTGAAAGTAGCTATTCATATTAACTCTACTTTTTTAATTAAAATAATTTATTTAGACAACAATTAAGGTGTATTTAGTGCTAGTAAATAACTGATAATAATTTTTTTTTGGATTAAAATGAAGTGATAGTGAAGTGTTAGAAAAGTAAACGAAAAAGGCGAAAGTAGCTATTCAATTAAATTTACTTTACTTTTAAAATTTAATTAAATTATTTATTTTAAGACAGTATATTCAATTATTCAGTGCTAGTCAAATACTGGTAATTCAATTTGTTTTGATTACAATAAAGTGATATTGTTACAAACGTAAACGAAAAAGTCGAAATTATAGCTACTAAATTAAATTTACTTTTCTTTTTACTTAAATTTGATTTAATTATTTAGACCACAATTAAGGTATATTCAGAGCTAATAAAATACTATCAGTAGATATTTTAATTCCATTTTTTTTGACGTGATAACATCTTATAAATCGATGAACGCCGGCCGCACACGAAAAAACGCAAGCGAGAGCGCGGAACAGGCGATATAGAGGCAATGATTTCTTATGACGTTATCACGTCAAATTATCTTCCGTAAACCGACTTTACAGACAACCAATTTTTTTTGGTAAGAATGAATTGAAACGTAAACGAAAAAGGCGAAAGTAGCTATACCTACCTACCTACTCTACTTTTGAAAAATAACATTATTAATGTAATGGTAGCACCTGGCAGAACTCGGCGTTTACCTCGGTTAGACACCGTCTCCATGACAAGCGTTAACGCGCGTTTAACTAATTACGCGTTTAAACGCGTTTTTACTAACTAAGCGCGTTTATTGGTTGTAAACGCGCGTTAGCAAAACGCGCATTAATCGCTTGTCATGGGAATGGGCTCTTACAATGGCCGCGGTTTATTAATAGAATCCCCCTAGGCCCTGACATTGTGCGCGAGTCGCTTGAGGCACTCGGGGTAGGCCCAAAAACTTACAACGTATAAAGGCCAAAGGGAGAGTCAGTCCGATCCACGCCTCACTGTAGCGCGCCTGTCTCCAACGCCTGATAGTACCGTACCTGATAGTACCTACGTACGTACTACGTACCTGCCGCGCGCCGCCGCGCCGCGCCTCATGCGATCACGAGTTCATTTTTTTGATTCATTTTTAAGTTGTTATTTGTTACAACGCTTGTTAAGTTTGTTAAAAAAATAAACGGAAAATCCACTCCTTTAATAAGTACGCTAATGGGAGGGATAATTTTGGGAACAAGATATTAACGTTTCATTGCATAACGACCTTGCTTTATTTACTCAGATGTATATTATAAATTTGCTCAATGTATCTAAGTATCTATATTTGAAATATTTTGAAAATATTAGTAAGTAATTAGATATTTCTTCCATAGAGTCTATAAGCGCGACTGCACACTACGAAGAAAACGGCCGAAGAAGCGAAAACATCAGATTTGAAAGGAAGAGACTAAGAGAGTTACCAGTAAGTGCGATTTATTATTATATACTTACTAGCGAGTAGCGACTCGCCCCGGCTTCGCACGGGTAGTAATTACCCACTACTATCCCATCATAATAATTATTGTTTTGTTATCTCAAAGGAATTACGCAGCGTTTTCGATGAAAGCTCCCAGTCGCGGGCGCGTTTTCCAGCATTTACGAGAATTATTTTATCGTCATATTTCAACCAATTTACACAAAACTTTAACAAAGACATACCTACACCTAAACCTTCTTCATGAATCACTCTGTCTATTGGTGGACTCCGCATGAAAATACGTTCAGTAGTTTTGAGTTTTAAATCGCGAACAGATAGACAGACGCGGAGGCGGACTTGGTTATATAATAATATGTTATGTTGTTTCCCATCCAAGTAAAAGACAAAACCCGTAATTAGTGAGTTACACGTACCTACCTAAATAGAATGAGTGGAAAATTACTGAGCCTTGAAAATAATTTCTGAGAGTTGAAAATTATAATTGTTAAGTGCGCATCGATAATAATTATTACACAGCTGTTATATACGTATAACAACAATATATTATTATTATATTAACAGTTATGTATCATAATTTAACGTTTTATTCTGTTAGTGGGGTGCGAACATTTAAGAGATGTCTCACCGCGCACTTGGTACCTTCAGAGTACCTACCTTCAGACTCACAGAGTGTATCTTTTTAAAGCAGTTCCCTCAGGATTTTATGAAACCTAAATCCACGCGGACTAAGTCGCGGGCATCATCTAGTATAGCACAAAAATGCTGAAAGATACGTATCTCACCACGCGGTGAGGCATCTTTCACATGTTACAGTCAAATAAACTTTATATCAAAATTGGTATGTACACTTTTTGAACGTCAATTTAAGAACACGTAATGGTGATAATTACGGAAATTTAAAACTACGAGGGTTCCAAATGCGCTCTGGTCTGAGAAGAGCCCACAACAAACTCAGCCGAGGTTTTTTTTTCTATCACCATCATATACAAAGATATATATTACATTATCTTAGATACAAAGACATAAAATGATTGAACTGTTGACTTTTAGAGCAACTCTAACTAACGTTATTGTTACCTAGTAATGTAACAAATACATTGATACTTCGAGGCTTCGCCGGCGTGAATTTAGGGTTTTCACAAATCCTGAGGGAATCGTGGATTTCTGGTTCCCGTTCCCGCTATTTTTTCCAACCTTTATACCTACTTTCAAGGAAGTTTGCTATAGTAATATGCTACCTAATAATAATAAAATTGCTACCTATAGCTGTAGCTGTAGATTTCAAAATCCCGCGGGAACTGTGGATTTTTCCAGGATAAAAAGTCCAGACTATGTGGGACAGGAGTAAGTCGGGACTAAGTCAGGACATAATCTATCTCCATTCAAAATTTCAGCCAAATCGGTTCAGTAGTTGCGGTGTTATAGAGGAACAAACATACACACATACATAAACACAAACTTGCGCCTTTATTAATATTAGTGTGATTAAGGGTTCGCATAGAAAATTAACGTTATTATTAACGGTTCTAAATTCGGCACTTATCGGTAACAAACAACGGTAACGTTAACAAGCCCTGCTTTGCTGTTATTTAGGTGCAGTAATGGACGCGACCAGGAAAGCGGCGGCCGATGCCAGCAGCGCGGTAGCAAGCTCCGTGGACGGCGCGCTCAAGAGCACCGGCGATGGGCTGAAGAGCGCCGGCCAGGCCGTCAGCAACACGAGCCAAAAGGTGAGTTGCTGCATGAATGAATGAATGAATGAATGAATGAAAGAATATAGGTACTTTTATTGTACCTACACTATGACAGAATATACAGAAAACATTAATAAGTGGTACAAGACAGGTAGGTGAGAGGTGGTGGTGGCTTCTATTCGTACGGGAACGCTAAATCGCTTGGCGGCACAGCTTTGCCGGTAGGGCGGTATCTACCCAGGGCTCAAACCTCTCACCAGACCCAGACTAGAGACAATATAGAAATTATGAATTCCCAAATTGTTCCTGCCTGGAATCGATCCTCGTTGGTCTAGTGGTTAGCATATCGACTGCAGATCACGAGGTCCCGGGTTCGATTCCCGGGTCGGGCAAATAATTGGGTTTTTCTGTCAAGAAATTCTTTGTGCCAGCCCGAAGTTGGTAGTTGGCGGTGTTTCACCCCGGCGCCTCGGAGAGCATGTTAAGCAGTCGGTCCCGGTTATTATCATCGGTGACAATAGTCGTTAAAGCCCGCCAACCCGCATTGGAGCAGCGCGGCGTGGCGGGTCTAAGCTCTAAATCCCTCTCTCCTATGAGAAACGAGGCCTGCGCCCAGCTGTGGGACGTAAACGTAAAACGCTATAGTGGTGGTGGTGGAATGGATTCCGGGACTTATGAGGCCACAGCCCGCAGCACTGCGCCACGGGAAGTCCTCATAATAAGCACGTATGGATTTTGTGATAAGCTGTGATAGCCTAGTGGTTAGGACGACCGACTTCTAATCGGAGGTCGTGGGTTCGATCCCGGGGCACGCACCTCTAACTTTTCGGAGTTAAGTGCGTTTTAAGTATTTACTTAAATATCACTTGCTTTAACGGTGAAGGAAAACATCGTGAGGAAACCTGTATGCCTGAGTTCTCTATAACGTTCTCAAAGATGTGTGAAGTCTGCCAATCCGCTTGGCCAGCGTGGTAGACTATGGCCAAAACCCTTCTCACTCTGAGAGGAGACCCGTGCTCTGTAGTGAGCCGGTAATGAGTTGATCATGATGATGGATTTTGTTTCAGGCGGCGTCGGGCATCTCCCAAACGGCGCAAGATGGTGCACAGGGCGCCGCCAACCTCGTCGACAAAGGGGTTGCCGCCACCAAGTAATCACCCCCCCAGGCCCCACCGCTCAGTACAAACAGCCCGCGTCACTCGGGAAACCTAGATTGCATTATATAAGTAGTACCTATATTTACAGACAAACTAAAAAACAACGAAGTACCTACCTACGTACTGATATATTATTATGTAATAAATATTTAAATATCCATCGGACTAAAGAAAAAAAGTGGATAGAACACGCGAACAAACGTGTTCATGAGAGTTTTCTTTGTTTAAAAAATAAACATATTTCCGAGACTACACTACAAGTTTCGACACGTCGATTGCGGAATAGCTGCAACAATTTATAAACAATTTATTGTGATGATTAATGGTATTGTTGCTGCAACAACACATTTTAGCCAATAGCGAGAGTTTTCGGCCAATCAAAGGTGAATGTGATCGTCAAACTTGAGCTGTAATTTTCAGTCGTTCGACCAGCAGGCAGAAAAATCGCATCAATCATTGCTACATTGCTAATCTCAATCGGACGTCACTCTCTCGCTATTGGCTATAATGCATTGTTATAGCAAGAATGACATACATTCAGCCAATCCAAATCGACCTGCAGCATCTGGCTTCCATGAACTTCGGTTTTGAAATTCACCGAATTCAATTTAATGTAACTGTACCTAACATAATTAAGTAGTTTTATAATATGTAATCACTTTGCGGGTAAGTACCTACTCGGTATGAAATTCAAAAAAGAAACACCGATTGTTACTTGTTACATTTTACTTGTGACGTCAGTTGACAGTTCCTGTGTAAAGACGTATATTTGATAACACAATACATTTCTCGTGTAGGTACCTAGTTACCATAGAGAAAATAATAATAAATAGAGCTGGCATAATGTCCTATAGAAATTAGTGGATCGGAAAATAGCTCAAGCTTATCAAAATTTTCATAAGTGTGTAAGAGACAACACTACATTTTTAAACATAACAATAAAACAGATCGTGGCAGAAATTTTATTGCACTGCCCTTAAGATGGCCTCCCTAAAATGTATACATGAACACTCACACACGCACAACTTGAGACATCACAATGAACACGCGCCATTTTATGTTACAGGATTGTGCGTGTGTGAGTGTATTTTTGGCACGTTTTTAAGTTAGTTATGCCAACTCTTTTTATTATTATTATCTCTATGCTAGTTACACACAAACACACACACATATACACACACCCACACACACACACACACAGAGACACACACCCACACACACACCTTTATAATGTTATTGTGATATTGTGATTTATTTTATTATTTTATTTTATTAATTAAAATTGAATGTCATGTCACATGTGTCTGTGTTGTTCAATAAAACTCATACCATTAAAATATTCATATTGTTTTATTTAAATAAGTACCTAGTTTAATATTATAAACCTATTATAAATTATTAAGTCAATGAATCTATTCAAGGCTCAGATTAAGTATCTAGCTCTCTTTGTCTAGGTTCAGACACGGCGGGAACCGCGCGATTATAGAATCGCATGGAAATCGCGCAGGTCTTATTTATATTATGAGTTATAAAGTAATCGTTCAGACATAACCGCGCGGTTCCCGCCGTGTCTGAACAAGCGCTAAGGGGTTTAAATAGGGGATGGAAAATTATATGAAACTCCGTCAAACTTTCAAGCTATTTCCATGAAAATTGGTATTTCGGCTTTCAGTTAAAAATAAATACTTAGGTGTTTCAGGGTTTTCTGGAATTTCACCCCCAAGGCAGTATCCTTTAAGTTATTGGTCTGTGCAAGGCAGTTAGATTTAGTTTTTTATTTATTTGAAAAGGACAATCAACAGGTTACAAAAAAAAACATGAGTAAACAGACAAATGTAGACCCACTTATAGATTGCCACAGCTTGCGATAGATAAGAAAAATGTTAGTATGAGAGAGAGAGAGAGAAAAAAAGAGGACAATAGAGCAATAGATAGACAATAGAGAATACAAGTTTGTTTGAGATTTGTATGAATTCACGTGAACAAAGTCGCGGCCAACTGCTAGTTTCTTCTCGATCATGATCGATGTTTTATTATTATGTCAAAAATGTAATGTTGTCTCTTTCACACTTATGAAAATTTTGATAAGCTTGAGCTATTTTCCGATTCACTAATTTCTATAGGACATTATGCCAACTCTATTTATTATTATTATCTCTATGTTACTTATTCCCTGGAATTCTGACGTTTCGTAATGTTACCAGAGATAAAACAATTCCCACAAAAAATATAAAAAAATTCAAAACTTATGCAAATACAAATCAACTGCCGCATGTAGATATGACAAATGCCTGACAGACACTTCATGGTGATAATGTCATTCGACATCCATTTTTGAAATTTTTTCAATGTGCTTCTTTTGTTTTCTATTGCTGTCAGTGTGCACTTTTTAGTTTCCACTCTTGGTGTTTTCTATTTTAAGGCGAAACGAGTAATATTATTACGCGGCATATGGCTTTTTATGATGACAGGGAATTAAAATAGTTTGGGGTAAAATCGTACTTCGTAGATGTTAACCCTGTTCTCCATACAAATAACCATGATACAAATAACCATAGAGATAATAATAATAAAATGGAGTTGGCATAATGTCCTATAGAAAATAGTGGATCGGAAAATAGCTCAAGCTTATCAAAATTTTCATAAGTGTGTAAGAGACAACATTACATTTTTGACATAATAATAAAACAGTTTGAGGCAGACTGAGCACTAAAGATGGCCTCCCTAAAGGCGCCTCTACACGTTGGCCAACATGATGGCGGATATGTTGGAAGGTGTTGGACGAGGAGTTGGTGTTAGCGTCCACACGTTGGAAGGTCGTTCAGTATGCTCCGGTTAGGGCCAATGTGCGGACGTGTACACTTTCACTTAAGCGAATTTACTAAATTGAATATTGAGACGTTAACAGCTGCTGCGGTTTAATTATTCACTGCATACCGCAACTACGTGAATGTGTATACGAAAATTGTATTTTTTTATTTTTGTGATTTTATTTCTTGGGTTCCACAAACAATTTTCGGCTTAGTAGGGCTCTATAAAGCAAAAAGTTTCTTCATTGGTCATTGTCACTGCCATTTTGTGGACATTATACTAGTTACGACGCGTGAATATAAAATTTAAAAGACGTGCATGCGTGCGATCACTCTGAGAGCTCGTAGCAAACTGAACTTGCTTCCAACGTGTGGATGGTGCGGCCAAACTCTGTCCCAAACCCTTTGATGTACCGACACGAAATGGATCTCGCGCCAACTTGCGGGCCATCGTTCCAACACCTTCCAACTCCCGCTCTACACGTTGGGCCAACATATTGGGCCATAAGATGGGCCAGCATGTTGGCGAACGTGTGGATGAACAGTAAAATGTATACATGAACACTCACACACGCACAACTTCAGACATCACAATGAACAGGCGCCATTTTATGTGCTCGGATTGTGCATGTATGATACCTAATCTAAGCGTGTGTGAGTGTATTTTTGGCACGTTTTTAAAGTAGGTATGGCTGCTCCATTAGTCTATCTCTATGCAAATAACTCATCTGTAATTTGTAAATGACAATGACAGCTGTCAGAATTCCGGGGAATTAGTGATACGGGTATAAATAAATAATTTAAATAAATGGCTAATTGCTGAATTTTTGGCAAGAATCATGTCCTTTTTAAGTCGAGCTAGCTCGTTAACAAAAAATGCAATAATATCAACATTCGTAAGATCTATAACAACAACCAAACCTGTACAGCTTAAAGAATGTAAGTAAGAGGTAACCTCAAAATCTTAACTATAAAGTTTTTTCTAATTTATAAACCATTTTTTCAGTACACGTACGTAAAGAAGGTTCTACATTAATAGTGGAAGGCGTAACAGTGCCTTCTCCGCGTGCGGAACTCTTAATACGTGCTGAAAATATCAAAGATTCGACACCTGTGGAGAAACCTGAACATACATGCTATATGTGCGCACTGGACTTAGATGTCAAGCATACGGACGTGTTAATTTTGAGCCAGTTCGTTAGATCAGATGGGTGTATGTTGCCAAGACGTATTACGGGATTGTGTCTTAGGCAGCAGAAAAAAATTGGGAAAATGGTCTCTATGGCTCAGAAAGCAGGTTAGAATTTTTATTATTTGAACTTACTTGTTTCTTCTCCCATTCTTACCATACTGGTTGTGAAACTCAAGTGAAAGTGGGCAGGCCATATAATGTAAAGATGATAGATGTTGGGATCTTAAGATGCTGGAAAGGCAACCAAATACCAGTAGCATGCAGTATTAGAATAGAATAGAAAAGTTTTTTTTTCAAATAAACTTTTACTTTTGAATCGTCAATTGAATCTACTGGTTCATATTGGCAGAGCTCCCACAAGATGGACCTACAATTGCAGGCTGTTGGGAGTCCCTACTAGAGACCTATGGACGTCTATTGGTTGACAACAATGATGATGGCTTTGTGTATTTCTAGATTTTTTGAAATTCCAACCGACATTTTATAATAATATTGAATAACATACTATATCAGCAATAGCAACAATAATTTTGACTAACTGTTCAAGTTCTAGAAATAACAATTAAACAGCATGAGGTAAATAATCTTTTTAATTTCACAGGTTTGATGATCAATTTGACTCCAGCCTACTGTAAAAAGGATCCTAAGCAGAGATATGCTTACAAAAAGTTCAACACATACTTTGATGAAAAAACTATATTCATGAAGAAAATTCCTAAACCCGTCGATAGATTCAAGCGATAAATAATGTGAAAAATTAATTATCTGTGTATAAAAACTGTAATATTAAATAAATTATGCTAGACTCATAAATGGTTTTTATATAACATGGAAGTGTATAGAGGTTGATAAATGATGAGTTGGTGAATCTCAACTCTTAGGGCTTGCTTAGATGAGAGACAGTTTTGTGTCTATCAAAATAGATCACTTAATACTCGCATCATGTACACGAGTATAAATCAAAGTACACAACAGGTATTATTTTTCTAAAAAAAATATTTTCATTGTCTACGTTACTCATAATATCAGCTAACTGCCAGTGAAAGTCCCATCAAAATCGGTCCAATTGTTTTGGAGATTAGCCAGTACAAATAGGCAGACCATGAAAAAATTATAAAAAATCATTTTTTGTTATAAATAGATTGTGTACTTTTATAGGCATTCAGTAAAAATCTGTTATTTTGAAATGAATGTTCAATTTTGTGTGACAAATTCAAAATGGCGCATATGATAAATTTTTTTTTGAGTACTTTTGAATGTGATCTAAAAACAGGTTTTTAATTATTGCAATTATTGGTATATGTGAGCTTATACATATGAATAAAACCACAAGTGACACATACTAGCTTTTTATTTTCGTTGTCTATAAATTTAATTCACTAGAATAAACTATATTATAGTCTGGACATCAAAAATTCTTTACAAAATTTTACTCTTCACACAAGTCTTTGCACACTACGACATTATCATGCGCATTTGAAGCGCGACAGTCGCAACTAAATCAGGTATCGCGATAGTCGCAGCCACTGCATCCATTATAAATCCAGCTGTCGCTTCGTGCAAAGGCGCTATCAAATTCATACATAGTTTGACTTATATTGTTTAACAGGCATTTAACTAGAACTTAGTATAAAAAACTGTCTTAAATTTTAAGCTATTATTTTTCATAATATGTAAGTTCCTTACAAATTGAGCTTATGAAAATACAATCAGAAAAAAAAAATAACTAAACGCTTAACAGAAATATAATATACACTAGGTATCAAGAAATTCAAAATTCATGCCATCTAATACTCATCGTATAGCTATCCAAAACTCCGAACCTATAGCCCTTAGATGGTTCATTTTTCGTGATTCTTGCTTTCATTTTCATCGGTGAGTCATGAAAAATGAACCGTCTAAACACCGACCGTTCATCGTTCACGGGCACTGTGCCATAGCAAATATCGTATCGTGCATCGTTCATCGCAAAAATGAACGATGAACCGTAAAGCCCAAATTAGACGGTGCCCCGGCACTGTCTAATTTGGGCTTACGGTCATGATCGCGTCGAATATCGCGCTCGCCGAAAATATCAGGTGTGGACCCATCCTTACATAGTCGGAAATAAATAAGAAAACTCATAGGACAATCTCTTTTATTTATAAATGTATAATAATAAATATATTGATGCTGATGCAGTGTACATAATCAGAAAACTAAATTGCCAGGTCTACATACAGTACATAATTCTATCCTGCTCTACAGGGGATCATTGTGGAAAGGATAGCAATGTTTTTAGACCTACCATTTTAGTACAGTTTAGGGTCTAGCCAGACAAACTGCATTCTGAATGCAAAGCAAAGGAGAAACCCGATTTTGGGCCCAACACATTAACATTACAAAAATGAAAAATACACTAAAAACTTGTCTGTTTGCTAGATGCATAGGCAATGGCTAACAGAGAAAATAAGTTGATATTATTATTTTCATATTGCACTGGCTTTGTAAACGCGTTTGTTTTTACTGATTTGACCATTGAATACAGCCGTGAAAATTGGCCTCATAAAATCCCCCTATTGTAGATGCTCTATTGTGATGCTTCAGCCATGTAATGTCAAGCCCAAGTTTGTATGGAAACCGGTTTTCTCCTTTCACTATACTATAGTACTTCTATTTTTTTTTAATTGTTGTTTTATTCTACTGGATCTCCGTCTGGCAGTCAATTTGGCTAGAAAGTTTGTGTACCACCGAATTAGCACCGGTGCCTATTGTAAGTAGACGCAAACGAACTACAGTGACATGTTGTTATGCAAAGGCGATCCAAGCTTCGATCCGATATGTACGAGATATGCAGTCGCATACAAAATCGGATTGAAAAAGTGTCCGTGAGAAATAAGTTCTCACCTACGAGACCTAAGCAAATAGTTATTTGTCCAAACGACAGGGTTAAGTTCGTTTCTGTTGCGAGTGTCGATATTTTCGAATAAATATGGTTTTATTTTTAAATAATATAACAAAATAAAATCTTATTATACTGAGTTTTTGGACGTGTCGTTACCAAATAGCGTTCAAATTAAAAAAAAAAAAAAACTTTTTTCAGTGAGCATGTTTTAACGCAATGGAAGCGTTCTTTTTTGTTTTTAACGCTTTTAAAAACTTGATCACATCGGCTTTCTCACCGAATATAACTTCGAATTCGTGGGTGAGAACTTATTTTTGACGACAGACTTCAGTAGTTCATTATTCATCGAAGGACTATTTATTTAGAAAACGAAAACTCATCAGTGGCGCGGTGAAGCTTAAGGCGCGTTCAGGTTTCTCGATCGGCCGTGCGTTGCGGCAGAAAAGCCGCCGGTCTGTTTACAACTTAATTTATATTGTATTGTATACCCGTATTACTAATTCCCCGGAATTCTGACAGCTGTCATTGTCATTTACAGATGAGTTATTTGTATGGAGAACAGGGTTAACATCTACGAAGTACGATTTTACCCTAAACTACTTTAATTCCCTGTCATGATAAAAAGCCATATGCCGCGTAATAATATTACTCGTTTCGCCTTAAAATAGAAAACACCAAGAGTGGAAACTAGAAAGTGCACACTGACAGCAACAGAAAACAAAAGAAGCACATTGAAAAAATTTATTCAAAAATGGATGTCGAATGACATTATCACCATGAAGTGTCTGTCAGGCATTTGTCATATCTACATGCGGCAGTTGATTTGTATTTGCATAAGTTTTGAATTTTTTATCTTTTTTGTGGGAATTGTTTTATCTCTGGTAACATTACGAAATGTCAGAATTCCAGGGAATTAGTAATACGAGTATAGAATTATTAGCACGCGTTAACGTCAATGCAGTGTTGCCAGAAGGTTACTTTTGTAACCTTTTAGGTGATTTTTAACCCTGTCAGGTTACTTCTAGGTTACTCTACTCAAAAGGTTACTTTTAGGTGATTTTTCGGGTCGTGTAGAATTATTAATCCTTAATTTGTTTGTATTTAGTACTAGCTGATGCTTGCGACTTTGTCTGCATGGAGTCATGCAAATCTCATCCTCTATTTTACCCACTTGGTATACCCACGTCTTGATATAACTTTAAAAATGACGGACTTTCATACAAACTTTCATTCCAAAGTTTATCCACTTGGGAGAAGAAATTCCAAAAATCCTGAAATATATATTCTTTATTTTTTATCGCAAGCTCAAATACCAATTTTCATTCATATAACTTGAAAAATGACAGACTTTCATACAAACTTTCATCCCCTATTTAATTAACACGCCGCGGAAACCCACGTTTTATATGAATAACGCGCCGGACGGCGCGCCGTATCCGGCGTTATCCATACAAAACGTGAGTTTCCACGGCGTGTTAAAAAGAGGCCTTATAGTGTGCACCTATGTCATAAAAGAAAGCTACTGTAAGTATTTCAAGTTTCTAGCTTCAGTAGTTTTGGCTGTGCGTTGATGATCAGGCAGTCAGTCAGGACAAGCTTATGTATATTAGTACAGATTTCTGTTACAAACACTATAAGTAGCTAGTGTTTTGTATAAAAAAAGAACCGAAAACTTGGTGAGTGTAGAAATTAGTATATAGGTAGGTACTACAGTTTATCCGCTAAACTCTGTACTTATTTCGTTTGACATGGTCACTTGCCGCCTGCCATCTGCTACCTACTCATTTAAATAATTAGCGGGAACTACCAACACTGCACTCTATATGTTATTACAACCAACTTATTCTATCAACTTTTGATACATATCTACTAGAAAAAAATGAAAGGTTACTTTTTACACTAAAAGGTTACTTTTTTGTTTATTTTAGGTAACTTTTGAAATATCGTGCTGGCAACACTGCGTCAATGGTTAAAGAGGTCATTGAAAACTTGGTGACGATTTCCCATAATGGCCGATTCTGGATGCACAGGATATATGCCATTTGAGGAGCAACAGGTCAAACCATACTAACTCCATCAATTTAAATGATAAGATAAAGGCATAATTTAATATCTACGTTTTGAAATGGCAACATACTGGATTTTATATTTTTTAAACGATATGCACATTTTGCCCAAAATAAATAAAACAAAAAGTAATACGGTTTGAAACGCTTTTTTCAAAAAATCATATTCTTTTTGGACGGATGGAGTTGATACATTTTGATGATCTGTTACTTCCACAGAAATTCTACTAATATAAGGCACTAGAAAGGCGGTGTACGCGTGATCTTGACGTGCTGAGGACGCGGACGTCGCCAGTGCAACGATGTATGAGGTAAGCGAACGATGCAACGCATTTGCAACCTTAACGCGCTTATTCTACAGCTTAATTCTGTCTACACATCATTGACCGTAAACGTGTTTGCGTGATTGGGTAGAACTATGTAACTTGAAACTTTGTGTATGCAGTAAGGCGGCGACACGCGTTCTGTATAGTTTGAATGGTACACAGCACTTCTAATGCCTTATATTATTAGGATTTCTGTGGTTACCCCTCATTTCGGAGGTCGGTACCAAAGCTATGACGTCACACACTGCAGCGAGATTTCAAATCATATTTTCTGGATGGATATGGAGTTGATACATTCTGATGGTCTGCTACTAATCATTCCGGTGATGGTCACCGAGGCTGTGACGTCACACGCTGCAGCTTGTCGTCACCAGGTCACCAGGTTACCAGGTTACCAGGTCACCAGGTCAGCGCAGCCGGAGACAGGAGGTCAGCTGCCGCTCGCTGCATCACAGCCGCTCGTATAGGTACAGGTAGCCCAGGTCCTTGGGGGGGTTTTCTGAGAGGGCCACCTGGGAATCGATAGATAAAGCTTATTAAGGATTATTTCACCACCTTCTGATAAGTATAGCCTTCGGATAGCCTAAACGTAAGTTTTTCTTCACTTTCTTACTTTATGTCAAACGACGAAGACTAAAGTATCTGAATTTGTCATATCTACATGAGGCAATTGATGTTTATTTATATGTAAGTTTTGAATTTACTATCTTTTTTGTGGGAACTGCTTTATCTCTGGTAACATTAAGAAACGTCAAAATTCCACGGAATTCAAAATCAGAGTATAGATAGATGTTTTATCCCAAGCCCACATGAATAATTGAATATATGACAGCATTAATGGACATAAATGGGAAAAATTATAGATTTTACATACAAACAATTAAAATGAAAATAATTGGTAGTATTTAGGTTTACATTTGAAAGAAAAATTACATGATTAAAATTTTTTAAGATTGAAAAAAAAAATTACACGATTAAAATGTTTTTACACGCTTTATTTATGATTACTTTATGCTGTACAAAAATAATATAAGAATTAATTTACCTTGTTGTCATTGAATATGACCCACCGGCCCTCGTGCAGTATGTGGCACACGTAGTGGCCCACCATGGTCGAGGTGCCCATGTGGGATATGAACGCCACCAGCTTGTACTCTGTAAACGTACAGACATACCTCAGTCAATTTATTGTGATTTTTGCAAATTTTATAAAATAAAATGGTACGTGGTCGATTAGTCACAATTATGTGGAGACAGGAAACTTCTAAATTGTCTCCGGTCTGGTCGGGTGGGAGCACAGAACTCTGAATAATATAGGCACTAGAAGTGCGGTGTATGCGTGACTTTGTCGCCGCGCTGTAGGTGAGAGCGTCGACAACGATGTGTGAGGTAAGTCAACGATGCGACGCATTTGCAACCTTAGCGCGCTAATCCTACGGCTTAATTCTGTCTGCACAGTATTGAGCGTAAATGTATTTGCGTGATTTCGTGGAAATATGTTTGTCATAGTTTGAAGTGGTACACAGCACTCCCTTGGGTGGGAGTCTTCAGCCGTGGTTACCACCCTGCCAGAAAAGCCATGCCGCTGAGCGACTTAGCGTAAAAGGAAGCCCTAACAAACTATTATATGTGAATATATTGCAGTTCCAATAATACATACATACGTGTCGAATTGACATCTGCTTTTTTTGAAAATCGGTTAGTGCAGCACAGCGCACGCGCCGCCTGCGTGCCCGTACAACCCATCGCCCTGATCCGCTCCACGCTATGAAGATACTCACTCTCGGGTCCGTCCCGGCAGCCCAGCGTCCTGTCTGGCGCGGGCGTGGGCGCGGGCGCGGCGGGCAGCTCCTCCTCGTCGAGCTGGTCCGCGCGGCTGAAGATCCAGTCGAGCGCGCGCGCCACGTCGCCGCCCGTGCTGCGCAGAGCACGCGCCGCCTGCGTCCATCTGAACCCCATCACCATGATCCGCTCCACGTTATACAGATACTCACTCTCGGGTCCGTCCCGGCATCCCAGCGTCCTGTCTGGCGCGGGCGTGGGCGCGGGCGCGGCGGGCAGCTCCTCCTCGTCGAGCTGGTCCGCGCGGCTGAAGATCCAGTCGAGCGCGCGCGCCACGTCGCCGCCCGTGCTGCGCAGAGCACGCGCCGCCTGCGTCCATCTGAACCCCATCACCATGATCCGCTCCACGTTATACAGATACTCACTCTCGGGTCCGTCCCGGCATCCCAGCGTCCTGTCTGGCGCGGGCGTGGGCGCGGGCGCGGCGGGCAGCTCCTCCTCGTCGAGCTGGTCCGCGCGGCTGAAGATCCAGTCGAGCGCGCGCGCCACGTCGCCGCCCGTGCTGCGCAGAGCACGCGCCGCCTGCGCCCGCGTGAACCCCATCGCCGTAATCTGCTCCACGCTCGACTCCTCTACGGGCACGTTAGCGGAAGCGCCTTCGAACAGTTGAACGATCGTTTGTTAACCCAATAGCATACGAGTGTCGAAAAATGTGGTCCGGGGTGCAACCCTCAAGGTTCACACGACTTGCTTGCTAGTGGGGAAAAAAAATTGCTGAAAATTGCGTAACTGTAAACTGCTAATTACTGCGTAATAATTTTCGATGCACGATAATAATAATTTTCAATTATTAGCTATGCTCATTATTCTATTTCCGTAGTATTCAAACAATTTTTTACACTTTACAACATTTTTCGTTAGTTAAATTACCGTTAATTTTACCGGTATTAAAATAACGGTAACTGGCAATTAACTTAACAATTAACTCTTTAGCCATATTTACCTTTCAGTATTAGATACTGAGTAACATAATTTTTTAATAAAAACAATTTAAAAAATGAAGTTTTGTGTTGTGATACAAATAATGCGTAGTATAACCCCCGGCACGTAAGTCAAGCGGTGACCTTCAAGTGCGCGCCGCGTCGTACGAATGAACGAATGAGCGGGACACAATACGATTGGAGAGCCAATCAGCGCTTACGAGGGTTCCGCGAGAGCTAATCAGTGCTTACGAAAGATCCCTACACTCTCCCCGCAACCCCCTCACACCCCGAGATACCTCATTTTCGACTTCTGCGCATTGAAGGTCACCGGTCGACTTATTTGCCGTGACTTGTACCTGAGGGCTGCGAGCCGGGCGGTTCGAACTTGCTGTCAAAGTCCCAGTCGTTCATATGCTCCATGAGCCAGTTGGACGCCGCCTCCATGCCGCTGTTGTTGGTGAAGTACAACGACTTCTTGCACGCTTCCAGTGGGAAACCCATGTCCAGCTGTGGGCATACAACACGCTATGTCATGATCAACCCATTACCGGCTCACTACAGAGCACGGGTCTCCTCTCAGAGTGAGAAGGGTTTTGGCCATAGTCTACCACGCTGGCCAAGCGGATTGGCAGACTTCACACACCTTTGAGAACGTTATGGAGAACTCTCAGGCATGCAGGTTTCCTCACGATGTTTTCCTTCACCGTTAAAGCAAGTGATATTTAAATACTTAAAACACACATAACTCCTGTGGTAGATTCATCTGACTATTCAAAAGCACTTGTAAAAGTTTATTTGAATAAAAAACTTTTCTATTCTATTCTATTCTACTCCGAAAAGTTAGAGGTGCGTGCCCGGGATCGAACCCACGACCTCCGATTAGAAGTCGGTCGTCCTAACCACTAGGCTATCACAGCTTCTACACTCTATACGGTACCTGTATGGTTGCACACCTCGAAGACGGTACTAGAATTCGAATATCGAAAAACTATAAAGCAAAATGGACCCCACACCTCTTATTTTAAAGTCTTTTAATTCAGTACTTCCAATATTTATTTTGCAAAACTTCCGCTTGGGGCGTTGGCTGTATAGACGAACTCAAACCTTAAAACAAGGCAGTTTAGTTCCATTTCACTTTGTAGTCATTGTGTTTCGATACTCGAATTTCGATCATCGTTTCCACAATGTATAAGTCGGCATAACCATACTGAATATGTTCCATTTTGATCAACTAAAATGACTCATTGGTCTATTGGTCAGCTTCTCTGGTTGCTGAGTTGTCAACAAGCTATAATTTAAAAATTAAAAAACCCGACTGCCATGCTAAAAAACGAACTAAAAAATTAATAAACTACCACCGTACCACTTACAGTGTAGTTGTTATTTATTTTGTTTTTCATGATTTGTCACTCCAAATTGATTTAAAACATATAGATTGTATACATTTTCGTACTCGCCTTTTAAAGCCCTTTATTTTGATACCCCACTCGAGGGTCTTGAAGAAAAATTTTTTTTTCAGCTCGCACATTAAAGCGCATAAAGTCCGCCATTTAGATTTTTTTTTAAATTTAGGTACCCTATAACACTCGCGTCATTGAGACAAATCTAATGACGTATCATTTATCAAAATCCGTTGAGCCGTTGATTAGTTACAAGCGGACATAGGAATGGACATACATACAGGTGAAACACATATACCCAGTCGGGTAAAAAAAAAAAGGCAATTCCCAGAGGCAGCCCAAAATTGGGAACTAAGTCGGCGGTGGAGACCCAGCTTACCTAAGATACACCCTGATAGATAGATAGTGAAGAAATAGAGGAGGCTTTCACCCAGACTTTGGGATCCGTCAAAGACTAACACACTAACAAACTAACACTAACTTTTTTTTAAATCTATTTACTAAAACGACTAACAAAAAATAACTACATGAAGTTTGTTTTAAGGAAATGATGGAAATAAAAAAAGCTTAATTATTATTATTAGATAGATATATATTGAGATAATGTTGTCAAGCTGTAGTACTAGGTAGTAGGTAGACTCACCAGCTGCGACAAAAGCTCCTCGTTGTAGACGGGGGGCGGAGTCCCGGGCGCCGCGTCCGGCAGCGGAGTCTCGTCGGGCTGCGGCCCGTGCCCTCTCAGGCACCCTAGATCCACCTGAAACATTACATTAGTGCTGTAAAATAAAAAAACAATTTTCAAATTTCGACACAATAATCACCACCACCACTACAGCCTTTTAACGTCCCACTGCTGGGCACAGGCCTCCGCTCTCATGGGAGAGAGGGATTTAGAGCTTAGACCCACCACGCTGCTCCAATGCGGGTTGGCGGGTTTTAACCACTATTGTCACATGATAGTGATAATAACCGGGACCGAATGCTTCACGTGCTCTCTGAGGCACGGGGGTGAAAGTGAAACACCGCCAACTACCAACTCCGGGCTGGCACTGAGAATTTCTTGACAGAAAAACCCAATACCAAACAATTATTTGCCCGACCCGGGAATCGAACCCGGGACCTCGTGATGGGCAGTCGAATATACTAACCACTAGACCAACGAGGCAGTTCAGAGGCAGGCAGTCAACGACAATAAAGTGCAGTTTAACTCGCACAGAGATGTATGACCCGTGGACCCACCGGTTTGACCCAACAGTGGGTCCAAGGGGAATTCGTATAAACCCATAGACCCACTGCGTTTGGTTGGGAATTAAATGTAAAAATATGTTGTATCTTTGACACATTGTATCAATAAATAAGAAATAGTTAAATTAAATAACGCTTTCATAAAAAAAAAAACAATTATTATGAAATAGAGAATGTCATTTATCATTCCTTGCTTGCTGCATTTGTTTGTCCTCTATGCGTTCCTAAACTTTACTTATACTCGTATTACTAATTCCCCGGAATTCTGACAGCTGTCATTGTCATTTACAGATGAGTTATTTGTATGGAGAACAGGGTTAACATCTACGAAGTACGATTTTACCCCAAACTACTTTAATTCCCTGTCATCATAAAAAGCCATATGCCGCGTAATAATATTACTCGTTTCGCCTTAAAATAGAAAACACCAAGAGTGGAAACTAGAAAGTGCACACTGACAGCAACAGAAAACAAAAGAAGCACATTGAAAAAATTTATTCAAAAATGGATGTCGAATGACATTATCACCATGAAGTGTCTGTCAGGCATTTGTCATATCTACATGCGGCAGTTGATTTGTATTTGCATAAGTTTTGAATTTTTTATCTTTTTTGTGGGAATTGTTTTATCTCTGGTAACATTACGAAACGTCAGAATTCCAGGGAATTAGTAATACGGGTATAGCTTAGCTATATGTTCAACTCATGCAAGGAACATATAGCTAGTTAAATCCACCTCACAAAGTTACCCACCTCCCAAGGCATATCGACTGCTACGTCCAATTTGGCGGGCGTCCAGTCTTCCTTGATTGTGAATTTCTTCAGTTGTATCAACAAATAGTCCGGGAATGTGGCCAGCCGGGTCATTCTGTCAATGGAGAATCTCTGTTTATATCAATGTTTTTAAACGTGCACAATCTCAAAGCTGTTTAAGCTCAAAGTGTTTTAACATTGCTCATGATTAAATTGACAAGTCTTAGGAAAAGTATTGAGATCTATACAGCATATTCTGACTCTACTGAGACAGATTTATGTCAGGGACAGGTTAATGTCAGGGACAGATTTATGTCAGGGACAGTTTTATATCAGGGACAGGTTTACGTCAGGGACAGGTTAATGTCATGGACAGATTTATGTCAGGGACAGGTTAATGTCACGGAAAGATTTATGTCAAGGAAGGGTTACTGTCAGGGACATATTCATGTCCCGTTTTGTCTTGAATCTGAGTAGTCAGAGTAAACTCTATAGATCTCAGCATTAATGTACTCGTAGTGCTGTCACTTTCAAAATACTTCCGGTGTAAAGGGATAGCATTAACTACTTTAAGGGCCTATTTCACCACCTTCTGGTGTTGGATGATTTATTCACAACTTTTGTCTTTGTCACTTGGTATAAAGTAAGAAAGACAAAAGTTGTGAATAAGCTACCCGACACTTATCAGGTGGTGTAACAGACCCTTAGAGCTGTCAACTCAGTCAAGAGATTGCATACAATCAATACGATTGAATGAGGAAGTTTCCTGAAGTTGTAAATATCATTTTGAACACAATGGTATTAAAATATAGATTAAAACTAATAAATCAGTGAAAAAATTTTTGAAATCCATCAATAATAATTAATGAGGATAAAATTTATTATTTAAGTTCATGTATTTTAACGCTAAACTCACTCGAGTATGACGTCACAGCATCTATTTTTTTTTAAATCTTTTTTTCGAAAAAATCTATGGGACCATTTTGCAAACATCCCCAGCTGTCGATTAAAAAAATAATCACGCAAAACGGTAGTAATTTAATAATTCTGCACCTATACGCAAGATGAACATGTAAAGAGACTCACTTGCGCGCAGTGACTTTCTTGTTGAGCGCGGAGCTGAAGAACTGCTCGACGGCCTCCTCCTGCATGAAGCTGTCGAGGCACGCGCGGAACGGGATCTGCGGCCGCACCGTCTGCGACGCGTCCCTGTGGACCACCGCCGCGCATTACATACATAGCTAGATAAGCCTTCCTCTAAAAAAATTTTATTTCTTTGTTTTTTTTTTCCTTATTTTTTTTTCTTTTTCTCTTTCTTTTTCTTTTTTTTTGGTAGTAGAAGTTTTTATTTTTTATAAAATATAATAATTATATTATATACACTTTTATAACTATTTGCTCGACCCGGTGCGTGTACCTCACCGCCGCGCAGGCGGCTAGTCAACAGAGCGAGGCGACTCACAGTCTCTGTCCGCTGGCCTCGGCTTGCGCGCGCCGCGCCTCGTACTCGCGCACCTGCTGCGCGTTGGTCGCGGCGCGCAGCGGCACGGGCAGCGGCAGGTGGTGCTCGACCCGGTGCGTGTACCTCACCGCCGCGCAGGCGGCTAGTCAACAGAGCGAGGCGACTCACAGTCTCTGTCCGCTGGCCTCGGCTTGCGCGCGCCGCGCCTCGTACTCGCGCACCTGCTGCGCGTTGGTCGCGGCGCGCAGCGGCACGGGCAGCGGCAGGTGGTGCTCGACCCGGTGCGTGTACCTCACCGCCGCGCAGGCGGCTAGTCAACAGAGCGAGGCGACTCACAGTCTCTGTCCGCTGGCCTCGGCTTGCGCGCGCCGCGCCTCGTACTCGCGCACCTGCTGCGCGTTGGTCGCGGCGCGCAGCGGCACGGGCAGCGGCAGGTGGTGCTCGACCCGGTGCGTGTACCTCACCGCCGCGCAGGCGGCTAGTCAACAGAGCGAGGCGACTCACAGTCTCTGTCCGCTGGCCTCGGCTTGCGCGCGCCGCGCCTCGTACTCGCGCACCTGCTGCGCGTTGGTCGCGGCGCGCAGCGGCACGGGCAGCGGCAGGTGGTGCTCGACCCGGTGCGTGTACCTCACCGCCGCGCAGGCGGCTAGTCAACAGAGCGAGGCGACTCACAGTCTCTGTCCGCTGGCCTCGGCTTGCGCGCGCCGCGCCTCGTACTCGCGCACCTGCTGCGCGTTGGTCGCGGCGCGCAGCGGCACGGGCAGCGGCAGGTGGTGCTCGACCCGGTGCGTGTACCTCACCGCCGCGCAGGCGGCTAGTCAACAGAGCGAGGCGACTCACAGTCTCTGTCCGCTGGCCTCGGCTTGCGCGCGCCGCGCCTCGTACTCGCGCACCTGCTGCGCGTTGGTCGCGGCGCGCAGCGGCACGGGCAGCGGCAGGTGGTGCTCGACCCGGTGCGTGTACCTCACCGCCGCGCAGGCGGCTAGTCAACAGA
The DNA here is from genome assembly GCA_920104075.1 of Melanargia galathea. NCBI lineage: Eukaryota > Metazoa > Arthropoda > Insecta > Lepidoptera > Nymphalidae > Melanargia > Melanargia galathea. Next base: position 17,292,280 of record OV049871.1, on the reverse strand, counting down.
GCGAGGCGACTCACAGTCTCTGTCCGCTGGCCTCGGCTTGCGCGCGCCGCGCCTCGTACTCGCGCACCTGCTGCGCGTTGGTCGCGGCGCGCAGCGGCACGGGCAGCGGCAGGTGGTGCTCGACCCGGTGCGTGTACCTCACCGCCGCGCAGGCGGCTAGTCAACAGAGCGAGGCGACTCACAGTCTCTGTCCGCTGGCCTCGGCTTGCGCGCGCCGCGCCTCGTACTCGCGCACCTGCTGCGCGTTGGTCGCGGCGCGCAGCGGCACGGGCAGCGGCAGGTGGTGCTCGACCCGGTGCGTGTACCTCACCGCCGCGCAGGCGGCTAGTCAACAGAGCGAGGCGACTCACAGTCTCTGTCCGCTGGCCTCGGCTTGCGCGCGCCGCGCCTCGTACTCGCGCACCTGCTGCGCGTTGGTCGCGGCGCGCAGCGGCACGGGCAGCGGCAGGTGGTGCTCGACCCGGTGCGTGTACCTCACCGCCGCGCAGGCGGCTAGTCAACAGAGCGAGGCGACTCACAGTCTCTGTCCGCTGGCCTCGGCTTGCGCGCGCCGCGCCTCGTACTCGCGCACCTGCTGCGCGTTGGTCGCGGCGCGCAGCGGCACGGGCAGCGGCAGGTGGTGCTCGACCCGGTGCGTGTACCTCACCGCCGCGCAGGCGGCTAGTCAACAGAGCGAGGCGACTCACAGTCTCTGTCCGCTGGCCTCGGCTTGCGCGCGCCGCGCCTCGTACTCGCGCACCTGCTGCGCGTTGGTCGCGGCGCGCAGCGGCACGGGCAGCGGCAGGTGGTGCTCGACCCGGTGCGTGTACCTCACCGCCGCGCAGGCGGCTAGTCAACAGAGCGAGGCGACTCACAGTCTCTGTCCGCTGGCCTCGGCTTGCGCGCGCCGCGCCTCGTACTCGCGCACCTGCTGCGCGTTGGTCGCGGCGCGCAGCGGCACGGGCAGCGGCAGGTGGTGCTCGACCCGGTGCGTGTACCTCACCGCCGCGCAGGCGGCTAGTCAACAGAGCGAGGCGACTCACAGTCTCTGTCCGCTGGCCTCGGCTTGCGCGCGCCGCGCCTCGTACTCGCGCACCTGCTGCGCGTTGGTCGCGGCGCGCAGCGGCACGGGCAGCGGCAGGTGGTGCTCGACCCGGTGCGTGTACCTCACCGCCAGCGACTCGCTGCACTGGATGCGGTCCTCCACCGCGAACTTGAGGCAGTCCGCCGGGTTGGTCTTGTGCCGACTGTGGCGCTGCAAAACGAATCGGCTGTTCAGTGCAAAACACGCTACAAAAATCTCTCTGATACACTGTCAGGGACCTTTGAGTGCAAAAAGAAAAAATAGCATGTGCTTAAGACCACACGACAGATGTGAAAACTTCACGAGTATAGCTATGAGTGCAGTGCAGAGTATAGCGCTCTCTCGTTCTCTCAGCCGACTCGAGCCGACTTTACTCGAGCGAGCGTTACATAGCCTAGCGTGACGGCTGTCCCATTCAATAGCCTCAAAACAAAACTACGCAGGAGATAGTATAGCGCACAAGTGTATGCGCATACGCAGGACACAACGCAGGGGATATTATAGTACACACTTGTGCACTATAATATCTTGTATAGAGCATATTTGCGCATAAATCTCCTATAGTGCACACCTGAGCACTATATATACTGCGGTGTGCCCTGTGTATGCGTACACACTTGTGCACTATAATATCTCCTATAGAGCACACTTATGCACTATAATATCTCGTATAGAGCACATTTGTGGATTATAATATCTATATAATTTAAAGTATAGGAGATATTATAGTGCTCAAGTGTGCATTACACACTTGAGCACTATAATATCTCTTATACTCTCACTCTCTATCTCTTAATAGTGCACACTTGTGAATAAAAACTGCCATAGCTCTTCCAAGATAGATAGTTCTCAATTTGGCGCGTATTTTTTTTTTCATTTAAAAAAAAACACAACCCACCTCAATGAGCGTGAGCAGATGCAGATAGAACTCGTGCGCGTCCTGTTGCCGCTTGGTGGTGAACTCGGGGTGTCCGCGCGCGACCACTCGCCGGTACATGTGCGGCGACACGCCCTGCTGCGCGCCCTCCGCGCCCGGGAACGAGTACCGCCCGGAGACCAGACCCACGCCTAGTTTCGCACTGAAAAAAAAAAAAAAAAAATTATTTTCTTCTTGCTAACAGCTTCAATGTTTTCTTTTATTTAATTTTAATGGTTTATTTAATTTGACTAAATTTTCACTGAGTGTAAAAATGAATTATGTACAAAATTTGTCTGAAATATATATTTTTTCTTTTTTCATAAAGTGGTTACAGGTGTAGAATAGAATAGAATAGAAAAGTTTTTTATTCAAATAAACTTTTACAAGTACTTTTGAATAGTCAAATGAATCTACCACTGGTTCGGAATGCCATTCCAACCGAGAAGAACCAGTAAGAAAATCGGCGGTTGCTCTTTTCTAAATTTACAATATCAATATAACAATTATGTTAAGTACATGATTGAATTGCCGTCTCGCGCATTGCTGGAACAAGTCAAATCCACGCCTTTTTATCATTTATATAAGTAATCTTCAATTTAATTCAGATAAACTTTCACAAGCGCTTACGAATGAATCGACAAATGAATCGACCACAGGTTCGGAATGGTGCTTACAATTCTACACATGCGAACATACAAACAATACAATTCTACACAGGTGTGCTTCATTTAAATGTTCTTTAAGATGTGATTTAATTTAATTTAATTTTAATTTTTTTCTTAATATCAGGTATATATATTTTGATATTAACCCACCCAGGGTTACAGATGGGTGTTTGCGTGAATTTTGATTTTTTTAAATCCCACATTCTCTGGTTTTTTGGTCGGTTAAAATATCAATTTTTTTAATTAAAATTTGTATGAACAAGAACCAAGATAATACCAATGAGGGTAGTCGTAAGAACCTTACGTTTGCACATCGAAGTCGTTGGCCGGGTCGTCGGGAAAAGTAGAAAATATTTCAGGAGCTCCTTCGACGTAGCGCCGCACGAAATCCGGCATCCGGAACAGAACCTACAAATGAAACAAATCAATCCATGAAAATCGCTATGGAACTTGGCTTGACACACGGCCGTGTGTCTTGATTTCGACTTTTGGTTAAAAATAAAGAATATACAACGTTAGTTTTACTTGAAGCAAAACCTGACAGTAGTTTGTTCCGAATCACTAACAGAATCGAATCCAACTATTTTTATATTGTTATAATTTAGTTCAAAAATATTTTAAAATCCTGCAAGCTTAGGCACAGTCGTTGAAACACGCATCAGCTGACGATCGGCATACAGCGCGCGGTCGTTCAACTCGCGAGTCGAGGTGACGATGGCTTGTGAGTTGCAGTGACCATTTTTTTTGAGGACAATGACGCAACACAAGAAGCTTATAACTTCGTAAGTTTACATTATTTATGTTTTCGAAATTTAGTATAACTATTCCAAATGTAAAAATATTTGACACGTGTTTCGGTTTTTGCGCAAAGTAAAACTAACGTTGTATATTTCAGGATTTTTGGAAATTCTTCCAACAAAATAGAGTACGAAAGTTTGTATGAAACTCTATCGTTTTTAAAGTTATATCAATGAAAATTGATATTTAGGTTTTCGGTTAAAAATAAAGAATTACGTGTTCAAGGAATTTTGGAAAAACTACCCCCAAGTGGGTTAAATAGGGGATGAGATTTATAAGAATCCAAGCGGACGAAGTCGCTGGCATCAGCTAGTATAATATATACCTGAACAACACTGTTGATATAGCACGAGTTGCCAAGGTTGTTGAGTCCGGTCAAGGCAGGTCCGTGCAGCGGCCTGAGCTCCGTGCCCGACTCCTGCAACGTGTTCCACTCGCCCGTGCGCCGGTTCAGTTCCAATTCCAGCTCCAACATCGATTTCTCCGTCTGGAAATAAAACATGTTTAAAGATTTCCAATGCCAGCTCCGACATCAATTTCTCCGTCTGGAAATAAAACATGTTTACAGATTTACAATTCCAGCTCCAACATCAATTTCTCCATCTGGAAATAAAAATTGTAGAGATTTCTAATTCCAGCTCTAACATCGATTTCTACATCTGGAAATAAAACACATTTAAAGAGATATCCAATTCCAGCTCCAACATCGATTTCACCATCTGTTAATAAAACACATTTAGAGAGATTTCCAATTCCAGCTCCAACATCAATTTCTCCATCTGTTAATAAAACACATTTAGAGAGATTTCCTATTCCAGGAATTAGGACGTTTTTATCATTTAGAGAGTATGATTAGAGTACTTTAGTTCAATGCATATCAAAAAGGAAGGCCCAAAGCGTTCGAGTGAAGCAGTAAAGGCCCTTGCCGGGAATCAAACCTGGGACCTGCCACACACCACAGCGCAGTGATGCCAGGGAGATCATAAAAAGTGGTAGTACGAACCTTCTGCAGCTGCTGCACGTTGATACCGAAGTGCTGGAGGTGGTCGGCGAGGTAGGGGTCCTCGACCATGTCGTCCTCGGCGTACGAGTACACGTCGCCCTTGCCCTCCGCGGTGATGGTGCCCAGCTTCACCGCCAACGGGTACCCGGTGTTGTGGTAGTACGAACCTTCTGCAGCTGCTGCACGTTGATACCGAAGTGCTGGAGGTGGTCGGCGAGGTAAGGGTCCTCGACCATGTCGTCCTCGGCGTACGAGTACACGTCGCCCTTGCCCTCCGCGGTGATGGTGCCCAGCTTCACCGCCAACGGGTACCCGGTGTTGTGGTAGTACGAACCTTCTGCAGCTGCTGCACGTTGATACCGAAGTGCTGGAGGTGGTCGGCGAGGTAGGGGTCCTCGACCATGTCGTCCTCGGCGTACGAGTACACGTCGCCCTTGCCCTCCGCGGTGATGGTGCCCAGCTTCACCGCCAACGGGTACCCGGTGTTGTGGTAGTACGAACCTTCTGCAGCTGCTGCACGTTGATACCGAAGTGCTGGAGGTGGTCGGCGAGGTAGGGGTCCTCGACCATGTCGTCCTCGGCGTACGAGTACACGTCGCCCTTGCCCTCCGCGGTGATGGTGCCCAGCTTCACCGCCAACGGGTACCCGGTGTTGTGGTAGTACGAACCTTCTGCAGCTGCTGCACGTTGATACCGAAGTGCTGGAGGTGGTCGGCGAGGTAGGGGTCCTCGACCATGTCGTCCTCGGCGTACGAGTACACGTCGCCCTTGCCCTCCGCGGTGATGGTGCCCAGCTTCACCGCCAACGGGTACCCGGTGTTGTGGTAGTACGAACCTTCTGCAGCTGCTGCACGTTGATACCGAAGTGCTGGAGGTGGTCGGCGAGGTAGGGGTTCTCGACCATGTCGTCCTCGGCGTACGAGTACACGTCGCCCTTGCCCTCCGCGGTGATGGTGCCCAGCTTCACCGCCAACGGGTACCCGGTGTTGTGGTAGTACGAACCTTCTGCAGCTGCTGCACGTTGATACCGAAGTGCTGGAGGTGGTCGGCGAGGTAGGGGTCCTCGACCATGTCGTCCTCGGCGTACGAGTACACGTCGCCCTTGCCCTCCGCGGTGATGGTGCCCAGCTTCACCGCCAACGGGTACCCGGTGTTGTGGTAGTACGAACCTTCTGCAGCTGCTGCACGTTGATACCGAAGTGCTGGAGGTGGTCGGCGAGGTAGGGGTCCTCGACCATGTCGTCCTCGGCGTACGAGTACACGTCGCCCTTGCCCTCCGCGGTGATGGTGCCCAGCTTCACCGCCAACGGGTACCCGGTGTTGTGGTAGTACGAACCTTCTGCAGCTGCTGCACGTTGATACCGAAGTGCTGGAGGTGGTCGGCGAGGTAGGGGTCCTCGACCATGTCGTCCTCGGCGTACGAGTACACGTCGCCCTTGCCCTCCGCGGTGATGGTGCCCAGCTTCACCGCCAACGGGTACCCGGTGTTGTGGTAGTACGAACCTTCTGCAGCTGCTGCACGTTGATACCGAAGTGCTGGAGGTGGTCGGCGAGGTAGGGGTCCTCGACCATGTCGTCCTCGGCGTACGAGTACACGTCGCCCTTGCCCTCCGCGGTGATGGTGCCCAGCTTCACCGCCAACGGGTACCCGGTGTTGTGGTAGTACGAACCTTCTGCAGCTGCTGCACGTTGATACCGAAGTGCTGGAGGTGGTCGGCGAGGTAGGGGTCCTCGACCATGTCGTCCTCGGCGTACGAGTACACGTCGCCCTTGCCCTCCGCGGTGATGGTGCCCAGCTTCACCGCCAACGGGTACCCGGTGTTGTGGTAGTACGAACCTTCTGCAGCTGCTGCACGTTGATACCGAAGTGCTGGAGGTGGTCGGCGAGGTAGGGGTCCTCGACCATGTCGTCCTCGGCGTACGAGTACACGTCGCCCTTGCCCTCCGCGGTGATGGTGCCCAGCTTCACCGCCAACGGGTACCCGGTGTTGTGGTAGTACGAACCTTCTGCAGCTGCTGCACGTTGATACCGAAGTGCTGGAGGTGGTCGGCGAGGTAGGGGTCCTCGACCATGTCGTCCTCGGCGTACGAGTACACGTCGCCCTTGCCCTCCGCGGTGATGGTGCCCAGCTTCACCGCCAACGGGTACCCGGTGTTGTGGTAGTACGAACCTTCTGCAGCTGCTGCACGTTGATACCGAAGTGCTGGAGGTGGTCGGCGAGGTAAGGGTCCTCGACCATGTCGTCCTCGGCGTACGAGTACACGTCGCCCTTGCCCTCCGCGGTGATGGTGCCCAGCTTCACCGCCAACGGGTACCCGGTGTTGTGGTAGTACGAACCTTCTGCAGCTGCTGCACGTTGATACCGAAGTGCTGGAGGTGGTCGGCGAGGTAGGGGTCCTCGACCATGTCGTCCTCGGCGTACGAGTACACGTCGCCCTTGCCCTCCGCGGTGATGGTGCCCAGCTTCACCGCCAACGGGTACCCGGTGTTGTGGTAGTACGAACCTTCTGCAGCTGCTGCACGTTGATACCGAAGTGCTGGAGGTGGTCGGCGAGGTAGGGGTCCTCGACCATGTCGTCCTCGGCGTACGAGTACACGTCGCCCTTGCCCTCCGCGGTGATGGTGCCCAGCTTCACCGCCAACGGGTACCCGGTGTTGTGGTAGTACGAACCTTCTGCAGCTGCTGCACGTTGATACCGAAGTGCTGGAGGTGGTCGGCGAGGTAAGGGTCCTCGACCATGTCGTCCTCGGCGTACGAGTACACGTCGCCCTTGCCCTCCGCGGTGATGGTGCCCAGCTTCACCGCCAACGGGTACCCGGTGTTGTGGTAGTACGAACCTTCTGCAGCTGCTGCACGTTGATACCGAAGTGCTGGAGGTGGTCGGCGAGGTAGGGGTCCTCGACCATGTCGTCCTCGGCGTACGAGTACACGTCGCCCTTGCCCTCCGCGGTGATGGTGCCCAGCTTCACCGCCAACGGGTACCCGGTGTTGAGGTAGTACGAACCTTCTGCAGCTGCTGCACGTTGATACCGAAGTGCTGGAGGTGGTCGGCGAGGTAGGGGTCCTCGACCATGTCGTCCTCGGCGTACGAGTACACGTCGCCCTTGCCCTCCGCGGTGATGGTGCCCAGCTTCACCGCCAACGGGTACCCCGTGTTGCGGTAGTGTTCCACCTGTAACAAATTATTGTGATACTGTAAGGAGCGACCACGGTATAGCAATTTCAAGAGCAATAGAAAGCGCGCGCACGCTTCTCTCTGCTAGAGGCGCCCTTAGAACGACGTTCCGCCCGACCTTCTTGGAGCCCCAGGGCTCAAACCCTCTCTAGCGAAGCTTCTACGCTCGCCCAAACCCCCAGTGACGCTGTAGCGGCCAATGGGGCTTAAGCAGTATACACAATCCGAAAAAAAAAAAAAAATTCTCTCTGATCATTTTTTGGGTGTCACTCAGAGCGGCAACATATCGATGTGTGACCTGTATTTGCAAAACTTCTTAGTCGCGCTGACGTATTTTGTGAGTACTGAATGAGACCTAGCCGTCACGCTAGGGTATGAAACGCTTGATCGGGTAAATTCGGCTCGAGTCGACTTAGGTAACAAGAGAGATATAGTCAACGCGTCACTGCTACACTGCAGTATTTGTTGTGCCAATATGTTCTATTTAATACGTCGTGTGGTCTTATTCTTCTTAATATTTTATTTTGTACTAGCTGATGCCAGCGACTTCGTCCGCTTGGATTCTTATAAATCTCATCCCCTATTTAACCCACTTGGAGGTCGAATATCCAAAATTCCTGAAACATGTAATCCTTTATTTTTAACTGACAATAGAAAAACCGATTTTCATTAATAAACCTTTAAAAATGACGGAATTTCATACAAACTTTCATCCCCTATATTACCCACGTGGGGGAAGAATTTCCGAAAATCCTGAAATATAATATTCTTTATTTTTAACTAAAAGTTAAAATAGCCATTTTCTTCAACTTTCATACAAACTTCCATCCCCTATTTAATCCCCTTAGGTGTGGAATTTGCAACACTCCTTCTTAGTGTGCGCCTACGTCACAAAAGGAAGCTATTATGAAAATTTCAAGTTTCTAGCTTCAGTAGTTTAGGCTGTGCATTGATGATCAGTCAGGACAAGCCTCTTTATATTAGTATAGATTATATTTAAGTGTATAATAAAAAATCATAACAGTAAACTGAAAATATAATACCAACATACAGCGTGATCATTTCCTCCGGATCCGTCGAAGAACCGTCTCCCACAGAGTATGGAGCCATCGGTGAGGTTGAGCCAAAGATTGGTGGTGAGGTCACATTTTGAGCATTTCCAACCCGAAGGTGGAATCTTGACGCCGTTGTCGAGCTGTTTCAAGCTTACTGCGTGACTGTAACAAAATAATACGTACATATAAGCCTTTTATTAGCTTGCTTTGTTCATAGCATGTTTTACAAAAACCTGAATTTTTAAATTTAAAAAAAAATGTAGTGTTTCTGTTGAAATTGGTAGATGTTTGGGGTATCATTGAATCTGCCTAATGTTGTCAGCCTGGAGATGGTATTTGGTGGTGTGACACCCCTAGTGCCTCAGAGAGAACGTTAAGCAGTCAGTCCCAGTTATCATCACTATCATGGGACAATAGCCCGCCAACTCTAAGTTTAAAATTCGTCTTCTGTAAGAGAGCCCTATGGCCAGCAGTGGGATGTTATAGCCAGTGGTGGTGGTGGCAACCAGTAGAAGAATTTACACTGGTAGTTCTTTAGTTTATCGTGTTTCTTGAAAGTTCTTCTTGGTAGGAATGGCATTCCGAACCAGTGGTAGATTCACTTGACAATTCAAAAGCACTTCTAAAAGTTTATTTGAATAAAAAAGTTTATTTGAATAAAAAACTTTTTTATTCTATAAAATTCTACTGTTACACAGCAAGGTCTTGTTGTCTGATAATTACTTTTTGTGAGTTAATAGTACCTACAAGCTAATGAATGCTCAACAGACTCACACGGACACTTCACGTTTCTCTCCGTCCCAGGTGCCTTGTAACGCTTCCATCTCGGCCAGTTTGAACGGCGACTCCGCGTCTATTACACCTTGGACCGACTTCTTAACCTGCAACATTAACATTTCTTGTTTATATTGCACTAGCGGTCCGCCCCGGCTTCGCCCGTGGTACATATACATGTAGCGTAGTACATATAGTAAAGTATACAACGTTAGTTTTACTTTACGCAAAACCTAAAAGTAGTTTGTTCAAAATCAGTAACAAAATCGAATCCAACCATTTTTATAATTATAGTGTTATATTTTTGTCCAAAAATATTTTGAAATCCTACAAGCTGAGACACAATGGTTTACCGCGCATCAGCTGACGGTCGGCACACAGCGGCGGTCATTCATCTCGCGCCGATCGCAAGTCGCTGCGGCGACGGCTTGCGGTGACCATTTTTTTCGAGGACAACGACGCAATATAACAAACTTATAACTTCGTTACTTTTCATTATATTTTTTTGAAATTTTTTTGTATAAATATTTTTAATGTAAAAATATTTGACACGTGTTTCGGTTTTTGCGCAAAGTAAAACTAACGTTGTATAGCCTATAGCACTCAGGGATCACGTACATATCCAACGGTGAAAGAATTTTTGAGATCGGTCCAATAGTTCCTGAGATTAGCGCGTTCAAACAAACTCTTCCGCTTTATTATATTAGTATAGATTGACATTTCTCTTTTCGGTTTAGCTAGTGGTTCGCACAGAACCAAGATTAAGGGCCTGTTTCACCACCTTCTGATAAGTATCGGGTAGCTATCTACAACTTTTGTCTTTGTCACTTGATATAAAGTAGAAAGTGAAAATACTCATGTTAAGGCTATCCGACACTTATCAGAAGGTGGTGAAAAAGGCTCTTAGCGTCCTGTAAGTTTGTACATACCAACTGTCCGGACACAGTGCTAAAAGAATTTAAATTTGTCGAAGTTAGCGCCATCTATCAAAGTAATAGTAAGTTTTTGGCTGACGGAAACCAAGGAAAAAGAGTACAAGAATAAAAGGTCAGTTATTGTTAGATAATAATATATGCAAATGCATAAGTAAATCTAAGTAGAAATAAATGTATGTCTATTACCTTTTCACATCTAGACTGCTGAACCAAGTATATACAACGTTAGTTTTACTTTGCGCAAAAACCGAAACACGTGTCAAATATTTTTACATTTGGAATAGTTAGAGCTAGGCCGCACTGCGAAATATATTCGCGCGAATTTTTTCGCACAATTCTGTGACATATGCAAATGTATGAAGCTGCCCGCACTTGCGAATTAAAATTCGCGCGGAAAAAAATTCTGTAGTTTGCTACAAATTGGACGCGGTGCGGTGCGGATTTAATTCGCGCGAATTTTTTGTGCAGTATGAAATTGTATGTCGGTCCCCGCATTGCGAAATAAAATTCGCGAAGGCGCGGGGTTTCGGCGCTCAGTTGTACACCACTATTCATAGGAAGATGTCGCGTACTTCGTCTCCCGCTCAATTCATTTTTATCTAATCAAAACTAGAGCGTACTCTGACTCTACTCAGACTCAAGATAGAGATAGAACGAGACACAAATATGTTGCTGACATAAATCTGTCTCATTTCAACTCTATCTTGAGTTTGAGTAGAGTCTATAGAACGTACTGTACGTTCTATAGATAGAATAGAATAGAATAGAATAGAAAAGTTTTTTATTCAAATAAACTTTTACAAGTACTTTAGATAAGATATCAGCCTCAGTGTGAATCGTCATCATGTTCATCTTCACATCTACGATCCACACACTCTTCCAACCTAAATACGCCATCTTCTAATCCAAATTATAACATGCCATCCCTTAATATCACTACAACTCCCTGATCTTCACCTATACAAACCCAATATTCGCTATCTCATAGTCATCCAACTACCAATTCTTAAACTCCGTCTTCTTAAACCCAATACGCGCTGTCTCTCAATCCAAATACCATACGCAATTCACCTCTTCAAATTACTCGGTTTACTCTGGATGCAACCACTCAACATTCTCAAAGTTTACCAAATACTTCATTGATATTTTACGGAAAAAAATCATTTCATTGACCTTCAAGGCCGTAAGTGGATGAATGTTCACTTGTTCATTACTTTTTTGCTGCGTGTTTTACGCCGTTGTAAGTAAATTTAAATTTTAGTTCTGTTGTCTATTTTTAACCCCAGGTAATTTTAAAACGACGTTGTGTTATAAGTTTGACGTGTCTGTCTATGTGTGTGTGTGTGTGTGTGTGTGTGTGTGTGTGTGTGTGTGTGTGTGTGTGTGTGTGTGTGTGTGTGTGTGTGCGCGTGTGTGTGTGTCTGTCTGTTCCCTTGTGGCGCTCAAACGGAAAAACCGATTTGAATGCGGTTTTTTTTGTTTGAAAAGTGAATTAGTCGAGAGTGTTGTTAGCTATGTTTGAAGAAAATCGGTCCAAGATGGCCGCCGCTACAAAATGGCGGATTACATATTTTTTCACAACTCCCTTAATATGGGTATCAAATGAAAGGGCTTGACTAGTAGAATAGCACTATTGCAAATCCAAGATGGCCGCCACCACAAAATGGCGAATGTCGGGCGGTTTTTAAATGTTTAATTTATATACTTGTAGACATGTGTCTCAGTCGAGAACTACTATAGAACTGGCAAAAAATCGCGAGGAAATTTATTCGCAGTGCGTGTAGGTGAAATTCCGTGCACGGAAAATAAACCTCGCGAATAAAATTCGCGCGAATAAATTTCGCAATGCGGCCTAGGCCTTATACTAAATTTCGAAAACATATAATGTAAACTTACGAAGTTATAAGCTTCTTGTGTAGCGTCATTGTCCTCAAAAAAAAATGGTCACCCCAACTCGCAAGCCATGGTCACCTCGACTCGCGAGTTGAATGACCGCGCGCTGTATGCCGATCGTCAGCTGATGCGCGTTTCAAGGACTGTGCCTAAGCTTGCAGGATTTTAAAATATTTTTGGACAAAATATAAAAATAGTTGGATTCGATTCTGTTGTGATTCTGAGAAAACTACTTTCAGGTTTCGCTTCAAGTAAAACTAACGTTGTATATAGTTTGCATCATGGAGACGGTTCGTGGATACTCTTCATCCCGGAAGAGTTCCCCTGAACAAAGTTTAGAGCATCAGCTAGATAGTGAGCAAAAACGTTGAAACTCACCACTTCAGGTAACGCATCGTTTGGCCATGGAAAACTGTGGAACCCCGGCAACACGACCACATTGTAGTGATCCGTGTATGTGAACTTCGGCTTGCCACAGTCAGGGTCGAACCCACCCTCCACGCCAATTGCAAGCCGCGTGATCTTCTTCTCTGGGCCATCGCCCGTTTGCTCTGGTTCTGGTATCTTAAAAGTATCAATACATCTTTTAACAAGCATTACATTAAAAAAAAAAAATCCGACTGCACAAGTGATAATCTAAAAGATAAATAAAGTAGCTTGTCCTGACTGACTGACAATCAACGCACAGCCAAAACCACTGAAGCTAGAAACTTGTGATTTTCACAGTAGCTTCCTTTTGTAACGTAGGCGCACACTAAGAAAGGATTATTGCGAATTCCACCCCTAAGGGGGTTAAATAGAGGATAAAAGTTTGTATGAAAGTCCGTCATTTTTCAAGTTATATCCATGAAAATTGGTACTTAGATTTTCGGTTAAAAATAAAGAGTTAAAAGTTTAAGGAATTTTGGAAAAACTACCCCCAAGTGGGTTAAATGGGAGTTGGAAATTTGTATGAAAGTCCGTCATTTTTAAAGTTATATCAATGAAAATCGGTATTTGTACTGTTGGTTAAAAATAAAGAATTACGTGTTTCAGGAATTTTGGAAATTCGACCCCCAAGTGAGATTTATAAGAATCCACGCGGGCGAAGTCGCGAGCATCAGCTAGTCTAAAAGATAAATATATTTTTGTCTGTTGTATACAATTGCTGTCTCGTTGTCGGGTAATAAATAAGCATGTAAAGTGACCCTTTTGTTACTCTTTTAGAATTTATCTATCGCCTTCCAATATATTATGGAAGGTAAAGAAAACATATTGGGCATTGGCACCTGTTTCCAACAAATACAAAAACGTCAGCAAAAATATTTTTCCCTTATTATTTTTTTTAGTTCATTGGGTCCAAAGTGCTCAAGCGACAATCTCCAACAAGTCATTGCCAGCCGTTGGATACAAGCGGCACAAGAACGTGATCAGTGGCGATCCTCGCAAGAGATCTATGCCTAGCAGTGGTAGTACAAGTATAAATTGAAAATTTAAAAAACCCCCGACATTCGCTATTTTGTGGCGGCGGCCATCTTGGATTTACATAGTGCTATTCTACTAGTCAAGTCCTTTCATTTGATAACCATATTAAGGGAGTTGTGACAAAATATGTAATCCGCCATTGGACCGATTTTCTTTAAACATAGCTAACAACACTCTCGACTAATTCACCTTTCAAACAAAAAAAAACCGCATTCAAATCGGCCCACCCGTTTGAGCGCCACAGGGGAACAGACACACACACACACATACACACACACTCTCACACACACTCACACACACACACACGTCAAACTTATAACACCCCGTCGTTTTTGCGTCAGGGGTTAAAAACCAGCCGGGTGACAAATAAATACGACAAAATCACTACTTCGCCCATACTTACAGGTTGTTTCTCCCGACGTATGTGTAAAAACACCGCGTTGCCAGTCTTCTGAAAATACTGTTCGACGTAGTTGCGACCGAAACCAAGGAACGAGGTCAGCGACACGTACAGTCCGGTCTCGGATTCCTGCAACAGAAGAATTCAATAGGAACGCTTTAGTCAAATAAACGTTAGCTATCGAGTCGACAGGTGAATCTACCACTGGTCCAGAATGCCCTTCCTACTGAGAGGAACCAGCAGCATTTAATTGCTGTCTTGCACATTGCTTGACTGAGTCTTTTTTATCATTTATATAATTTTCGATTGTATTAGATAAACTAGATTTCATTAACTTGTGTAAACAACTAACTAAAGCCTAAGCCCAATATCATATGGGCTCGATCAAAATACAAGTATAAATTAGAAATTTAAAAAACCCCCGACACTCGCCATTTTGTGGCAGCGGCCATCTTGGATTTGCAATAGTGCTATTCTACTAGTCAAGCCCATTCATTTGATACCCATTAGGAGTTGTGAAAAAATATGTAATCCGCCATTTTGTAGCGGCGGCCATCTTGGACCGATTTTCATCAAACATAGCTAACAACAAAGCTAACAACACTCTCGACTAATTCACCTTTCAAACAAAAAAAAAACCGCATTCAAATCGGTCCACCCGTTTGAGCGCCACAGGGGAACAGACACACACAGACACAGACACACACACACACACACACACACACACAGACACGTCAAACTTATAACACCCCGACGTTTTTGCGTCGGGGGTTAAAAATCAGTTTTGAACGCCTACGCATCCGATCGCGCTAGCACATACATTTCTATGGTAGTGTGCACCCGTCGCGACTTATAGAAATTTATTCTAAGTAGAAAATGCGTTTTTAACGTCGCGCCGACGCAATCGCAAATATATGAGACAACGTGATAATTTGAGTAGTGAGAATAGGTTTGCTGTCGCGCGTTGTGCCTGCAAAATTTGATCGCTCACTAGTTAACCGTGACCGCACATCTTCATATCGCACAAACGCACGCCCCTAACGCAACGCACTTTGATACAGACTAGGATACTCAAGCCGTTCATTCCTCCTTACAAACGTAGAAGGGTGATTACTCCAATATATTCTAATATTGTACCTCCAAAAAAGCATGATAGCCCAGTGTCGATAATTTTTGAAACAAAGAAAAATCACAGTAGGATGAAACCCATTGGAAATGGAGGAGAATATAGTAAGAATTAAAGGAAAAATAATTTACGGGCGATCTGAGCTAGGGAAAAAAAATGGGGGGAGTTTTAAGGGTAAAAAACGGTTTATCTCGATTTCCGACAAAACTACAAGTCCTATGGAAAAAAGTTTAATGGCAAAGTTGTAGGTAATAAAAAGTTCAACAACTGTTGTATATACACTTTTTTCACTTAACCTCAAAATGTATGTGAAAAACTCAAAAAACCATGTTTTTGGTTTTTTATTATTATCTTTTATAAAAACATTTTTTTTTTTTCACGAAATTTGGTGAAAACTTACCTTTTCATATCCCAAATACACTGTAATTTATTTGATTTGAAATGTTTATTAATTCTCCTTATTTTGACTTAATATCGAAAAAGCACCCTAATTTTCAATCGAAAAATCATCCGTAAAAATGTCAGCTTTTTTCAAAAAGTAGGTGTGCTTTCTGTTCGTTGAAATCTCTACTTTCCGATGGTGTTAAAAAAAATATACATTACTATAGTAAATGTTTTCAGAAAATGCAAACAATCGAAAAACCAGAATTCGAAATTTATTTTAATCATTATATACAATTTCATCTAAAATGTGACTGCTGCAATTTTTTTCAATTAAAAATTTGATTTATTAAATGCTAATTACATTTGTGTCATAGAAAACTCATAATATATAAAAATAAATGTAAATCGTACTATATTGAATTTAGATACTTTATTTTGATTACGCTATATAGTCATTACAATGTTTTTAAATGCATTAATCTTGTTATTCATAAATACTTTATCTTTAATAGAATAGAATAGAAATGTTTTTTATTCAAATAAACTTTTACAAGTTTTACAAGTTTACTTTCGAATAGTCAATTGAATCTACCACTGGTTCGGAATGCCATTCCAACCGAGAAGAACAAGTAAGAAACTCGGCGATTGCTCTTTTTTAAATTAACAATATCAATATAACAAAAACATTCACAGTTACAATAAAAAGTGCGAATTACACGACAGGCAATTAAGAAATAGAAATAGGCTCGTGATTCCTCAGTTACGCCTCAAAAAGGTCCGAAAGTCGTTTGTGGGAATGGGCGTAATGTTCTATAAAAAAATTCCACAAGCAATCTTAGACTTGCCTTTACACAAGTTTAAGAACTCTATTAAAAGTATTTTCTCAATTGAAGATTATATAAATGATAAAAAGTGTGGTTTTGACTCGTTCCATCAATGCGCGAGACGGCAATTCAATCATGTACTCAACATAAAATTGTTATATTGATATTATTAATTTAAAAAAGAGCAATCGCCGAGTTTCTTACTGGTTCTTCTCGGTTGGAATGGCATTCCGAACCAATGGTAGATTCCATTGACTATTCGAAAGTAAACTTGTAAAACATGTAAAAGTTTATTTGAATAAAAAACATTTCTATTCTATTCTATTAAAGATAAAGTATTTATGAGTAACAAGATTAATGCATTTAAAAACATTGTAATGACTATATAGCGTAATCAAATTAAAGTATCTAAATTCAATATAGTACGATTTACATTTATTTTTATATATTATGAGTTTTCTATGACACAAATGTAATTAGCATTTAATAAATCAAATTTTTAATTGAAAAAAATTGCAGCAGTCACATTTTTGATGAAATTGTATATATAATGATTAAAATAAATTTCGAATTCTGGTTTTTCGATTTTTTGCATTTTCTGAAAACATTTACTATAGTAATATATTTTTTTTTAACACCAACGGAAAGTAGAGATTTCAGCAAACAGAAAGCACACCTACTTTTTGAAAAAAGCTGACATTTTGACGGATGATTTTTCGATTGAAAATTAGAGTGCTTTTTTGATATTAAGTCAAAATAAGGAGAAATAATAAACATTTCAAATCAAATAAATTACAGCGTATTTGGGATATAAAAAGGTAAGTTTTCACCAAATTTCGTGAAAAAAAAAATGTTTTTGTAAAAGATAATAATAAAAAACCAAAAACATGGTTTTTTGAGTTTTTCACATACATTTTGAGGTTAAATGAAAAAAGTGAATATGCAAAAGTTGTTGATCTTTGTATTATCTACAACTTTGCCATTGGACTTTTTTCTATAGGACTTGTAGTTTTATTGGAAATCAAGATAAACCATTTTTTACCCTTAAAACTCCCCCAATTTTTTTTCCCTAGCTCAGATCGCCCGTAAATTATTTTTCCTTTAATTCTTATTATATTCTCCTCCCTTTCCAATGGGTTTCATCCTACTGTGATTTTTCTTAACTTTTTATTATTTTTGAAGGGAATTACTCTGGTTTATGATAATGATTGCTCGTCATTACCTAGGCTTCAAGTTATGAGCCTTGAAAGATCCATATTAACACGTAAATTAACGCAACTTAGTGCTCAAATAAATAAAATGTAGTGTTTGAAAACTACAAAATAATTTTTTATAATTCATTTATTCAAAAGTTGTAATAACTTTATTTTGAATACACGTATATTATGTACTAGCAGATGCCCGCGACTTCGCTCGCGTGGATTTAGGTTTTTAAAAATCCTATAGCACCATGATGCTGAATAGCCTATAACCTTCCTCAAGAATTGGGCTATCAAATGCAAAAATAATTTTTCAAATCCGACTGGTATTTCCAGAGATTAGCGCGTTCAAACAAACAAACTCTTCCTTATTATTATTTTGATATAGAGGTATATATTTCACCAAGCATTAGCGAAGATGCTTGGTGGAATACATAGTAACGTAAGTAAGCATCTAGTCACGCACACGGGCGAGTTGGTTTCAGTAGCACACTCTTAATTTTGAAAAAATGCGTTCCGTTACGTGCCTGCTGATAGATGTGCGATCAGTCTAAACTTAAAATCAATATAGTGCAAACTTTACAAGCCCCTATAATTTGCATACTGATAAAATATATTAACCGGCGCGGAAGTGCGAAACTATGGGGGCTCATCATAACTGTATTCACATTCACTTCCACAGGACGCTTACAAAAAAATGTTCAAAAACGTCGATTTATATTTAGGTGTGTTCCTAATTTTATGTGGATTCGCGATCAGTTTGCTAAATTTAACAAACATTGTGTCTAGCAGTAATAAAACGTCGTACATTTTACTCTCAGAGAATGTTCTCCTCATGTGCATCGGAATTGCTTTCTTGTGTCGCGCAATTTACTTTTTAAATCCTGAAAACTTAACAATGGACGATGTGGAGTTAAAGATGGCTGGATTTAAATTCAATGAGGCGAACGTACAATGCGATTTCTCCACTTTACTCGTTAGTTACGGACCATTAGTTGTGTCTTTGGTTAACAGTTTTCTGGGCCTCGTAATAGACAATTATCTACATTATCGAATGTTACGAGACATTAAGAAGAAAGAACAAGAAGACGTTGTACAAGAGATTGGCGAAACGTCTAGAAGTATCAAAGATGTAAAGTGGAGTAAACTTTATAAGTTCTGGACAAAATATTTCTCCTTTCTAACAATTTTGTTGCAATGGATTGTACCAATATTGGTTGCTCTATTTATGTACCCGATGAAAGTCAAAGAGATGTCAATGTATGAAGTGAGAGGCGTAGAAGATTCTTGCTTGGCTACATTTCATTTGAGCAGCAGAAATTGTAAGACAAACTATACAGACTTTGATAATATAACCATAGAACTACGTAAAAACTTGATAACTCCAGTTAATTATCTTGAAGCTATAGAAAAGGTACAACATAACGAGAACACATCGAAGCAGATTGATTTAGTTTTAAGCAATGTGTTTAATATTCTGCAAAATTTTAACAATCACACAGATTTTCAGTACACAAACTTGACTAAATCATTGCGTCAACCGAAATTTGTTGATAAATGTATGAAAATGTGTTTTACGGATAACAAAAATATGCTAGTTTACATGTTTGTGTTGGCGATTATAAGCTATTTTGTTCCTATTACACTTTCAACAATAATTTTAACCAAAATTCACAGTATGGATGTGAATAGGCCAAATGCTAAAACGTTTGTCACTAGAGAATTATTGTATAATGTATTGTTTTGGACACCCGTTATGTTTGATACTTTTTTGTCCTTAGTCATGTGTTCTTTCACGATGCATGGCACGAGGACATCGTTACTGAATGTTGTGGCAAATGTATATCAAGCTGTTAGGAATTTTATGCAAACAAGATATTTTAAAGAAAACACAATAGTTCCTGTGTAAGATATTTTATAATTATTATTTTTACTAACATAAAAGTTTATTATTGTTTTATTTTTGATAGAAGTTTAATTGAGTTAGGGCCAATTGTATATCAGTTAAAGGTTAGAGTTAAAGTTAAATTTGACCTAAAAATGTTAACAAACCCTTACTTTTGCAACATGAAGTAGCTCTAATGTAGTGATTTAATTAAACTTTACCTGTAACCTGCCTGTTAAAGTTTTAACTGCCTTACCGACTCAACCAACTATTCTTAGTGGAAAACTTTTTTTTTACACATTTGGGCCTCTGTTATCTATGTATTATTGATGTAAAACATTGTGAAAATATATTTTTAAAATTCATTCAATTTAGTGGTTTTAGATTGGGTTCGTAATGGTTATTGTATACCGTTCTCTCGTGAGGTAGTGCAACATAAAACCCCTCATAATTCCTTCTCAGTCGGAGAGAAACAAGATATGGCTCTAGCCATTAAGAAATTATTAGAATTAGGTGCTGTTAGAAAGTGTAAACCTCAAAAAGATCAATTTATTTCTAACATCTTTTTAGCACCAAAGTCTAACGGTGGCCACAGGTTTATTCTCAATCTCAAACAATTAAATAAATACGTTTCAAATTCTCATTTTAAGATGGAGGATCACAGAACGGCATCAAAAATGATACCAAGAAAAGGTTTTATGGCGACCATAGATCTTAAAGAGGCCTACTTACTTGTCCCCGTATCGTCCTCCCAACGTAAATACTTACGATTTCAATTTGAAAATGAGAACGCGCATATATTAACTTACGAGTTTAATGCGATGCCATATGGTCTGTGTTCCGCTCCACGAACTTTTACGAAATTAATGAAGGAAGTAGTTAGGTATTTAAGATATCGAGGGTTTCAGTCTGTCATATATTTAGATGACATATTGTGCATTGGAGACAGTTTTGACGAATGCTTTAGAAACGTAAACCAAACTGTTAGATTACTTAATTGTCTAGGTTTCGTAATTAATTACGATAAAAGTAACATACGCCCTCAACAGTGTTGTAAGTTTTTAGGGTTTATGTACAACTCCATAGATATGACAATATCGCTTCCCTCAGATAAGAGAACAAATATTTTGAACTTAGTGAAAAAATTTTGTAACCTGCCGACTTGTACTATTAGAGACTTCGCTCACTTAATAGGTGTTTTAACTTCAGCCTGTCCGGCTGTAAGATATGGTTGGCTGTACACAAAGAAACTAGAAAGACAGAAATACTTGGTTCTTGGCAAACACAAAAACTACGATGTAAAATTCAAACCTGACGTCGATATCTTACAAGATTTAAAGTGGTGGTCGAGTAACATTTGTACCGCATCAAATACTCTTATAATTCCTAACTTTGACTTGGAAATCTTTACAGACGCATCTGGGACAGGCTGGGGAGCTTATTGCGAGAACAACCGCGCAAACGGTGGCTGGACAGCTAACGAACGTAATTCACACATAAATTATTTAGAATTACTAGCCGTTTTTCTTGGGCTAAAATGTTTTGTTCGCGAGAAAACTAATATTAATATACTGTTACGCGTTGATAATACGACTGCTATCAGCAATATTAATCGGATGGGAGGAGTTCAGTTTCCTCATCTTAGTGATCTGACGAGATCCATTTGGCAATGGTGCGAGGAGCGAAATATTTGGATTTTTGCATCATATATCAACACGAAAGATAATATAGAAGCCGACCAGGAATCTCGAAGAGGAAATCCTGACATCGAATGGCAGTTATCTGATTCTGAATATCAGAGAGTGACAACAACATTCGGCGAACCAGTAATCGATCTCTTCGCTTCTCGAACCAACGCCAAATGTACTACTTATGTCTCTTGGAAACAAGACCCGGATGCCTTAGCAGTGGATGCATTTACTGTAGGATGGAAATCGTTTTTTTTCTATGCATTTCCTCCATTTACAATGATTTTGAAATGCTTACAAAAAATCATAAATGACGAAGCAGAGGGCATCTTAATCTTTCCCTACTGGCCATCCCAGCCTTGGTTCCCGATGTTATTAAGCATAATTCAATCTGATATTATATACTTTAAGGACCAACAATTTAACACGACTTTATTATTAGATAATAGTAATAATAATTAGGACCAACAATTTAACATACTCTCCAAGGGTTGGGAGAATATAATGGCCAAATTTCGGCATTCATTTCCAATTTCCATATGTCGTTAAATTGGATGACTTATTTACAACAGTTAATTCATTCGGGCCACGAGAATGTACCCTCACAAATTAACTGTTTTGTTAAGCGTCGTTTAGAAGTGAGCTTTAGAAGGGCCGTGATGATTCTAGGTTTTGTGGATCACTGCAAGTTTAAGTTTAAGGCCTTCGTGCTTTAGGGAGCATCCAGAATGCGCATATTTGCTTATATATTGGGAATCTACGAGAATAGATTATGATTAGGTTAGAAACAAAATGCAACTCACCGGATTGTCAAAAGAATACACACACTCATCCTTGTAAACCAATTGCTGCGGCGCCGGTATTTTGATTTTGGATAAATGCGGTGTTAGAATATCCAACGATGCCATCTTTTGAGATGTGATCGCTGTAAGATTTTATTATTTAATTTATCTTTTTCGAGCTCAGTAACAGAAGCGAATAGTAGCGACTTTCAATCTCGAAAAAATCACAGAAAAATTGACATTTGTTTGACAGTGAGTCAGGACATTGGACCTAAGATATTGTAATATATACTCTAAATAGATGTCAAGTTTACATCTGTCAGTAGTCACAAGTTTTTTAATGACACGTGACGATGACACGTGACGTGCTAGTGATGTAACTATCGATATTTTGACTGTGAGGATCTATAGGGACACAATATGCGTGTTTAAATATGTGCACCATACTCTAATATTACATTATGCGAAAGTGTGTCTTTCTGTCTTTTACCTTTTCAGGGCCCATCCGATTTGGACGAAATTTTGTACACAGACAGCTTGCATCCCGGGAACCGATATCTAAGGCTACTTTTGTCTTGCAGTATGAAAGCGTTCCCACAAGATTAATAAAATAAAAACCTAAGCTCACGTGAATGAAGTCTCGATCATCATCTTGTTAGGAAATACAAGAATAACATGTTTCATATAGTATATTTTTAACCGACTTCAAAAAAGGAGGTTGTATGTATGTATATATGTATGTATATAAGTATGTTCGCGATTATCTCCGCAACTAATGAACCGATTTTGATGATTTTTTCACTATCATAATCTACATACTTTTAGAAAGGTTTTAGTGTACACATCGAAAAATATACATATACATATATATTATACTTTTATATTACTTACTATTATACATATATATTACATATATACATACATATATATATATATATATATATATATATATATATATATATATATATATATATATATATATATATATATAAAACACAAAATATACATATCCTTCTAGAACCTTTGTTGTGCCTTCTAGAACTGAAATAAAATCGAGTCTTTTTGGAGTCGATGAAACTTTATAAACGGTGTTTCGAAAATACGATCATACAAGCTATTTTTAAGAAAAATTAAACCGACTTCGGTCCAGCAATCTCAGAGGAACCGCGGTGCACCAGTCAAAAATATTAGTGACATGTGGGTACATTTATGCGTGTAACTTCGCACATAAGAATGGTAACTAGGTGTGTTATACATATACTAAAACCTTCCTGAAAGTACTATGTAGATTACAATAGTGAATTGTTTTGTCTCGAAATACAAAATATTAAACCTATTTATATTAATAGGTAGTAATATTAATAGGTAGTAATATTATACTTCGTGCAATTTGCACATTGCACACGTTGCACATTGCACGAAGAACCGATGGACGTTGAGGTCCCAAGGTGCTTGAATGGTGACCTCGCACCAGCAAACGAAGCGTAGGTAGACCCCCCACTCGATGGACAGACGATCTCAAGCGAGTCGCTGGTAGCCGCTGGAATCAGGCGGCACAAGATCGTGTGCTGTGGCGATCCTTGCAAGAGACCTATGTCCAGCAGTGGACGTCCATTGGTTGAAACGAACGAACAAACGAACGAATATTGTACACTTACTAAATTTCTTTGAACATTAATGTTTATACGTCACTCCGTTAATGTGCGAATGGAAATTTCATTTGCGGAATTTTCTTCTGCATTACAGACATCCATTGGTAACGGTTCTCTTGCCTTAAATTAAAAAAATCAGACTTGGTAGAACATTTTTCACGTTTCGCTTCAGCGTTTTTCATACACTAATAACAGCTTTTAGGGTAAAACTTTTAAAACGTGCCGCCTTGATATGGGTTATGGGATGGGGGGAGGGAGAGGGTAAATCATCCAGTGTTGAGGTTAGAATTGATTTTCGTTGTTTTCTTGAAAACGATGAATTACCTTATTATAAGAGTGTTAGCATTATACTCGTGGACCAAACATCTATCACTAATGACTATTTTATCTCTGAATTCGTGCCAAAGACTATTAAGTCCAACCCTAGTATTTGCATGTATTTTGCACCTTCACACAACACTAGCATGAAATTATGGTATTATTACAAATATCTGATATTATTATAATTACCAATGTGTCTATATGCGGCAAAAATAATAGTGTTTGCTTTTAAGCGCCTCCATTTTAAATTGTTTTTGGGCACAAATCAATTAAGTGTGAAGTGTTTTGAACAAATATGACTGTGTTTCTGCGATGTCCAATATTGCGGTCTTATTCTTTGTGCCCATTCATTTCTTATTTTTGGGTTCTTTGGAAATCTGTAACAAATAAAAATTTAGCGATCTTGATACAACAATCTAGCACGCGGAAATACACGTAAGTATTCATTGTGTGTAGTGGCTACGGAATCTAATGTTCAAAAAATTAAAAAAAACCCCCGACACCATTTTTTGATCGCGGCCATCTTGGATTTGCATGGTGTTATTCTACTAGTCAAGCCCTTTCATTTGATACCCATATTAACGGATTTGTGAAAAATAAATAATCTACCATTTTGTAGCGGCGGCCATCTTGCATCGATTTTCATCAAAATAGCTGACAACACTTTCGACTAATTCACCTTTCAAACAAAAAAAATCGCGTTCAAATCGGTTCACCCGTTTTAGCGCTACAGAGGAACAGACAGACAGACAGACAGACACACACACATACACACACACACACACAACACACACACAGACACATCAAACTTATAACACCCCGTCGTTTTTGCGTCGGGGGTTAAAAAATTTATCGCACGTAATCGATATGCAATTTTAGTACATCACTATGCTAAAAAACATAACCTTTATTAGTCAACAGAAAATATTTAAAAAATAGGCAAAAATCGGTGTAGAATTGACCACGATGATGATTTCCAAAAACTACAAATAACGTTACATAATTTTAGATTATATTTACATACAAAACTATCAAAACTCACCGATGAAATGATAATGTTCCTTTAAAATTTTCTTTTCGGCCCCTATAGGAATTACATTCTTTCACAGCACAGGACATTATAATAAAACTACGGAAAATTTATCAAAAATAACTTAAGATCAAACATTTATAAATTCTTGGAAGAAGAACACCAAAATAATAAAAATTTATCAGCCTCGTAATGTATGTTTTTGGAAAATTATGATACGACTAAATTCAATTGTCAATTGACATAAAACATGCAAAAACAATATCTAAACAATCCATAAAGTAATGATGGTTTATGAGACATACCTATTTAATTTGGTAGGATTAAATTTATTAAAATTTAACAAATAAGTCCATTTGACAATCAATTTAGTGACATGCTTAGAAATAATAAAAAGCAAGTGCGATTCGGTGTTTCATTTACACCTAGACAGGAGTCATTTATGTTAGGTGAGTACAATAACTGTACCTCAAGTTAATTTTTAGCTTCAGATCTCTTAGTTAATAGATCAATGCATTGGACAATGGACAAGTGATGGACAACCATAGAGATAATAATAAATAGAGTTGGCATACCTACCTTAAAAACGTGCCAAAAATACACTCACACACGCACAATCCGAAGACATAAAATGGCGCGTGTTCATTGTGATGTCTCAAGTTGTGCGTGTATGAGTGTTCATGTATACATTTTAGGGAGGCCATCTTAAGTCACGAGTCTGCCGCAAACTGTTTTATTATTATGTCAAAAATGTAATGTTGTCTCTTTCACACTTATGAAAATTTTGATAAGCTTGAGCTATTTTCCGATCCACTAATTTCTATAGGACAATACCAATGAGAAATTAATAGCAGTGGAGGAGCCATACCTACTTTAAAAACGTGTCAAAAATACACTCATACACGCTTAGATTAGGTATCATACACGCACAATCCGAAAACATAAAATGGCGCGTGTTCATTGTGATGTCTCAAGTTGTGCGTGTGTGAGTGTTCATGTATACATTTTAGGGAGGCCATCTTGTTTTGAGTTTGCCGCAAACTGTTTTATTATTATGTCAAAAATGTAATGTTGTCTCTTACACACTTATGAAAATTTTGATAAGCTTGAGCTATTTTCCGATCCACTATTTTCTACAGTATGTAAGAAAAAACCCTGTCAGATCCGTGACGTTGTAATTAGGTATCGTGAGATGGTTCTATTTATGGTAATAATTTTGAAATACTAAGTAAAAAAATTACCCCTAAAAAAACTAAAATTTAATTCTATCAAATAGGGAAAATCACATGGTAACACAGACGCGGCGTCAGCGCTCGGTAGGTATCGGGTAGGTACCTATCTATCGGGTACAAAGTACAGATCGAGTTTATTGTAGTAAGACACGTGCCGGCCAGTCGAGTCTTTGAAGAAGCCGACGCCGCCTTTCGGTATGAACTGGCGGTTATGAACAGGGATTCCCAAAGTGGGGATCGACATCGACCACAGGGGTCGACAAATGAAAACTGATTTTGGGGGTCGACGAGGTGTCGAACCCTGTTAATTAACACAAGTTCTTAAGCAGGGTATTCACCTAGACGTATAGCATGTAACGTATTTGATACTGTATCAACTTGCAAGTGGGTACGGCTCGTCCACGGTCGTGTTGCCGTCCACGCGCACATTGGGAGCTACCTTTGTGTTCGCAGTGATACCGCCACTCGGCGGGACACTGCGAACTTACTGCGTTTCACGCGCGAACGGCTTGCAGCGGGCTCGTACCTAGGCCTTCGTACTCACTTGATACAGTATCAGATACATTACATGCTACACAAGTAGGTGAGTACCCTGCTTTATTCAAAATTTCAAGTTACCTAAGTTGTGTTACGTGTACCAACTTGTTATAAGAATGATTAATTTTTTTTACCAATTAATGATGTCAAGTTTACTCACTTAACCAACCGCAAAGTTTTTAAATTGGTAAATATTTTGTATCAATAGAAAAAATTAGAGGTAGGATTTTAATGTAATTGGGTTATGGGGGTCTAAGCTATCACTAATTCATTTTGGAAAAGGGGTCTCTTGCCCAAAACACTTTGAGAATCCCTGGTGTAAAGGAATAGTAATAAAATAAATAAACTTATTTCAAGGTCGGGATAGCTTAAGGCATCTTCACATTATGCTCATTACGCGTTAGGGTTCAATAGTATGGAGGTATGTCTAGTGTTACAGTTTGCTGCTAAACAACGACTTGTTCTGTCAGCGGCAGTAATTACGCACGCAAATGCATACAGCCGGCTGCGATACGCGCGCTATCTGATTCAATCAGCAGTTTTATTCATAAAATTATTCGGTAGTTTTTATTTTGATCACACTAACCAATTCAGTAGGTAAGTGAGCGTGAGTCTGTGGCTCAGCTCAGGTCACTGACTGAGAGTGTGAGCTGGGTGATTTGATGCTTTTTAGGGTTCCGTACCCAAAGGGTAAAAACGGAGCCCTATTAATCTCACTCTGCTGTCTGTCTGTCTGTCTGTCTGCCTGCCTGTCTGTCCGCCTGTCTGTCCATCCGGTTGTTTGTGCGCTCGTCACAGGTCTCTAGCTCGTAGTAGTTCGTAAGCTGTGACCGAACAAACGAACATTTTTTTGGGTTTTTCTTTCACGGTTTGTTGCCATGTCTAGCTCGGAAATTAAATATTTCTTACACCCAAAATATTATGTTGTTCATAATTATGTACGGAACCCTAAAAGAGTGAGGCTCTCTCGAGTCAAGACCGACTCGCAGTTGGCCGTTTTATTTTATTTTAGTCGGCAAACAATATGCTGCGCCGGTCGATTCTAAGCTTATTGTGAACACGCCTTTACAGGCTTACACGTGCCAGCAGTATTTACAAAAGGTGCCGCCCGCCGACTCTGGTGTTGTCACATTTCAAAAATTTGCACGATTTTGGGGAATTTGGGCACTAAAAATGTGCATTTTAAATTACAATAACATTTTTATCTTAATGAATAAAATTTTTTAAATATTTTTTTCAGTGATATCTGTGGGTTAACAATTTACCCCTTGGTTTTTTCCTACATACTGTATACGACAAGGCACCTCTATATTATTATTTTCTCTATGTATTATTATCTCTATGGAAGGTAGGTAACCATAGACCAACAAGAAGAGGACTTGGCATAATGTCCTATAGAAAATAGTGGATCGGAAAATAGCTTAAGCTTATCAAAATTTTCATAAGTGTGTAAGAGACAACACTACATTTTTAAACATAACAATAAAACAGATCGTGGCAGAAATTTTATTGCACTTCCCTTAAGATGGCCTCCCTAAAATGTATACATGAACACTCACACACGCACAACTTGAGACATCACAATGAACACGCGCCATTTTAGGTTGGGGGATTGTGCGTGTGTGAGTGTATTTTTGGCACGTTTTTAAGGTAGGTATGCCTACTCTACTTATTATTATTATCTCTATGTAGGTAACGCGGTAGGTAGGTACCTACTCGTATATTTACAGCATACAATTACTCTTTGGTCTATGGACACAAAGGACTGGCATCCAGAGCCGTAAAAATATTTAAAAAAAAAATTTTCGAACTTAGGGATGAACATTGAGTAAAAAAAATCGATTTTTCATAAAAAAAAAAATCAATTTTTCTGAAAAAATCGATTATTTCTAATATTTGAACAAGCTATATTTTAGGAAAAATTAAACCAACTTTGGTCCAGCAATCTCAGAAAAATCAGTGAACCTATCAATCGGTGTACCAATCTTAAATATTAATTACATACGGCTACATTGATGTATGTGGGCATTTTCACTTTAAATGGCACATTGCTGTTTTCGAGGTGTCCTTTTAAATGCATAATTTTAATAAATATTAAGACATTCATTTTAGTAATTAATTTAATTTATATTGAAAATATATGAAATAGACATCCTGTTTTCGATATTTGCAGCAACATAAAATAAGTTTTTTTTTAGTAAAAATCACATTTGAAATTAGCCGAATTTCGAGTTTCATACTGTCCCCTTTTTGGGTGGTCAACTTTGGATTGATTTTGTGGGATATTTTTATATGATGGCTAGTGTTGAGATTACTTACTTTAATAACAAAACTCTTGTACTTTATCATATGACAAATATAATAATAGTTCTCATTGCTGTTAATGTGTTATTAATTTTTATAGTCTGTCCCCTAGTTTTTCGCATTGCGGACATGTCCGCTTTTGTAACGTTAATATTAGCTCGATTATTTACCCAATTGTGGAATTTTGTTTAGTCTTGCAATCCCCAGCATCAGACTATTGCAAAAAGCATAAATCTACTTGAAAAAAGCGTCAGATAGCATTATAAATGAATAAACATTTTTCGTGATTCAAATTAACCGTCTTTTATGTCCATTTTGTGCGCCATCTTGAGTATTTTTAAGGTCTAAACTTTCTGTTTACTTATGTGAAATGCATGCCTTGGAATGTCTTTTATCCAAAAACAATACATCATGAAAGCATTTATCGTGTTAAATTGTCTTAAATTTAAATTGTTTTCGAAGCGGTAGCAATTTTGTAACGTCCGTTTCGTAGCGTTAGACAGTAAGGGTTTGTGCATACAGACACTTTAATAATATTAACTATCATCATCATTGTCATCAATCGATAGACGTTCACTGCTGGTCATAGGTCTCTTGTAGGGACTTTCACACGGCGTAGTCTTGCGTCGCTTGTATCCAGCGGCTTCCTGCGACTCTTCTGATGTCATCGGTCCACCTCGTCTGTCATTTTAGCGCGTCTATTAAAGTGATGGACAGAGTCGATGTTTTATGTATATCATCGACATAAAAAAAGAATTCGATTTTTTTCAAATACAGGGTATAAGGAGACCGCTTCCGAAATTTAGCGCTATTGTTATACTACCTAAATACAATCTTATAGGGTACGTATCGGCGTCGTCGCGAGCGCGGTTTCGCAGGTACCTACCGCTACGTAAATCACAAAAACACTGATTAGCTCTCGCAGATCCCTCGTAAGCGCTGATTGGCTCTCCAATCGTATTGTGTCCCGCTCACTTGTACGATGCTGCGCGCACTTGAACGTCACCGTTTGACTTACGTGCCGGAAGTTATATTTAATGTAATAGTTTTTTTATAAATAAATAATAAATAATCTGAAGAGTTATCCAGAGTTTGTTAGTTATTGATTTGAATAATTATAAAATTATAAAAAACAAAAAAAGTGTTTCATTTTTTTTTATACATTGAAGATATTTCCTTACAAACTGTGTGAAAATGTATTGATTGTGAAAAATTATGGACTCTATTTCCCCCCCTAGGTCAAAATATCAAAAATGCTTAAACAAATGTTTCATTATTTCTTATCAAGTGTCATAATACAAAATTTCATGATGACAGACTCCTATAAATAAATAAATAAGCCTTTATTCAGACATGTTTCCTTTTTACAGTAATACGTTTGTTGCTAATAATAGGTATAAGATTACAATTTAAACTACAAAATACATTTAAACATACAATTAAACTACATATTACTAATCTAACTTATTTATAACACTTAAATGTAATTATATTACTTATGCCTCGATAACCTATAATTCGTCTGTTTGCCACTTTCTGGCAAAGGCCTCCTCCAATTTCCTCCATAAATTTCTGTCGCCAGCAGTTCTGGACCATGTGGCACCCGCTATTTCGCGGATATCATCGACCCTATGATCGATCATCATCACCATCGAGACTCCTATACAAACTTTAATCCCCTATTTCCTTCCCCTTCCAGCCTTTTTTTCGCAACAAAAGATAGCCTATGTTCTCTAAGTCTAATTTATCTCTGTACATTTCATCAAATTCGTGTCAGCGGTTTAGGAGTAAAAGCGTAACATACAGACAGAGTTACTTTCGCATTTATAATATTAGTATGGATAAAGATATAATATCTCTTATTTAAGAAAAAAAAACGCATGTGTGTGCAATAATTCACACACGGCAGAAATGAAACTTCAAAAAAGTAACCTTAACCTTAACCTAAACCTAGACTTTGACTTCGACCTCGACCTCGACCGCAACCGTAACCTAAACCTTTAACTTTAACCTTAACTTTAACCTTAACCATAACCGTAACCATAACCTTAACCTTAACCATAACCTTAACCTTAACCGTAACCATAACCTTAACTTCAACCTCAACTTTAACTTTGCAGGCAACAAGTATAAATTGAAAATTTAAAAAACCCCCGACATTCGCCATTTTGTGGTGGCGGCCATCTTGGATTTACATAGTGCTATTGTACTAGTCAAGCCCTTTCATTTGATACCCATATTGAGGGAGTTGTGATAAAACATGTTATCCGCCATTTTGTAGCGGCGGCCATCTTGAATCGATTTTCATCAAACATAGCTAACAACACTCTCGACTAATTTACCTTTCAAACAAAAAAAACCGCATTCAAATCGGTCCACCCGTTTGAGCTCCACAGGGGAACAGACAGACACACACACACACACACACACAGACACGTCAAACTTATAACACCCCGTCGTTTTTGCGTCGGGGGTTAAAAATGGTGTCACTTTTTCGTTTCATCGAATTTTCCTATTACAACGGTGCTAAAGAAGTTTCACTTCAAAAACGTCACTTTTTATATTTTTTGGTACATTAAGAACTATTCCTTACAATGTCTGTTTTGTAACAATCGTGTCCATTTTGTAACTTTTGGCTGATTTTTGCTCTGTTTTCTTTTAATTTCTTAGAAATTGTCATATATATTCTATATATTTTTTGTCATAATTAAAATTAAAGTGAAAATCTTTTTATTACAGCATAAATCCTTAGGGTATCTAAAAAATTGAAAGTGTGACGTTAAAGATAAAACTCTATTTTGACCAAATTCGTTACAAAACCAAACAAAATGTTAAATAGTATTTTCAGTTTGAATAATTTGCTTCATATTTATAGTTATTTGATATTTATGTGCCCCAAAGTTAACAAAAGTTATGTTTTTCAATGTATTAACTGGTTTATTTTATTTTTATAGTGATCTAGGCGCACGAAGTGCGCCAGGCCAAGTTCCTCCGGCCTTGTCGCATGAGTGTGTTATTTACACGATCCATTTCGAGCTGTTTTGACCCCCCTCATAACTCTGGTTCGCGGGATAGTAATCCTACGAAATTTGAAATATAAGTTAAACTCATGGATGTGATGATAAATTGAAAGTTTCAAATTTTCAAGTTGAACCGTTTCTGAGATACAAAGGTTTGAAAATCACATAAAACAAGACCTACTCACTGACTGATCAAAATTATGACGCACTTCCCGTGTATGTGGAATGTTGAAATTTGGTAAGAAGATGAGTCTTAGTGTGTATATGAAGGAAAAAATCGAAAAATGTCCAAAAGTTGCATCAGACACTGACCAATTCAAAGATATATAAAAATCTGTCTGTTCCCACATCACACAAAAAATACTGAACAAATTTTCATTTTGTATTAATAAATGTATTTTACTTTATTCGAAGCTATATATGGTTCTTGTTTCATCGAAATCGGTGCACTATTTAGGGAGATGTGACTTTTTAAGTTTTCTAGCAAGGGGTCAATCTTACTGGTCTTGAGTTCTAATAAAAAGTAAAGTGTAGGTAAATAATAAAACGCCAAGAGGTATATTTTTTTATCGAAGTCGCGGGCGCGACTTCGTCGGCGTGGACTACACAAATTTCAAGCCCCTATATTACCCCCTAAGGGGTTGAATTTTCAAAAATCCTTTCTTTGCGGATGTCGTACGCCACATTAATAGCTATCTGTGTGCCTAAGTCCGTTCCTTCCAGTAGTTTGAGATTCGTCTTTGCCAATAAAACCAGAAGCGCGATTTTCTTAATAATTTTGATAAGCAACCTTGACCCAAGTCAGGAAATGGATGGGTGGCCGACTTTGGAGGTTTGGAGGAGACTTTGGTGTCCTGTTGATTCCGGCTACTAGGTATCACTAATATCTAATACTATTCATTAAACTTAATGAGAGTCAAATACTCAAAATCTTCTCTTAGTTAAGCCGTATGGTTCTAAGTTCTGAAACTGACCACTGAGTGGAAATACTCTGGAGTGGAGTTTCTGTTATCTGTGATTTTGACAGACAGACGAACAAAATAAAAATTCACCCAATTAGAACAGAGAAAGCGACTTTGTTTTATACTATGTATTGAAGATTAAACCACATCTAATCAGACCGTAAAATGTGATAGGGTTCTATTCCTAATTATACTGAAGCGTAAGAGAGAAAAAAGACTCGATTATAAGCCATCACAACTTCATTATACTTATTGCATTAACTTTGAAATACTTAGAAAAAAGGAGTGAGATCCAAACAAAAACATTTCATGTGAATAATAAGGCCAACTTCCTATCAAAAAGTTTCGGCCATTAAAAGTACTGATATCAAAAATTATGACCAAGTCCTTTGCTAGGCTCGATAAATGAAACCATACAGTTTTAGAAGGTATTTCTTCTTCGATCACCCTCAAGCTGTCATACCATTCCTAATGATCCTGTTAAAATATTTTTAAATAATTTATGTCTTACTAATAACACTATAATATGAAGCTCATTTGGGACTGAGAATAGTTTTATTGTTTTCAACTTGGCAACATTTTTTAAATTAAACGGAGTAGTAAAAATTCAAAGGAGTACAAAAATGTTGTCAAGTCTTACGTGTCGTGGCGTGTCGTGGCGCGCCAGCAGCATATCGGTTTCATACATTTAGTATGGTTAGAGACACACTTGTAGGGCGTGTCGTTTTTACTAATTCCGAATTGCCCCATGTCAACTAGTAGTTGACATAGAACATGGTCTCTGAATTGCCCGTGTCAACTAGTAGTTGACATGGCCTTTGGGTGCGTCGGGCGGCGGGTATAATAGAAATATACCTATTCCTCTTACACTCAGGCGTATTTATTTATATTATCTCGCTTCTACGTTAAATTTCCTAGTAGTTAGAGAGGAAAAAAACATAGGTTTATAGGAACGATTAAAAAAGAAAAAAAGTTTCAAGTGGCAGTTTGTGTCGCGGACGCCGTTGCGCGGTCGGGCGTACAGTTTTTGTTTTATAATTTCGCGTGTTTTAAAGTGATTTATGAGTATTTTCGCTGTGTATATTTAACGAAATAAGTAAACAATTAATGTGTTTTTAACAATATTTCACCATAGAACACAACATTTTTTTGTTTACGGAGACCAAAATATTCGTTTCAAATATTTTGGCAGTTAAAAATCGAATGTTTGTCTTCAGTTTTAATTTTTTTTTTTCGTATTATCTTATTATTCGAAATTAATAAGTTAAATAACTAATAATTGACCGGAATTAGAAATAAAATTAGCAAAATACAGTTAATCAAGCAAGGATCGCGAATTTTCAAAAAAAATTACGCCTGCCGGCGCCAGGCTACTTTGCAGAATCAAAGTGATGTAAGTAAATATTTTTGTATAGACGAGTGTATATTTTTATGTATTTTCCTATTGCCTAATATCTTATTAACGTAATTTGAAGTTAAACTCCCTAGGTTACCGCTTTAATCTTCAAGGATTTATTTTTAAACACAAGTGGCGCTCCGAAACGCGCTATTTCAATATTTATCGCGTCGTAATACGATACCAGAGTCGCATATTGAAAAACAAAAGACTGTATTCTATAGCCTCATTCATAGTAAACGTAAAAAACAACACTTGACAGCCTTACAATATCAAGTGAAGTCATAATAAACGCTTTTATGAGGCCCGCCGCGGGTGGGTGCCGGCCGAAAGTCATAAAAAACGTACGGGCACAGTCAAGGACCATACAGACAAAGCTCGGAGCTATCGGGCAAGACAAAAGGTATGGAACCGGTGCATCACGACACGCCACGACACGTAAGTGTGCCGGAGGCTTTATTTATATAATCGATTACTCTTATTTAAAAAATCGATTTTTAAAAATGAAAGAAAAAATAATCTTTTATTTTAAAAATCGATTATTTTTTCACATCCCTATTCAAACTTCATTTCATATAGTGATGGGACTCGAGTGACTTTTTTTCACTCGAGTGACTCGGTACTGGTAACTTTCTCACTCGAATGCCACTCGAGTGAAGATAAAACTCGAGTGATTTTTATTGACTCGAGTCACTCGGAATATAAAACTCGAGTGACCAAAATTTTAAAACGAATAAAACAATAGGTATTAATTTTACATAGAAAATGTGTATTCATTTTCGCATTAATGTAAAAGCTACTCAAAAAAATTTAAACAAAATGTAAAAAAATAGAATTTTCCTTCAAACTAAACCATACATAATCAAGAAACCTCTTATATCAACTATCAGTCAAATTGAAATATTATAATCTACTGCTAATAAGTTCTAATCCAATTTAATTTATTCTAACAAGGAACTTTCATGAGATCGAAATATGAACAGTTTTATTATGTTCTTATACAGTTTAGGTAATAATAAACATGCTTTAAAATTAACTTAAATGAAACTTAAATAAACTCAACAAAAGAACAGAAGTAATGTATTTTCAATGAGATACTCGTAACAAATTTAACTGAAATTGCTGTAATACCTACTTAAAAATGATTTGATCAATTTCTTGAATTTCTTAGTTGAATTTATCACTCGGCTCGGTATAAACCACTCGAGGGGTCAACTTGAGTCACTCGTAATTCGAGTCGACTCGAGTCACTCGAAACTCGAGTTGTCAAAAATTTAACTCGAGTGCGAGTAATATAAAAACTACTCGAGTCACTCGAGTGAAAAGCAACTCGAGTCCCATCACTAATTTCATAGTCTTTCGAAGGAGAACTAAGAACAATTTACAATTTGATGAGGTTTTTGAGATTTTGTTTTGTATTTTTTATTGAAAAAACTTATTTAAAAAATTGTGCTTTTACGTAAAAATGGCCTTAAAGTTATATATAGATTTGATGTCCCAGCCATCAAGAGCCTTGTACATTTTATTAAAGACGGCAAAGTGCGATTTTGAAAAAAAGTTGGTTGATTTGCGACAAGGTATTTTTTTTATAAAACATCGCCGTGTCTTAAATTAAAGAAGTTAAAATGAAGATAAAACAATAAACTTTCTTGCTGTGGAATGTAAAATGATTGGTTCATGTTGGGTTTGAGTTTTTTAACTCATAGATTAATTAAAATAAATATATAGGTACCTACTTAAATACATAATATTTTGATGATTTACATGCCTTGATTTGGGTAAGGATTGTCCAAGATTTGGAGACCACCATTGGCTTGGGGCGGACTGCCCAGTTGAGAAAATTCAGAATTCTGTTTAAAATTTGGGATCAATATTAATTTAACTTAAAAAACCTTTAGAAACAACATTCTTTTTATTTAAAGGTGCACATTTAACTGATGAGTTCACAGCTATAAACAGATTTCAAAGAGTACCAGTCATTGACCACAATGGATTTATTTTGACTGAAAGGTTTGTATTAACCTGAATATTTGACTTATTTACTTATTTAACAAATTACGTGTAGGCTATCTGACACTTATCAGAAGGTGGTGAAACAGGCCCTAAGGCCTGTTTTAGAGCGATGCTGGTGTACGAGAAGAATCCTGTAGCGGTTATAAGATTAGGTACTGAAAACAGTACAGTTTCTTCTCAGAATTACTGGAAGATGATCAAAAATTTACAATGAGGAGTAAGTCTGCAAGATTGAAACCATTTGAAGGACCAGCTGATACTGTATGCCTGACTGACTGACTGCTGTACAGCCTGGGAATAAGTACTATGAGAAAAATGTATTGAAAATTATATTTAAAAATCCCTAGAATTGACAGTGATAAAAAGTAAATTTTGTCCATCTTCAGGATGCAAGCTAACTCTGACTTTCTTCAAGATCAGCTTAGATTAGTGGACCATCAAAAAGATTAGTGGACCATCAAAATGTTAAAGCACACACACCAAATCGCATTTATAATATTAACTAGTGGACCCGGCAGACGTCGTCCTGCCCGCTATTAGGGCCACATACCGGGTCCAATTTTTCTACTTATAAACCTTCCTCTTGAATCACTCTATCTATTAAAAAAAACCGCATCAAAATCTGTTGTGTAGTTTTAAAGATTTAAGCGTACATAGGGACATAAGGATATAGGGACAGAGAAAGCGACTTTGTTTTATACTATGTAGTGATATGAATTCAGTTTACCATTTATTGAGCTTAATACATCTTTTTTCGTATTTTTCCAGTGTTGCAATAATAAAATATCTATCCCGCGAAAACCTCATCCCAGACAGCCTGTTTCCCAAGGAAAATAAATTACGGGCAAGGGTTGATGAGTTCTTAGAGTGGCAACACATTGGGCTGCGACTACATTGTGCTATGTACTTTAGGGTAAAGGTAAGGGCTACTTAGGGTTGGGGCATACTTGCGCAAAGTCGAAGCGAAAATGCTCCTAAGCCCCGCCCCCGTTCCGAAAGTCGGCACGCTGTTGCTATTTGTCAATATTCGCGTTTTGGTGCTGCTTAGAAACAATGGGTATTTTTTTTAGCGTTAGCTTGCTCTAATACTTCAAAACAAGCTAGGTGTCAATTTTTATGTCATTAACAGTTTTTTTGCTTGATTTCATGCGCTTCGATAATCAATTTGCTTCGACCATGCTAGCATGCCCAGACCCTCAGTATTTAGATTCAATCAACGATCGTGTCAAGTTATTCTCGTTATGTCTCTAAGTAGGTAGCTAGTTCTAATTTCACATATTAAAGTAATTTTTGCTCGCTGCTTCACCTGCGTCCTGTGTGAATTCGGGTTTTTCACCAAGGGAATCGTGGATTTGGATGCTAGTTTGCTGAAAAACCAGCTGGTTATAAAATACTGCAGCGTCCTCCACTCCGAATATATCCAAATAACGAGGTCATAAAAATTATAGAGCTAATATTCAGCAGATTTTGTTGTACATAGATTCTATTGTCATATTGCATGCATTTGTGCATTGGTGTTATTATTTTGAGATGTTGCCTTATACCAATATATTAATTAAAATATATTGGTATAAGGCAATATCTCAAAATATTTTATAAAAGTATCATTTTTTGTGTACAACAGAATTGGCCACAAGCCAATTCTGTTGTACACAATCTCTAAACCTAAACTAAAATGACAGGTCTAAATTTATTCCTATCTCTTTCATAGTGCTCACTGCAGAAAAGGATAGCAATAGATTTAGGCCTGTCATTTTAGTTTAGGTTTAGAAATTGTGTACAACAGAATTAGCCACATTAACAAAATAAAAATAATCTTTAGACCAGCGCAGTTACTGCGTTAGGTTACCTCAGATAAAATAATTACTAAAATTGTATTAAAGGTTTTAGACCCAGTGTTCACAAGGAAAGCACCAGAGGCAAAGACTCTAATGGGCTACGAAAAGAGGATGATATCGTCATTGGAAGCATTCGAAAAACATTGGCTTCAAAATGGCACCGAGTTCATAGCAGGAGACACCATCAGTGTGGCCGACTTGCTGGCGGCTTGCGAGTTGGAACAACCAAGTAATTCCTACTTATATCCATTACTAGCTGCGCCCCGCGGTGCTACCCGCGGAAAAATATATTGGAAAAGCACCACCACCTTTACTACTACAGCCTTTTACGTCCCACTGCCTCCTCAGGCCTCCTCTCTCATAGGAGAGAGGGATTTAGTGCTTAGACCCGCAACGCTGCTCCAGTGCGTATTAGCGGGCTTTAATGACTATTGTCACATGATAGTGATAATAACCGGGACTGACTGCTTAACGTGCTCTCCGAGGCACGTGGGTGAAACACCGCCAACTACCAACTCCAGGCTGGCACTGAGAATGGTCTTGACAGATAAACCCAATCCCCAACAATTATTTTTGCCCGACCCGAAAATCGAACCCGGGTCCTCGTAATCTGTAGTCGAATATGCTAACCAGCGTGTAGAAAAGCACAAAAGACAAATAAGAACAGCACTCCTAACAGCCAAAGTTTTATTTATTTGCCGATAGATGGCGTTGTTTTGAGTCCCGCAGGAACACTTTCCGGAATAAAAAGTAGTCTATCTGTTAATCCAGGGTATAATTTATCTCGTTTGGAATCTATATCTCTGTTTGGAACACCAAACAGCCAAATCCGTTCTGTAGTTTTTGCGCAACTACTGAACCGATTTGGCTGAAATTTTGAATGGAAATAGATTATGCCCTGACTTAACACATAGGCTACTTTTTACCCTGGAAAATCCACAGTTCCCACGGGATTTTGAAAAAACCGAAATCTATACCTGCAGCTATAGGTAGATTACTATAGTAAACTTCCTTGAAAGTAGGTATAAAGGTTGGAAAAGGGAGCGGGAACGGGAACCGGAAATCCGCGATTCCGTCGGGATTTGTGAAAAACCGTAGTTCACGCGGACGAAGCCGCGGGCAGAAGCTAGTAATATTTATATGTCCTTTATAACTTCCCAGGGGCGGCAGGCTACGACCCCGCTGAGAACTTCGAGGGTATTTCATGTTGGTGGAAGAAGGTGCGAAATCATTTCAACCCCTACTACGACGAGGCGCATGTTGTGATCAATAAGGTCGCCGCGAAAAATAAACTAGCCGCTAAGCTGTAAACAATGACAAATAATATAATATAATTGTCACTATAAAATATAAATGCGAATCCGCGTCTGTCAGTTATAGTCTGATTTTTAATTCGGTGGAATTCTGACAGTTGTCATTTAAAAACAGAATGAGTTATTTGTATGAAAAACAGGGATAGGTACCACTTGAAGTTCGATTTTACC
Organism: Melanargia galathea; assembly: GCA_920104075.1. Taxonomy (NCBI): domain Eukaryota; kingdom Metazoa; phylum Arthropoda; class Insecta; order Lepidoptera; family Nymphalidae; genus Melanargia; species Melanargia galathea. Next base: position 17,252,457 of record OV049871.1, on the reverse strand, counting down.
CACGATTTTACCTCAAATTAAAGTACCTACCTGAAAATCCTGAAATAATTAATTATGTAAGTTTTGAATTTATTATCTTTTTTGTGGCAACTGTTTTATCTCTGGTAACATTAAGAAACGTCAGATTTCCACAGAATTATAAATCAGACTATAGACTGATCTTGACATTCACAGAGATTAGTAGTGATAAGTTATTTAAAAATATGGTGCAATAATTTATAATGGTAGTAGGTACTATACTATAATATTTTTATAATAAACGGTATCGAAGAAATTGGTTATTTTAATTTACCTGCGCGCGACAAGATCGCGCCCTTAAATATTTCTATGTACATAGATTCTGTGTTTATAAATTGCATTTCTAGTGAACTATTTTGACGACCACCCTGACGCAGTGGTTAGCGTGATGTCTTATAAGTGAGAGGTCCCGGGTAGAGTTCCCGGCTCTGACAATTTGGAACTTTATAATTTCTATTTATATTGTCTCTGGTCTGGTCTGGTGGAAGGTTTCTACCACCCCATCATTACAACAGCCTTTTAACATCCCATCTGCTGAGCACAGGCCTCATATCATAGCAGAGAGGGATTTAGGGCTTAGACCCGCCACGCTGCTCCAATGCGAGTTGACGTGGGCAGGCATTAACATATGCTGAGGTTGCACAGCTGTCTAAGACTATTACTGACCTCAGGCACGATCTTAGTGACAATGCTTCCTTGCGGCCCACCTATGCAGAGACAGCGAACAGACTGAAAAAAGTCGACGCAGCGCCCCTACACTCTATAATAGTTACGTCTGACGATAAAGAAGACTCAAGTCAAGAACTTATTGTAAAGATTAGGGACGCTGTGGATGCAACGAATAGTGGCATTCGTGTCGATAGGTTGCGCAAGGCAAGAGACCAAAAGGTCATTATAGGATGCCACAGTAGAGAGGAACTTGTGAGGGTCAGCGAGGCTGTGAAGACCAACAACCTCCAAGTCAAAGAGGCACAGAATAGGGATCCACTTGTTATAGTGAGAGACATTCTGGCCCTACACACGGACGAGGACGTTGTTAAGGCCCTAAAAAAGCAGAACGGCCACCTCCTGGCGGGCATTGAAGAGCGGGATATGAGAGTGGCCGTCCGTTATAGGCGGAAAGCGAGAAATCCGCACACTACCCACATTGTGATGGAGGTGTCCCCCGTGATATGGCAGCGTCTCACCACGGCGGGTCAAATACACATTGACCTTCAACGATTACGCGTGGAGGACCAATCGCCGTTGGTGCAATGCTCGCTGTGTCTAGGATATGGACACAGCCGGCGCCTCTGCAAGGACACTGTGGAGAAGTGTAGCTACTGCGGAGGCCCACACAAGTGGGTAGAATGCGCGGATCGACTCTCGGGTGACGCCCCGACGTGCTGCAACTGCAGTCGGGCAAAACTGGCTGCAGTTAACCATAACGCCTTCAATCAGGAGTGCCCCATCAGGAGAAAATGGGATGCCTTGGCTCGTGCAACTACGGCATACTGCTAAGGGCGTCCCAGGCAAACAAAAGACGTTCAAAGTCGCGAACCCTCCCACTAAAAAGCTTTATCATGTATTCCAGGCCAACCTCCAACGTAAAGAACTTGCTACAACAGAATTGATGCTAGAAGCCGATAAGAGGAAGGTGGCCCTTGCGCTGCTACAGGAGCCATATGTGGGCCGGTCCAGGTGTATGAGGAGCTACGGAGGGGTGAGGATATTCCAGAGTGCGAATCAGGGTGATGGGACTGTCAAGGCGGCTATAGCCGTCTATGACCAAGACATAGACGTTATACCGTTTCCGAAGCTCACTACAAACAACATCGTTGTGGTGGGCCTTCGTACTTGCGCCTGGGAAATCACCGTAGTTTCCTATTACTTTGAACCAGACCAGCCCATAGAGCTATACTTGGAGCAGCTCAAGAAAATATATAAGGAGACGAAATCGAAGTTACTCCTTATAGGTGGCGATGCAAATGCCAAGAATACATGGTGGGGTGGCGACGCTATAAATTGGAGGGGCGAAGAAATGGCTGGAACTATAGGTGAAATGGGTTTACAGGTACTCAACGAGGGAGATATCCCCACCTTTGATACCATCAGGGGGAATAAACGCTACTCTAGCTTCATCGATGTCACGGCCTGCACAATGGAGATGCTCAGACTGGTAGAGGACTGGAGAGTGAACGAAACCATCACAAGTTCGGACCACAATACACTAACCTACAGCATCAGGCTAAACAAAGCCAAAGGTATGAGCATCGTGAGGACCACGCGGATTTATGGCACCAAAAAGGCCAATTGGCCGCAGTTTCATGAGAAACTAGACCAGTTGAAAGAGGAAGGCGCCATAAATAAAGATAAAGCTGAAAGAATTGACAACATAAGGGATTTGGACTCCTTGACGGAGGGGTATACAAACATTGTCAAAAAGACATGTGAGTGTACCCTACCGAAAAAGAAGTCCAAAGAAAAACTTACCTTGCCGTGGATGTCCGAGGAGCTCTATAAGCTGAAAAAGGAGGTACTTACCAAAAAGCGACGAATCCGATGTGCAGCGCCGGTCCGGAGAACGAAAGTCATCGATGAGTACCTGAAAACAAAAGAAAAGTATGAGATGGAGGCTAAAGCAGCGCAGATAAATAGTTGGAAGGGATTTTGTGGAAAGCAGGACAAAGAAGGAGTTTGGGAGGGTATCTACAGAGTTATAGGTAGGACCACCAAACGACAGGAGGATCTGCCCCTGGAAAAGGATGGGAGGACGTTTGACCTACGGGACTCGGCAAAGGTGTTAACGGAGGTTTTCTACCCGGATGATTCGACGAAAAGTGACTTGTTAGAGCACACAAAAATCAGAGAGGAGGCTGACCGTGTAAACGGGCGGTCACGTGATGAGCATCGGGATCCACCGTTTACGATGGAGGAGCTCCGAACCGCGGTGGAAAGCTTCAACCCGAAAAAGGCACCAGGTGCAGATGGCTTCACTGCCGACATCTGCAGCCAAGCAATATCCCGTGATCCGGAATTTTTCCTGTCACTGGTAAACAAGTGCCTGGAGTTAGAGCACTTTCCGACCATATGGAAAGAGGCAACAGTCGTAGTCCTGCGCAAGCCTGGAAAGCCGGACTACACGAGCCCAAAGGCTTACAGGCCAATAGGGTTGTTGCCAGTGATGGGAAAAATACTGGAAAAACTGATCGTGAGTAGATTAAAATATCACATTCTCCCAAGGATTAGTACTCGCCAATACGGATTCATGCCCCAAAAAAGCACTGAGGACTCCCTCTATGATCTGGTAAACTATATACGCAAAAAAGTTGAGGCTAAAAAGATAGTCGTAATGGTTTCTCTGGACATAGAGGGGGCCTTTGACAATGCATGGTGGCCCGCAATTAGAGTCCGTTTGGCTGAGGAAAGGTGTCCTGTAAACATTCGGAGAATCGTCGATAGTTATCTACGAAACAGAAAGGTCACGGTTCGATACGGGGGAGAACAGTGCACAAAAAACACCACAAAAGGCTGCGTGCAGGGGTCGATTGGTGGTCCTATTCTGTGGAATTTGTTGTTGGACCCTCTCCTCAAAGGGCTGAAGGATAGGGGCGATTACAGTCAAGCGTTTGCGGATGACGTCGTCCTCATCTTTGATGGGAGTAACGCGCTCGACATAGAAAGACAAGCCAATGCCGCGCTCGCCTATGTCCGGGATTGGGGCATCAAAAATAAGCTCACATTTGGTCCTTCAAAGACCAAAGCTATGATCATCACACGCAAGCTTAAATATGATATCCCAAGACTGAGCATGGGCGGGGTCGACATTGGCATGTCTGAGGAAATAAAAATTCTGGGGCTCTATATAGACCATAAGCTCACCTTCAATAAGCATGTGGCAGAAGTGTGCAAGAAGGCCATGAATATATATAAGCAGCTCTCTAGAGCGGCCAGAATTAGTTGGGGCCTCCATCCGGACGTCATCCGCATAATATACACAGCCACTGTGGAACCTGTGATCATATATGCCTCCAGCGCATGGGCGTCAGCAACTGACAAATTGGGGGTAAAAAAGCAACTCAATAACCTACAAAGGGGCTTTGCGCAAAAACTGACGAAAGCCTATAAGACCGTCTCCTTAAATTCTGCCTTGGTTTTGTCCGGACTGCTTCCACTGGATCTCCGCATAAAAGAAGCAGCAGCTCTCTATGAGGCCAGGAGGGTGCCACGGACAGACCAAGGAGACATAGAAGTGGAGCGTGTCGCTGCATATGTCGAGACTCCCCATCCGGCAGAGCATATGAGCTTGGAGTTCATGAGCCTGATAAACCAAGAACAAGTCGAAAGCCACAACGTACAAGCTATTCGGATATATACGGATGGCAGTAGAATTGACGGCAAGGTTGGAGCCGCGTTATCCTTGTGGAATAATGCAGCCGAGACCAAAGCCGTCAAACTAAAGCTATCACCGTATTGTACAGTTTATCAGGCAGAACTGCTCGCCATATATGAAGCCACCAAGATAATAATTGAGCGGAAAGAAACAACCTTCGGCATATACAGCGACTCGAGATCTGCTTTAGAGACTATTGTGAACAACGCAACAAAACACCCCCTAGCCGTCAAATCGCGAGCCAATATTAAAACTGGCAAACTCCAGAACAAGGAAATATCCTTGTTCTGGATAAAGGCACACGCCGGACTTGAAGGTAACGAGCGAGCTGACACACTGGCAAAAGAGGCAGCACTAAAAATGAAAATAAAACCAAACTATGATCTATGTCCGGTCTCATTCGTCAAGCGACAAATCCGTATGGAGTCGCTTGGGGAATGGAACCGGAGATATCAATCAGGAGACACAGCAGCAATCACAAAAGTATTTTTCCCGGACGCTGTAATCGCCTATAAAACAATTAGGAAAATTGAACTGTCAGGTGTGTTGACGCAGGTGTTTACGGGGCACGGTGGATTCTCCGAATACTTAAATAGATTTAAGTGTAAGGAGAGTCCATCGTGCATCTGCGACCCCAACATAAAAGAAACTGTCCTACACATCCTGTTTGACTGCCCGGTTAACTGTAAACTGAAGTATGAAGCAGAACAAAGACTTGATGAAAAACTCTGCGCCGAAAACGCATACAAACTCATCGCAAATAAAAGGAAAAGAGAAGAATTTATAAAATACTGCATTAAAATAGCAACAAAAACAATAAATAGAAACAAATAAATAGTGTAAGAAATAAAGCATAATAGATAGAGCAATAGATAACTAGATATATAATAAACAAATAACAGCAAAATGCAAAATTTTAAAGGAAAATAATAAATTGTACTTGATACTTCTCTGAGAAAAATTGTCAGAGGGACCTTTAATAATAAAAAAAAAAAAAAAAAAAAAAAAAAAAAAAAAATGCGAGTTGACGGGCTTTAACGACTTGTCACAATGATAGTGATAATAGCTGGGACCGACTGCTATGTGCTCTCCGAGGCATGGGGGTGCAACATGGCGGTGTTTCACCAACTACCAACTACGGGCTGGCACTGAAATTTCTTGACAGAAAACCTCAATACCTAACAATCATATTTGCCCGACCCGGGAATAGAACCCGGAACCTCGTGATCTGCAGTCGAATATGCTAACCCCTAGTGACTAGACCAACGAGTTACCACTTTAGCTTCAAAGCTAATTATATCACTATCTTCAAAGCCGCACGCCAAGCGATTTAGCGTTCCGGTACGACGTCAAAATCGATCAGGGGTATGTTTTTAATAGAAACTACCATACCTCTTCTAAGTTAGCCCGCTTCGATAGCTGCTCGGTGCGGGACTAAGAGAAATTATAAGTACCTCCTCTTTGCGGGAGGGGTGACGTACTTAACTTTTTAAACTGTCACCCCGACACCCCTCCCGCACCTAACCGCCAAGTCAACCCTCTCGCACCCGGTTCTAGCTCGGGAACTGTCTCGGTTAAAAGGTAAGACTATATAAAATCTGTCTTTTTGAGAAGTGAGAATCTGTCCATGGTTACAATATTAATTTGTACCTTGCGCCACCTTTTGCTATTTTGTTCACACTTCACAGTCACGGCTGAGGTTCATCCATTCCAAAGAATATACTACTCTCTACGAGAGATTCATTCTGAGCGAGGTTCGGTGCACCGCGCAGTCAACCCATAAATTATAGACCCATAGTGACTGTCATTTCTACATACGAAACTTCCATAGATGTCGCTGTATACTTTTTTCGACGATAAACGCCATCTCTAATGGAATATGAAAGGCGGATGACAATTTCGTTGGAACGAAGCCGCGATACAAAAACATGGTTTTTGGCACCGAGTTCGTACCTACCTCTACCTGGTGACACCTGTAGGTACAGTGCCACACTTACTGGCGGCATGCGACCAGCGAGTTGGATGGAATCACCGAGTAGGTAGGTACCAATTATTTTTTGGATTCCTTGTAGCGGCTTCCATAGATGGCGCCGCTGTGCTGAGAAGCAATGTATGCTACAAAGTAGGTTACGTATATTGATTTATTGATTTATGGACTGTGTTAACCAAGGTCAGGCCCAGAGTCCAGACCTTCCGCAACGACGCGAAGGTCCGACGGATTATAAATCGACAAGCCTTTCGGAACGCTTTCGGAACGTTTTCTTCTTCTTCTTTGCTAGCCTTTCTTAATCCATTGTTGGACATAGGCCTCCTCATGGGCACGCCATTTCTCTCGGTGTTGGGCCAGCCTCCTCCAGGTTTTGCCCGCAAGCTTGGTAATGTCGTCGGACCAACGGGATGGTTGTCTTCCAACATTTCTCCTTCCGGTGCGTGGCCTCCATTCCAGCAGCAGACGGGTCCGTCGGAACGTTTTCTGACCGACAGTAATGATTAACGATCATGAGTTTATTGAATGCGTGAATTGTTTAATAAAAATACCCATGTACTTACCTATTTCGTCGTAGCAGTGTACCTACCATGTCGCAATTTTTGTAAATAATTAAAATTAGAAAAAGAGGGTAGTTTTAAAAAAAGGCGAATTAGTTGGCCAACTCAAGGGATCGCAGCTCGACGAATTAGGCAGTTTCTCTATCCTATATGTTATTGGTCTGTGCTCTTGAGCATGCTTCAGGTGCAGTCGTGTCTGTGTTAAATATTGCAATTACTGAGTTGTTGTTAACAGGAAGTTTACTTATATTACTATACGATTTGCTTCAGTGAGCTGTGGAGAGAAGGTGTGGTACTGTTAGCTGTAGGGTGAGTGATTTGGTGTCTATTCTAGTTTTGGTGTGATTGGTTATTATGTTGGTTTGGTGGTCGGATTGGTTATGTTGGTTGGTTTGCTATTGTGGGGCCTGATTACTTGGTTAGAAGGTCGATGTCATTAGACTAGGTTGGTGTGCGATTGGACGGCTTTAGGGGTGGTTCTGGAGGCCATAAGTTAGATTAGGTTAGTACCACGTGGATATCATGCCACGAATTGGCTAAAGTTAGCGACTTATTATTTTACATAATAAAACAGGTTTAATTATGCATTTGGTAGTTAGACTATACACAGACATGGCTGTTTTTGTTTCTGTAGGTTACACACACTTATTTATTTAAATAAATATGAAAATAAATTTCTGCTATAAGCTGAATTGCGAACATTTTTTTTTCAGTTTTTTATTTTGGCCACTGCAACCCCTTACTATTTTCACGTATCACCCCATAAACTTGGGTCGTCCGTATCGGAACTCGCTGACGAATCTGAAATTCCTGAGTACGGCGCGGAATTTGCCCTTTTTTTTTAGACGGCCCATGTGCTGGAGGGTTCTGATTGCGGGCAGGAAGCGGTACACGGCGTTCATCTCGTCACCCATGCAGAATAGGAACGATGATTCCACGTAATCTAGAAAAAAAAGAAGTACCTGATGGAAAAATTATCACACTAATATTATAAAAGTGAAAGTTTATGTGTGTGTGTATGTATGGTGTGTGTGTATGTATGTTTGTTACTCTTTAACGTCTATCACAATTTTAGTATGATTAATAATATTGTGATGTTGGTTTGCCATTGAGTGGTCGTATGGTGGTGTAGGGCGGCTAAAAGGGTTAGTCGGAGGCCGTCGTAAAGTAGGGTAGTTATTTCCATCGTCCCACGTGTTGGCTAGATTAGTGAATTTTTCACTACTTTTACTAACTAACAGGAGCTGTGTGAGGTGCTGCTCTTGTTTTCCCAGAACATCTTGCACTGCGCCACGTCCATGAAGCAATGGTTTTGAAACATGAGCGAGGGCTCGCGCGCCACCACGCCCGGCACCCCGCATACGGGCGCGTACGTCTCTGGACATTTCTGTAAACATTTTTTCAATCCTACTAATATTTTATAAAATATGTGAAAGTGTAGATGTTTGAATGTTTGGATATTTGTTACTCTATAACGACGCAACTACTGAACCGATTTGGCTGAAATTTTGTGTGAAGATAGATTATGCCCTGACTTAAAATATAGGCTACTTTTTATCCTGGAAAAATAACAGTTCCCGCGGGATTTTAATAAACCCGAACTACAGCTATAGGTAACTATAGATTACTATAGCGAACTTCTTTGATGGTAGGTATGGTTAGAAAAGGGAGCGGGAACGGGAACCGGAAATTCACGATTCCCTCGAGATTTGTTTGAAACTGTTTTCGCGCGGGCGAAGCCGCGGGCATGCTAGTTTTATATAACTTACCGTTTTCGATAAAAATCCGAAAAAACCCGAAAATTTTGACTTTGACCTTGAATAACTTTTTAGCAGACATGGGATCAATGGGGACTTCTGACATTTTATTCCTATTAGTGTACCCACGGTCTCTACCAAAATTCAGCTTTGTCGGAATTACTGTAAGGCTCAATTTATACCGTGGTGGAATGGAATGGAATGGAAGCGTCAATTTCGCCTCATGACGCGGAAGGCGCGCGAATTCGCTGGAATGCTCGAGAATTCTCGCGCATTCCAGCTAAACGCTTGGCACGGCACTGCTGTGACCGACCCAACGGACTCTCCGTTCGCGCCACTTCCCGCGGATTCCACAGACGGCGCCGACAGTAGCTACGGGAATTCTCGAGAATGCGCGAGAATTCCGCGGAAGACGCGCGACCTTTTTTGGCTCCTATTTAATTTGTATGTTATGCAATTGACATAAAGTTCATTTAGCTATGTACAATTTCGTTGCAAAAAGTCGCTTCCATTCCATTCCGCCGCGGTCTAAATTGAGCCTTAATTGAAATGTCTATTTTGACCGGGCTATTATAGTTTTACACGTTTCACTGCAGCAGTATTTTCTCATTTTCGCGCTTTTCAATTTATTGGGAAATTATTTGCTTGACAGATTACACTTTGGTCGTAGGTCGATTGGTTGTCATGGCACCAGACAGCTACGTAGTCGCTCCACTCAGTCGCTATTAAAATTAATTTATGAGGGAGCTCCGATGTCGGCGTCGGGTGTTTAATAAAAATATTTTTTATTTTATTTTAAAACCGTACACCGTAACAATTCAAAGGCTGGATGGAGCCTTCTTTTTACCTGACTACGGCAAAGTCAAAAGGAAGGGTTATGATTTTAGCAGTCTATATATAGACTGCTAAAATTCGACTACGAAAATACGAATCTTAGCAGTCTATAGATAGATTGCTAAGATTCGTATATAAAATGTAGCCTATGTCACCCGGACCATAACAAAGAATTAATTGACACCTCATTCATCAAAATCGGCCCAGCAGTTTAGGCGCTACGTCTATATATAGGCTGCTAAAATCATAACCCTTCCTTTTGACTGTAACCGATGTGACTTTTTGAATGTGGCCGATTTTAGTATGAGATTCTGTGTGTACCACCGTAGCGCCTAAACTGCTGGACCGATTTTGATGAATGAGGTGTCAATTAATTCTTTGTTATGGTCCGGGTGACATAGGCTACATTTTATATACGAAAAAAATCGAAATGCGACGTGCGAGCGGCAAAAGTTTATTATTATTTAGTTTCGGATAGACATAATAGATGGCGCCACTAGCTGCTTGCCCCGCGTTCTGCAACCTAAATTATTATTTTATATTTAAATAAATTATTACTAAGCGTAGTCGGGTTTTAGTTTACGAACATTATCTCTTGTAAATGTAGCAGTACATAATAATTAGCGCGTCAACAATACTGAAGATTATATAAACGATAAAAAAGCTTGGATTTAACTCGTTCCAGCAATGCGCGAGACGGCATTTCAATCATGTACATTAATAATAATAATTGTTATAATGTTATTTTTAAAAAAGAGCAACCGCCGAGTTTCTTACAGGTTCTTCTCGGCTGGAACTGCATTCCGAACCTGTGGTAGACTCAATCGACGATTCAAAAGCACTTGTAAAAGTTTATTTGAATAAAAAACTTTTCTATTCTATTCTATTCTATTCTACAATCAACCGCGTACGCGGCTGACCGCGCGGCTAGCCTCTTCATAGAATTTCGTCGCGGTTTAGTGCGTACAAAATGAGCGATTGCATATAAAAATATAAAAGCGGCTAGCCGCGCGGTCAGCCGCGTACGCGGTTGACCGCTAATGCGTATGAGGGCTTATGAAACAAAAAGAGTTAGATGCGTCACAAGCCAAACGCTTAGTTAGTTACGCTACGTGCTACGTTCCGCGCTATGTGCTACGTTCCGCGTTACGTGCTACGTTCCCCGCTACGTGCTACGATCCGCGCTACGTGCTACGTTCCACGCTACGTGCTACGGGCTACGCGCGACGTTCTGCGGTACGTGATGAGCCATGCTTTTTCGTGCATGTAGCCGGCGTTCATCGATTTATAAGAAACTAGCTGACACCCGCGACTTCATCTGCGTGGCTTTAGGTATTTTAAAAATCCCCCGGGAATTCCTCTATGATATTCCATGGTAAAAAGTACCTATTTTTTTTTATTTACCTATAAAGTTCTTCTCCAAGGTCAAGTCTATCTCTGTAGTTTTCGTCAAAATCTTTATCTAATATTGTAATTAAGTTTTCTTAAATGTTCTAATGTTCCGCTCAACTTTCTTAAATTTTTATTTCATAAGAACCTTCTGCTGACAATAACAAACACAAAAAAGAATTAGCGAAATTAGTCCAGCCGTTCACGCGTGAAGCCGTGACCAAGGAAAATAGGGATTCATTTTTATAAATATAGATTATACCGCGTCAAAATATCAGGAAAAAAAGGATCAGAAACTTACATAAGGGCACTTATGGTAGCACGAAGAAAGAGTTGGCCTGTGAAACGTATCGTTGGCAATGCTTTTCGGCTTCGCAATCCATGGCACGAACACTTTTATCGGTCCCGCATATTTCATCAATTTCCTTCGAGTGTTCAATTGTATTTCCTTCAGTGGCAGATCGAAAACATGTGAGGCAGCAAAGAACGTATCGATGGAATCGTTTATATTGTCGTAATTTCCAAATATCTTACTGTTCACAACAATCAGATTTTTCACATTATTATCTGTCTTATTTACTTTTAAATCTTTATAATATGTTTTGTTTGCTTTTTCTAAATCATCTACCGCATTTTTATAATTTTCAAATTTATTTTTACTGAGACCATTTAACACATTTTCAGCAACTGTATTGTCATTTATTAGGTTTTCTTCTTTAATGTTACTAAGCTCGGATTCACAAATGAATAGATCAGTTTTTATGAATTCCAGATCATTCTCGCAATTGTGTTTAATTAAATCACAATAATTTTGAAATAATCTAATTCTGTATCCGTTACCATCTGCTCTTATTCCACAAACTTCTTTTTTCTCTTTGTTATCACATACAACACCACATTTATCTGTTGCATTAAAAAACGACGCATTTTCCAATTTTTGGCTCTCATTTTTCATGTAGTTTGCAGTTTCATTATAATTTGTTCCAAACGAATCATTGCAGTACTCTATATTAATCAACCCGTAAGCTGTAAGAACATAAATCATGACATAATTGTAAATATTTCTGAATTAATTTAGTAAAAATGAAAAAAAAAATTACAATACGTTAACTGTTTAAAAAAAAAAAGATCTTTTGATACGTATTCACTTATTTTACCCACCCTGAGCTTGGGGTCTAAGGGCTTCTAAACTTTGAGAAATCTTCTTTACTAACAAGCCCCGCTTGGAAGTTGCAAGCCACGTAAAAATGAAAGAGTGAAAAAATTATGAGTGGTTTGAAATCGCTTGCGTAATAAAAAAAAATTTTCGCTCAGTATACCTAAAATTTTCCCTCAAACTCATCCAATATTCGTCTTAACGATTCGTATAGATCTCTTATTTTCAGTGTCTTTTTTAGTGCTCAGTAAGTGTACTTACTGTGTAAGTAATAACTACGTTTCAACAAATTGCAGTCAGTTTTATTATGTTTTGAGCTCTTTATTTAAGTACTAGAAGATGCCCACAACTTCGTCCGCGTGAATTTAGGTTTTTTAAAGTCCTGTGGGAACTATATGCCGGGATAAAAGTTACCTAAGTCGATTTCTGGGACGCAAGCTACCTGTTTACCTACCAAATATCGTATTTAAATCGGTTAAATTGATGGACCTTTAAGAATCCCATGGGAACTCTTTAATTTTCCAGGATAAAAAGTAGTCCCCTGGATGTAAGCTATCTCTGTACCAAATTTCATCAAAATCAGTTAAACTGTTGGGCCGTGAAAAGCTAGCAGACGGATAGACACACTTTCGCATTTATAATATTAGTATGGATTAAGTATTCCAGAAAGCTTGAACATTATACCTATCAATGATTCTACTTATTTCGCAAAATTTGCAATGTGCAGTCAGTGACTGCAGAATGGAATTTTTCCAATAGTAAAATCATGAATGCAAACTCAACGAAGTGTGTAATCAAGCGTGCAGCAAATTGAGAGCACCAGTAGACATGACAGCCAGACCAGAGGGTCGTGAGTAGGTAATAATCCATTTCAACTGGCTTTCAATTCGACGCATACTTAGTTTTTTTTTGACCGTCACTCCTGTCTGAAACATCTAAATAGATTTTTTTTAATCAAAAAGATTAGCAGGTTGTTCTCAATTATTGATGAACTCTTTGGAAATAAATTACGAGTCACATTTCAGCTAAAAATATTTTTTCAAAAAAGCACATTTAATTTGCAATGGATGGGACACATTATTTGAAGAATAGACGTTGGGGTCCATAGGTGCTTGAATGGTGACCTCACATTAACGTTATCAGACGAGTCGCAGGGAGCCGCTGGATACAAGCGGCACAAGAGCGCAGCGTGTGGAAGTCCTTATGTCCAGCAGTGGACGTCTTTCAACGACCATCCGACAACAACGTTGTTAAGAGCGTTTTGAATTATTTTATATGACACAGCTAGTCCAGTAATTTGTATTTAGAAAATTTTCCCAAATAATCCTTACTTCGTTATCCTTATACTAATATTATAAATGCGAAAGTGTTTTTGTCTGTCTATCTGTCTCTTATATTTTCACGTGCCAACCGTATTGATCTTGATGAGCACAGTGACAACTTCCGTCTTGGAAACATGGAGTCCCGAGAAATGAAGGTGATCTAATAGGATTCACAAAAACCTTAAATCCACGCAGACAATGTCACAGACAGCTAGTATTTTTTTTATTCATCTACAATTACACCCTTGACTGCGATGTCACCTGATGGTAAGTGACGATGCAGTTTAAGGTGGAAGCGGACTAAAAGGTATGTCAGTTTTTAGGGTTCCGTACCCAAAGGGTAAAAACGGAGCCCTATTAATGTCACTCGGCTGTCTGTCTGTCTATCTGTCCGTCTGTCCGCCGGTCACAGGTCTCTAGCTCGCAGACGAAATGAATTACAAACCTGAAATTTTGGTATTTGGTGTAAAACGTTGACCCAAAATCAAATATTGAATTAAAAATTGAATTAAATTATTTTTCAGGGGGGCTCCCATACATGAGAAAGGAGCCGGAAAAAAATTTTTTTTTCTTACCTTAGCTTGTGTGGTATCATTGTTTAGAGCTCATTGAGTAGAGTACGAATATATATTTTTTTAATTTTTTGCTTAAAAAGTAAGGAAATGGGGGGGTCATCAAAATTGTCAGTTTTAGACCATTTTTGTGACGGGGGCTATCTCAAAAACTAAACTAGTTAGGAATATGATATTTCGGTATATTATGTACTATATGCTCTATTTGTACAACAAATACTGAAAACAACGATTCATAAAATAGTTTATAAGCTGTGACCAAAACAAACGAACTTATTTTGCGTTTTTCTTTCACGGTTTCTTGCGATGTCTAACTCGGAAATTAAATATTTCTTAGACCCAAAATATTATATTGTTCATAATTATGTACGGAACCCTGAAAGAGCGAGGCCCGACTCGCACTTGGCTGATTTTATTAGTAAACTCATGCCACTGACCGGCTTCTATGCGACATCGTACCGGAACGCTAAATTGCTTAGCGGCACGGTTTCGTCGGTAGGGTGGTAACTCCCACGGCTAAAGCCTCGCACCAGACCAGACCAGAGACAATTTAGAAATTATAAAATCCTAAATTGCCCTTGCTGGGAATCGGACCCGGGACCTCCCGCTTATAAAACCACTGCGCTCGCCGCTGCGTCAAAAGTCTGGACAATGTCTGGACTGTAGTCCTAGTGTATCTCCCTACCTGATATCTACTCTGTAAAAGATGCTACTGTCCAGATTTATAAAATATTTGAATACTGAAAATATATTCTGAAAGCCAGTGTGCTTAGTCTAAGATCGGAGCACTCGAAAACGAACTCGAAAACTATTGATCGAATCACTAGTGAATTCAGAGCAAAATGAACTCAAATACTCGTATTTTAAAGTCGTAATTCCATAGTTCGAATATGTATTTTACAACATTTCTGCTTGGGGCGCTCGTTGTGTTCGAATGCTGAATGTATTGGCGAACTCAAACCTTAATACAAGCCATTTTAGGTCTATTTTATTCTGAAATCGATCAATAGTTTTCGAGTTCGTTTTCGAGTGCTCTGTAGGGCTATTCTCTAAAATACCATCTCGATATCGAAGCTCACTCAAGTGAGATAACTCGCTTCGAAAGCAAACTCACTTCACCTTGGTTTGATATTCTGTAAACATCTGCTACGCACTTGCGAAGTGAAGTGAGTTTGAGTGAGAAGACCTGTACTATCGAGTTTTACAGAAACTCATCTCGAATTCACTCTCTATAATTCGAAAATGGCTTTACAGAATAGCCCTGCTGATCTTAGACTAAGCACTCAGTTCTATATTGTCGGATGATTGGGTGCATCACATACCAACGTACCGTAAAAGTTGAGTCGACCGTGAACGTGGAATGTTCGAAACGAGATATTGTAAATATCTCCAGAGATGAATTTCACAAAAGGTAGTATCATCTAGGTCCAGAGATGAATTTCGCAATAGGTAATATCATCTAGGTAAGTATGGTTACAATATTTTAAATTTACGTTTCGTTATAATCCCCGTCACGTAAGTCGACCGGTGACTTTCAAGTGCGCGCAGCGTCGTGCGAGTGAGCGGGACACAATACGATTGGAGAGCCAATCAGCGCTTACGAACGATCCGCGAGAGCTAATCAGTGCTTACGAACAATACCCACGCCCTCCCCGCGACCCCCTCACACCCCGAGATACCTCATTTTCGACTTCTGCGTATCATTTTCGGTCACCGGTCGACTTATATTACGCGGGTTATACGATGTTTTAAAATTTACGAAGGCACAGGCGAGACCGCGCGGTCAAGATGTAGATGTAGATGTATAAAAAAATCGATCCCCCTCCCCCTTTCGGCTTAAAAAATTCAATGAGCATAAAAGAACCTACACTAACCTTCGTTTTTGCCTTCCAAGATTGTAGGTCACCGGGAAGTTTGATGCTGTAGGTTTTGATGACGAGACGTTTTGTATGAAAATCAATCGTTTCAACCAATAGACGTTCACTGCTGGACATAGGTCTCTTGCAAGGATCGCCACAGCACACGATCTTGTGCCGCCTATTTCCGGCGGCTGCCAGCGACTCGCTTGAGATCGTCTGTCCATCGAGTGGGGACTCGACGATCTCAAGCGAGTCGCTGGCATAGACCAAGATCCCAGCACTGGGATCTTGGTCTATGTGTTGTGAGTGCTGAAAGCGCAATTCGGTAAAGTTCCGAATTCAAACTATTTAAGCTTGTTCTATGAAGAAAGATTATTCCAAATTCAAACTTATCATAAGTACTTACTACAGTCTGTGTACTGTGTACTTACTTTACAGAAAAGTTTAACTTTCGAACAACTCTACTGTCATATGAAATGTTCACATATTTTCATATAATTTGTTAGAAAAATAAGGTTACCATTCTCCTCCTCAACACTGCATCCGTACTTTAATAGTTCGCATTCGTTTTGGAACAGTTTCAGCCGGAAGCCTTCACCCTCAGCGCGTAGCCCACACGCCTTCGTATCCCTAATTTCGCTCCGGCAGTTCAGTCGTGAACAAAATTCACTTTTCTCTACGTCCATATTAGGAAATGATTTGCCGACTAGACATACTACGAGGAGTAATATGCCATGGAGTTTCATTGGGGGGATAATACAATACTCTCTATCATTGTCAATACAAGTAAGTGTGGCGAGACCCACAACGCTCACAAAGTGTCCGAGACAAACCAAAGTACAGTAAGTAAGTAGGCGGCGACTTTTGTCAAAAAAAAATACACTGTCCAAGAATCAAAAATAAAGTATAAATTGAAGTGATTTTTTATTGTTATACCCGGTCAAACGTTTTTGATGAACTTTACTTATGGTCCGGCAGCCCTGGAACAATTTTTTTAGTGATTAATAACAAGCTGAATATTCGTGAGTAGGTTCGTTTCGAAGAGACGACCAAGTTTTTTATCTATGAAAATTCTCGATGGAGGCAGCTACTCGAGTGCGCAGGTGTTAAACATTTCGCTACGCTCGGGTAATTATTATTAACCAGCTGATTTTTACAGATGATTACTCAGTAGGTAAATCATATTCCCATCCGGCATCCGAGGGAATCGCGTCTCGTCGAAACGAACCTGCTCACGAAAATTCAGTTATTAATCACTAAAAAATTTGTTCCAGGGCTACCTGACTAGCTATTGGTGAGTCTTGCTTGTATAATAAATCAATGTTCAATAAGTTAATCAAGTCTGATAAAATTATACTTAACTTTTTTATTGTGTAAATCTCAATTAATTTTGCAATAAAACTTGAAATTGCATTGTACCAATATTATTGTACATCGATGTTGAATCTGCTTCAGACATAACATGCTGAAAACATTCGTGAAAGTCTCCCCGTAATTTTGTTGTTGTTTTGACTATCTCGTCTTTGTTTTGACTATCTCGTATTTGTTTTTCGAACGCGAATGGATTAATTATCCCTTCGCCTCCAAACCGAAAAAAGGGGAGATCCTATGGCGCGGGCGGGCCGGCGCACCCCAATCCCGACTGCTTTTATTTGACTGGATATACAAAACAAAAGCGGACTGTTCGACTTGTCGACAATACCAAATTGAATAGCACGTTGGAACCCCTAGAGCACCGAAGAGACGTCAGTTCTCTTTGTGCGTTATGGACTCTACAATGTGGACTGTTCTGAAGAGTTGTTACAATTGATATTATCACCTTCCCTAAATAGCCAATAATGCTATTATTGTTAAAAGATAATAAAAAGAATACCCGGCTGAGTTTGTTCTGGGTTCTTCTTAGACAAGGGCGCGTTTGGAACCCTCGTAGCTTTTTAGTTTTATGGTGGCGTAACTAATTGTTATCATCATCTCACTTCTATAATATACTTAACCTTTAAGTACCGACGTGTGGTCTGACAGACACCTCGAGAGGTCGAAAAGTCTGATTACCTATGTTAGCGAAAAAGTATCTTCCTGTGCTTCTCTCTACCCCTCGAGAAGTCGCCCAGCAGCATTCCTGCAGAGTGGCAACGTCGGCGCGTACGATTTCGGTAAGTTTTGATTTTTATAAGATCGCGAGTGGTCTGTCAGACCACTCGTCGGTACTTATGTAACTTTTTTTGGATGCGACTTTTTTCAGATTATATTGTTTTCTCTTTTATTTTCAGTCAGTTATAACAATGGATCAGCCAGGTTCTTCAGACATGAAACGGGCAGCCATAAATAAAAATAAAAGTGTTCCTGTACGTAAGAAAAGATATCAAACACTGCTTCAATATTAAGCCCACCAAGAACTTTTAGTGAAATGGCTAAATGAGAGCTCAGAGTCCGAATCTGAGAATATCTATCCAAATTTTACTGCTGTAGAGTGACCATAATTCAGCACCTGAACAGACTGTGATACTTGTATAAAACACGTGTGCCTACAATGCAGTAAGCCTATGCAAAGACTGTTTGTAAACTTTGATAGTTCCTGCAATTCGATACCTTGTAATTTTTGAGAAAACGGTTGATTATTAAGGTTTTTTATTTTTTATTATTTATCTAGCTATTAATCTTTAAGAAAAAATTGTTTTTAAGAAAAAATAATAGTATTACTGATAAATATGAATTATTAAGATAAAAGTTAATTTTTTCAAACGAAGAATTTATGATTGCTATATTAATGCTTATAATTAGTAATATATGTGAAAACTTCTACATTTTGTTTTACTTATACAATAAGTAGGTATATAACAATACATAGAAATATTTTTTTAGAAGAAGAATAAGAAACACAAAAGTTTTCGATTGGAAAACTATGGTAGTCTAGCAGACCTCACGTCGGTACTTATGTAACTAAAATAGGATGTCGGTACTTAAAGGTTAGTAGTGAGGTGATGTACCTACTGTACATATTGACATTCATAAAGGAACATACATACTTTTAACTCCACATTTTTTCCATTCCTTGTACTGTCGCGTTGTGTCGTTTGTTGTTTATAGATTCATATACGTACTAGCCAGGTTGCTAACAGCCTCGTTGGTCTAGTGGTTAGCCTATTCGACCGCAGATCACGAGGTCCCGGGTTCAATTCCCGGGTCGGGCAAATAATTGTTAGGTACTGGGTTTTTCTGTCAAGAAATTCTCAGTGCCAGCCCGGAGTCGGTAGTTGGCGGTGTTTCGCCCCCGTGCCTCGGAGAGCACGTTAAGCAGTCGGTCCCGGTTATTGTCACTATCATGTGACAATAGTCGTTAAAGCCCGCCAACACGCATTGGAGCAGCGTGGTGGGTCTAAGCTCTAAATCCCTCTCTCCTGTGAGAGAGGAGGTTTGTGCCCAGCAGTGGGACGTTAAAAGGCTGTAGTGGCGGTGGTGGATACGTACTATGAACGCTAATTTGTTATTTGTTCGGATGTGAACGAGCCTTTGATCGGCTGCTAATTAATTTTCAGTCAGTCGTGAGATTAATTACTAAATACCGGGAGATTACTTAACTTATACCTAGATACCTATTTCCAATTAGAACCTATCGAACCGAAAAGACCAATATATATAGTATCCATGTAGATTGTAGGCATTTCCAAACGATTTTATTCCATCAACAAAGCATAATTGTAACAAAATAAATAAGCCGTCTATTTTATTTCCAATGAAGACTTTTCCGTCAATAATCCTCAATTAACCGTCGGAAAAAATATCAAAACAACTCATTAAAATATCTCAAGGATCTTTGCGTCGGGATGCTAACTATAAAAGGTTTATTTATGGAGCTAAATCCGTAATACGGGTGGTATTTTTCTTGAATAATTTTCTCTTACTTAAGTATTTTCTTTTAAAGGTTGAAGCTTACTTAATTAGTACTTAGTTCTCTTTTATAAGGTATCCCGATAAAAAATAATGTTTTTTATTAAGTTCATCTACAAGTTAGCCCCTGACTGCGAATTCATTAGAATTAGATGCTAAGCAATGATGCAGTCTAAGATGGAAGAGATATTAACTTTTATTAAACCCATACCTCTGATAATGTAAAGCAAATTTTACCTTAGGAAATGAAAAATAATTTTCATCATATTTTCCGCTCCCATTTCATTACGCGAAAATTGATATTGTACTGACATCGGAGCGAGCGCGTCGAACATAAAAGGTGCACAGAGGCCAGAGCACACCCACTTATTTAGGTATCCGGTGGAAAAAAAAGTTTTTTTTAACTGGCATTTTTTTAACTACTTATCATGTTTTTTTAATTGGCGTGTTTTTTTATTCATCTACAAGCTATCCCTTGATTGCGATCTCACCCGATGGTAAACGACGACGCGGTCTAAGATGGAAGCGGACTAACCTGGTGACTTCTATGACCATGACTTATATGACTTCTAGGCACCGTACCGGAACGCTAAATCACTTGGCGGTAGGGCTTTGCTGGTAGGGTGGTAAATAGCCGTGACTGAAGCCTTCCACTAGATCAGTATTAAGTATAGTTATTCTGAGTTTGCGCACCTCCAAAACTTTACCAAATATTAATATCGATAAACTGTAAAATGTGATGCAAAATGAACCCAAACACTCTTATTTTAAAGTCGTAATTCAATACTTCGAATATTTATTTTACAACATTTCTGCTTGGGGCGCTGGCTGTAGACGAGTGCTGAATGTATTGGCCACAGACGTATAAAGAGAAGCAGACCTAACATAATCTTCACAACTACATCTAAAAGAATAAATAATATCTTCGCTTGTTTCTCTCCAAACAAAAATATAATACTCTATCTCTTTTTTTTCTGTTGTTGCAACACTTACGCACTCATAGAAAAAATAGGTCTTGAGGCAAACCGCCATCTTGCTAAGCACAGCTTAGCATGATGGCGGTGCAATATGTCAAATGATGTCAAAAACAAGATCTTATCCTGCGAGTTGTTTATTATTTTATTTTTGCATTAAAATCAAGTCTTAAGATCCAAGAATACTAAAATAAAATGGTTAAGTGTAGTGCACCTCTGTGCAGCAATTCTTCATAAAGGAAAACACCTGAAATTAATTGTTATCGGTAAGTTTTCATGTGCCATAGTCTCGTAATTTGTTTACATGGTTACTGTGAGATTAATAATAATCGTTCGGCATTTTAGAAGCAGTCCCTATTTATTATATGTCCAAAACTCGTAAATAGTTATAGTAATTTTGGTTCTAGTAGATCCCTGTTGCAATATTTATCAATAATTTAATACTTTGATCTCGTTTGATGTTTCATATACTTGTGCAATTTTACAGGGCCGTATTCAGGCTCAAGGTTTGTTTAGTAGGTATATTTTGAAGGTTGATTAGATAAAAGTAGGTACGGACAAATTATAAAAATGAAATCATTTTTCAGGTTCCCAAAGGACGAAAACTAAGAAATGCCTGGTTGACCAACATGAATAAAAAAAATTGGCATCCCAAATCATCGAGTGTACTATGTTCTAAGCATTTTAAAGCACATTTAGTGGACAACAAAAAGGACAGGAGAGATTTGATTTACCCATCGAATGGTTTGATTAAAATAATTCAATCGTGTGAAGAAGTTTTGAAAATGATTAAAGGAAAATATATAAGTTATAATAGCATGATAATGTATATAGCTGATTTATCGAATAATTGTAGTGAGTTTAAGACCAATGATGAACATGATTTCAATCATTTGCAAATAATGATTAAGGTGATTGTTAAATTTTATTTTGATTTAAGAATGAAGCATAATGCAAAGCAAAGCAATCTATCGGAATGAAATTATTAAGAAAATACTTAGTTTTGTTTAAAAATAAATAATTGAAACTTTTGTTTGTTTTTATTTATTTTACTCATTTTACATAGGTAAGGTAGGTCGAATGAAATAGTTAGGTAGTTAAACTAGTAAAAAGTTAGTTTGATAAATAGTTTACAAACTAGCGTTTCACTAGTTTAACTACCTACCTATTTCATTCGAGTGAAGTGTCACGTCATAACATAGAGCACGAAGCGAATCATAAATCAGCAGGCCTATTCTGTATCTCAGTGGTAACGAAAACGTTAGAACCTATGAAAATGTGCCCATCAAATAATTATCAAACCATCATTTTATATTGTGTAACATCTGATGATGATGAACTGCATCCCAGTTGGAAATTAAGGTTACAGAATGTAAAATAAGGGTTTAACAATTTGATGCCACTTTACCGTAGTTTTCAAATTAATTTCATCACAGATTAATGATTAGTATCTACAATAAATTTCATATCACAGATACTTAATAATTATAGGCCTGCAGGTCAGTCACTACGCTACGCTTTACTATCTATACTAATCTGGCAATAGTGTTATTTGACTATACTTTCAAGGGCCTAGTGACTCGAATAATAATCTCAATGTTCGCGCGATTATAGATACAAAATCAACCGCGCGATGACCGCGTAATCGCTTTCTAATACGGCGACGACGCCTAAGTCTGATTCCGCGTTACGAGTTCAGTCCCTCACCCTCGCTTGCATGAGTTCGGCCCTGTTTACTGTCAATGTGTGTGTGAAATTTGTATGTAGGCGTAATTGGCACGCCAATTTTTTTGTTATGTTAGGTCTGCTTCTCTTTATACGTCTGTGGTATTGGCAAACTCCAACCTTAAAATAAGCTCTTTTAGGTCCATTTCACTCTGAAGCCATTGTGTTTCGATATGTAGCATTTAGTAAAATGATCAAAGACGAGAAATTATAAATTCCCAAATTGCCCTGCAGGGAATCGAACCCGGTAACGGCCACTTATAAGAGACCACAGCGCTCACCATTGCGCCAGAGATATTAATTTTTATTTTTTTATTGGTTTATTGATATCAACATCAAATGGATGTACCTACATAGTTGTGAGATTGAATTGTTTATTTATTTAAAATCTAGAACACTAAAAAAGTGCGCGATAGAAAGGTATAGACTTCTCTATATACATACCTAGTATAGGAACTCTGTAAAAACTAAGGGCTTGTTTCACCTTTTAAGTGTCGGATAGCCTAAACGTAAGTTTTGTCACTTTCTTACTTTATGTCAAGTGACAAAGATTACGGCCTGTTTCACCACCTTCTGATAAGTGTCTGATAGCCTAAACGTATGTTTTGTCACTTTCTTACTTTATGTCGAGTGACAAAGACAAAAGTTGTAGATAGCTATCTAATACATATCAGAAGGTGGTGAAACAGGCACTAAATGTTGTAAATAAGCTATCCGACACTTATCAAAAGGTGGTGAAACGGGCCCTAAAAGTTGTAATACTCGCGTTTACGTCGCGAAGTTACCTGTCATCAAGTTGTCGAATACGCGTGTGTTCATCCCGCCGTGTACTGTGCAAGTGTGCAGTTGCAGTCGCGCCGCGCTGCCGCGCCGTCGCGCATTGTGTGTCTAGGCCTTTATCGTTCCTTAGATTTGTTTTAATTTATTGTTCTTGAATAAAAAACATGTGTTAAACATAATATTAAGTGAATTTATTATCAAGTGGAGCTCATTTCTCCAATATAAACTATTACCTTCTTGAAAGTGATTAAAGTGATATTAAATATGTATGTAGATCTAAGTTCGTCAAGAATAAATGTCACAGACTGCTGTCGGGCAGCAGCGATACTAGTGAGAGCAGTCTAGTTCTGCGATGAGCAACACGCTTGCCCAGTAAAATCCTTGGGCAAAATCCTTGGCAAAATCCTTGGGCAAAACCCTTGGGCAAAATCCTTGGGCAAAATCCTTGGGCAAAATCCTTGGGAAGAATCCTTGTAACGGATATTACAAGGGCAAGGCCCCTAATCCGGCCCCGCTGTTCCTGGCTCTGACAGCTGTTATGATAACGATGGGGTGGAGAGTACTAAGGTCTAAGGTAAGTAGTACCTACATACTATAAAATAAATAAGATGATTGATTATTATGATATTTCATAAGGATAATTCTAAAATATTATAAGTACCATATTCTATGCAATATTATACTTACTTTAACAATGTTGTGTGTAAATTGTATTGTTTTGAATTCATAAAAATAGGTATATCCCAAAGAAAAAAGCATGTTTCAGTTTTTCACGAATATTTACCATATTTTTGCGCACTTTTCGAATTTTTCTTTTCCTAAAAACTTTATTCGGATTATTGTGAACATAAAAAAAGTGGTCGAATCGGTCAAGCCGTTCACTATTATTTACAAACAAACGGTATTTACTTTTCTATTTATATACTATAGATTTTAAGGCCGCGTTTACCTATTTGATACGAACTTGTTCGCGCCGACGCGTGACCCAACGCGCTTTCGTATAGTGGCCGCTCAGCAGCCGTCCGCGTGTTTTTAGCGCCGTGGTGAGGGGTAGTCCCAAGTTCGATTCTCGGTAGGATCAATTTGAGTATTTTTATTCTTCAGTTGTCTCTAGCTTAGTCTGATGGGAGGCTCCGGCCGCGGCTAGACTTAGACAAAAAACGTTATCTTGACATTCTCAAATCTCGAGCGCGGTTGAATTTTTTTCTACTATTTCGATGGCCAAATGATGCAGAAATAACAAAAAAATATAATCTGCCGGTTTCCACAAGCCGAAGTACTAAAAATCGTATATGAAAATCGAGAGCGTGCAGCTAGACGCTTTCCCCACCATTGAAAGAGGAAACATTATAAGTATATAACTTTTAATTCTTCCTATCAACTATTCTACGAAATCTAATAAGTCCCGACGACGCTTGAGTAAATCCACATTTAACATGGGCTACCTACCGTGATGTAGTCTCGCTTAATACCGAAAATCAATCCTGCTGCGAAGCTGAAGTACCCATTGCAAATTAATACCTGAATTCACTAATTATATTACTACGAACAGCTCTGATTCACGGAACAAAGCTCTGCACAAATAGAGCTGAAAATCAATACCGCGCCCCGGGAAATTTCCAGGGTTTCGATTTTATCAAGTTATCGGGGAGCTATGCAATCTCCGATGACCTCTCTGGCGCAGTGGTGAGCGCTGTGGTCTTGTAAGTGGGAGGTCCCGGGTTCGATTCCTGGCAGGGATAATTTGGGATTTTATAATTCCTAAATTGTCTCTGGTCTGGTCCGGTGTGAGGCTTCATCCGTGGTTGGTTACCACCCTACCGGAAAAGCGTGCCGCCAAGCGATTTAGCGTTCCGGTACGATGCCGTGTAGAAACCGATCCGGGGTATGATACTCCATATGCACCATATAAACATTTTTCTAGAGGTGATTCCGAATCGAATGAGCTATCGCTAATATTTTTAGGACCTTTATCTCTATTTTTCACGTTTTTGAACTTGTTAACTAGTCTAAAAGTGTTTTTGCTTTAGTTCGCTTTAATATTTATATAATATATATATATATATTTTTGTACGTTCGACACTAGATTCAGTCAGCTGACTGTTATAACTTGCTGGATCTTATTATTATTTTTTACTAGTGAAGTATGCATTTAAACTAAATTATGTATTAGTACCTATTTATCCCGTGATCTTTCAATTTTTCACCAGGATTTATCATTTTTTTTTGAATAACTTTTAAAAATCTAAGTAGGTACTTATCAAAAATGTTAGTCTGAGCACACCTATTGATTCCACCCCTTTCGCCATACAATATTACATCACAATATCAAAAGTCTGCCTAGAGTGGCGATGTCAGGCTCAATCATATCACATACGCTGCCCCGGGCATAGGGGGCTGTCTAGAAACAGGATACCTACGGCGTGATTTGTTTTGACTGCCTCGTTGGTCTAGTGGTTAGCATATTCGACTGCAGATCACGAGGCCCTGGGTTCGATTCCCGGGTCGGGAAAATACCTAATTGTTGGGTATTGAGTTTTTCTGTCAAGAAGTTCTCAGTGCCAGCCCGGAGTTGGTAGGTGACAATTTAGAAATTATAAAATTCCAAATTGCCCCTGCCAGGAATCGAACCTAGAACCTAACACTTATAAGACCACAGTGCTCACCACTGCGCCAGGGAGGTCGTCGTTATACATTTACTTTGGTCTCGAATAAACAACAACTGTACTGTAAACAATAGGTACCTATTTAGCTCAGTGGCGATCCCTCAAAACAAATCCACTATAGCCTTTTAACGTCCCACTGCTGGGTACAGGCCTCCTCTCTCATAGGAGAGAGGGATTAGAGCTTAGACCCGTCACGCTGCTCCAATGCGGGTTGGCGGGCTTCAACGACTATTCTCACATGAGAGTGATAATAACCGGGACCGACTGCTTAACGTACTCTCCGACGTACGGGGGTGAAACACCGCCAACTATCAACTCCGGGCTGGCACTGAGAATTTCTTGAGAGAAAAACCCAATATCTTACAATTATTTGCCCGACCCGGGAATCGAACCCGGGACCTCGTAATCTGCAGTCGAATACTCTAACCACTAGATCAACGAGGCAGTACATCTCAGGCAGAGGCAGTTATTTCGTCAATACATCTTCAAAACTACCCTGACTGAATTAGTAACTTATCCAATAGGTAGTTACCTACTTTAATTAACGATTATTATATTTCGTAGATTTAACTAATATATTCACATAATTATGTAGTCCCTCCTTGTCCCGTGTTCGACGGCAACTTAGTACTAAGTACTAAGTAGTTACTTAATATTAAGTACCAAGTGGTTATTTAATACTAAGTGCTAAGTACCTACTAAGTACTAAGTAGTTCCGAAAATGGGGCTTAACTTTGAACGTTTTAATAATTCAACTCCACGATGCACAGCAGTGTGCTTAGTCTAAATCGGAGCACTCGAAAACGAACTCGAAAACTATTGATCGATTTCAGAGTAAAATAGACCTAAAAAGGCTTGTATTAAGGTTTGAGTTCGCCAATACATTCAGCATTCGAACAATACTGAATGTATTGGCGAACTCAAACCTTAATACAAGCCATTTTAGGTCTATTTTACTCTGAAATCGATCAATAGTTTTCGAGTTCGTTTTCGAGTGCTCCGATTTAGACTAAGCACACAGGTACTTATAAATACTCGTCATTGACCGGAGGAGTTGTAGACATTCATACACCTTAATATTTCCACACTGATTTTTTTGTATGATATGTAACTATTCAAGAGCGAATGGATTAATTTATGTTTACACTGAAATTATATCGCACATAATTTGCGAAAATTTATATCTACATAAAGAAAACATTACATTAATAGCTTCATTGCAAGATCGAATTTTTGACATGATAACGTCTTATAATTAATCTTATTATAATTAATAGTATGTACCAACTGTACAGTGTATGTACGTACAGTACAATAGTATGTACAGTGCTGATTGTTACATAAGATAGTAAAACGATAATTAAATATTATAAGATAAACGCCGCACAGTGGGTCGAAACTGCTATTTGAGGGACATAGGATTTTTTGTTACAAATTCCATTTAAAAAAATACCTATCGAAAGATCTTGTCATTCTGATGAACAATTGTTATTAAAAGTTTTTCTCTAAAACTGATATCTTGCCCGAAAAAAAATATTTTCAGTTTTTGTTGTATGGAATGAAACATAAACTGCTAAAATTTGGCCAAGTCTTGACAGGTCTTGCTTTAAAACTACTTTATTCTTATTCTTTGGCTTGTTGGCTATAATTCTACGCTATCAGCGTGCACCCAAAGTTGCCCGTTCACGAGTTATAAGGTTCACAAAAATGAAGAAAAAGAAATCTATAATATAATAAAACTGTAACGGATCCAATTCTGTACATTGAAGATATTTTGAAAATTTTTATTGGAGGGCACTCTATAATCGATACTGAAGCCAAAACTGCAATTTTTTTTATTTTTGTCTGTCTGTCTGTCTGTCTGTCTGTCTGTATCTTGGCCGCGCATCACGCCGAAACTACTGAATGGATTCGAATGAAACTTGGTACGATTTGAGTTTATACTCCGAGGTAGGACATAGGATACTTTTTATCCCGAAATTCAGCACGGTTCCCTTGGGAGAGGGGATGAAAGTTAAAACGTGTATTTAGCTGTAATTCATTAACGCGTTATTCGATTTCACTCATTCTTTTTTGTTAGAAAGGTAGTACTTTAAGTATTGTCCCGTAAATATTTCAAGGTCATAGGTTTTTCAGTTTAGAAATGACAGGCATTTATTGGGTTCCAATAACTTGGGACCCGGATCTTTGTACGTACGGCTTATTTTAAACTGGCGTGCGTTTAAATTTGTTTGTCGTTCTGTCTATTTGTTTCAGCTAATCTCCGAAATGGCTGGATCGATTTTAATGGAACTTTCAATGTTATAAGGAGTAACAGGCTACATTTAGTTTAGGTATATAAAAGAATTATGGGATCCGATCCGATTCTATATAAAACCTATAAACACGCGAACGAAGTCGCGAGGGTCAGCTAGTAATAAGAATAAAGTAGTTTTAAAGCAAGACCTGTCAAGACTTGGCCAAATTTTAGCATTTTATGTTTCATTCCATACAACAAAAACTGAAAATATTTTTTTTCGGGCAAGATATCAGTTTTAGAGAAAAACTTTTAATAACAATTGTTCATCAAAACGACAAGATCTTTCGATAGGTATTTTTTTTAATGGAATTTGTAACAAAAAATCGTATGTCCCTCAAATAGCAGTTTCGACCCACTGTGCGCCGGCTACGTGCACGAAAAATGACTCATTGTCACGTACCGCGGAATGTAGCGCGTAGCACGTAGCACGTAGCGCGGAACTAGGCGTTCGGCTTGTGACGCATCTATCTCTCTTTGTTTTCTTATGACGTTATCACGTAAAATTATCGTCCGTAAATCGACTTTACAGACAACCAATTTTTTTTTTGTTAGTTTGAAAGCTTTGGGGACTCTTTAAAAAGTTTGTTTCTTAACTTCGTAACTAGGTATAAAACGGATATCAGTTTGGCCGGATACCGGATACCGGATATTCGGCCGGTCTTGTGACCGGATAGCCGGATATCCGGCCGGCGGTTATTCAGCCGAAAGTTCTATTGGAATATTTAAATTTTTTTTGTAAGGAGTCCTCCAGAAGCAGCTTATCTTCAATCGGCTAAAAAAAGTAGAAGAGGAGAGACAGAGTGAGCTGTATCTCGCAACGCTCATGAGAGTCATGACACGTTTTGGGATTGATTAATGAGGTAGCAAATGAACACAATACAGTACTAGCCAAGTTCAACGTGAAGAAAGAAACGCGATAGCATATGGGCTTGATTTTTATCTTAAGTCAGTACGAGTTGATCGCAGTTGTTTTAGGTACATATATGGTGGTGGAGATGCCACGAAGATGCTGGTATCCACGTACCTAATACGACAAAGGTAGCACCGTGTTCTTGGGTCTACAAGGGTTATTAAATGACACGCGTTAACTCCAAATAATCACTATTTTACTTTTGACTCTAAGTTAATACAAAAGAGGTAAGACTAGTGTACGTGCGATGACGGGCAAGGGACAACTAGTTCGTGCCGCAAGCCACAACCGTTTTTATAAAGACCCAACTTGGGAAATGCTTGCGTCGGCATGTGTCCCCTACAGTTGTGATCCTTATTCTTGGTGGGCTAATGCTAAACATAACCTTTAACAAAGATTGCCAAAATCTATGTTTTAGCACCTTGCAGCAGTGTATACAGCGAAATATTTTTTTTCTGAAGTTTTTACGAAGTATTTACGAAGACAAGTGAAACTGCTTGCTAACTCTTGATGCAGAGAAATTAGTATTCTTTTACGATAATTCATAGTGCAGTATGAGTAGGTTACTAATTCATTTTCTAACTTGTACAATTATTGTGTGATTAGTGATTACTGATTAGTGATTGTACTTATTTCATAAGTGATACTAACTAAATAAAGCAATTAATTAGGTACCTAAAAATATTTTTTTTAATATCCGGTAGGCCGGATAGGCCGGATAGGCGCTAGTTATCCGGTATCCGGCCGGATAGTATTATGGCCTTCGGATAGTTAGCGGATATCCGTTTCATCTCTATTCGTAACAATGAGAAATATTCGAAGTTGAGATCACAGCGATGATTTCCACAGCGCTACTCGTATTTCTCAGAAGGATCTTACTTAATATAGCACACAAAGAGATTTCTCTCGCAACATTCTCGTTCGTTTCTCGGTCTGCGATGTGAAAAGCTAGGCAGTGGATTATATTGATCGTCTCATTTTTGTATCACAATGTTACGTCTACGAGAAATTTTACATGTTTGGGTAAATTTTCCCAAAGCTCTGCTCAAACAAAGCTCTGCTTTATTTCATGAACTATTCACAGCATACACCTGTGGTATAATTATTATTTTCCCATCTGCCTTCATTACAAACATTCTGTAATCCGCTTAAAGGAATTCATACTGTTTGAAATACCAAAACTGTTTTCACAGGCGAGGAGATGGTGGCAATATCGGTGATACCTATGACTAGCTCGTCGCTGAGATTAATGATTGTAGAGTTTTTAGTTTTGCAGCTTATTAATACCCTAAACAAGGTGCCAAGGACAGGTAGAGATCATTTCTTCTATGTCATTTTTCCACATTAAAATAACAAAGTAATCTGCCAATAATTGCCTAAGTATAAGCGTTTGCTTATACCTAAGACGCTAATTTAAAGGATTACATTTAAGGGTACTTAAACTGCTTTTTATTAACCCCCGACGCAAAAACGACGGGTGTTATAAGTTTGACGTGTCTGTGCGTGTGTGTGTGTGTGTGTGTGTGTGTGTGTGTGTGTGTGTGTGTGTGTGTGTGTGTGTGTGTGTGTGTGTCTCTGTCTGTTCCCCTGTGGCGCTCAAACGGGTGGACCGATTTGAATGCGGTTTTTTTGTTTGAAAGGTGGATTAGTCGAGAGTGTTGTTAGCTATGTTTGATGAAAATCGATCTAAGATGGCCGCCGCTACAAAATGGCGGATTGCATATTTTTTCACAACTCCCTTAATATGGGTATCAAATGAAATGGCTTGACTAGTAGAATAGCACTATGCAAATCCAAGATGGCCGCCGCCACAAAATGGCGAATGTTGGGGGTTTTTAAATTTTCAATTTATACTTGTTCTTTTGTGCATAAGATGCATAAGTGTTTATAAGTAAAATAGAATATGATGAATTGTACAAAACTTTAATATCCTACCTACTTATAAAAATGCCAGAAGTCGAAATTGGTGATTTTTATAATCAAAGTTTCAGGACCGCTACTTAGCTATTGATTTAATTTTTTTGCCACCAGCTCTCTATCTATTTTAAATGTACCCACTCGACGCATTGCAAAATTCCAAATGCTCTCAAATTAATATTATACCTCAAAATTGTTTCAACGATACGAACTTTATTAAATTCCAACGTACTTAACTGCATACATTCAGACTGAATAATAATATTGCTTTTTGAGTACCTACTTACACTAACATTTATGCATTACGTAAAACATTATTTTAATGACCCATCTTTATTTATAAAATAACTACTTAATAACGGCGTTCTCACCACCTTCTGATATGTATTAGATAGCTATCTACAACTTTTGTCTTTGTCACTCGACATAAAGTAAGAAAGTGACAAAACATACGTTTAGGCTATCAGACACTTACCAGAAGGTGGTGAAACAGGCCGTTAGTCTCAGTTTGAAGCGCTCCAAAACTAAAAGTATACTATAAGTATACTATTGATCAAATCACAAATGACTTCAGAGCCAAATGAATCCAAAGACTCTTCTTTTAGGTCCATTTTACTCTGAAGTCATTGTGATTCGATCAATAGTATACTTATAGTATACTATAAAGTTTTGGAGCGCTCCAAACTGAGACTAAGCACTCAGTATTTAACAACATATCAATAAGTACAATCTACTGTAGTTGTTGTTTTGGTATGTAATAAAAATAAGCCATAAAAATATCATTTTCACTTCTCATGCTCATAAAGTGCCTCGTTGGTCTAGTGGTACTCAACAACAGATCACGAGGTCCGGGTTTCGATTCCCGGGTCGGGCAAATGAAATTGTTAGGTATTGGGTTTTCTGTCAAGAAATTCTCAGTGCCAGCCCGGAGTTGGAAGCTGGCGGTGTTTCACCCCCGTGCCTCGGAGAGCACTTTAAGCAGTCGATCCCGGTTGTTATCACTATCATGTGATAATAGTCGTCAAAGTCCTCCTACAACAAAATTGGAGCAGCGTGGCGGGTCTATGCTCTAAATCCCTCTCTCCTATGAGGGAAGAGGCCTGTGCCCAGCAGTGGGACGTTAAAAGGCTGTAGTGGTGGTGGTGATGGCACTTAAAGTTCTTGTTTAAGGGGATGCTTAAACCAAGGATAACCGTACGTTAATTTGAATTAAAATTAGGTTTATAGTTAGGTAAGTTCTTAAACTAATCTATATAAAGGGTGTGTCAGACATGTTTTCCAAAACGCGTCCCACGGATTCAGTACATGATTCTAGGTTCCCCTGTGGTGCAATTTTTCGTCGAATTTTCCATGAAATTTCCGATATTTTTTACCTCTTTTTTAACTGAATACTGTATAAAATCATTATTACTATCTGTCTCAACGCAATTATAAATGAAAAAGTAATTATTTCATTATTTTCACTTAAAACGGTAATGTTATCAAATTTAAGATTTTCGTCGAACAGCTGATTGCTAGTGAACTAGTGTGAATACAGGTCGTTAACCTACATTCGTACTGGCATTGAATTTATAATGAGGCTCGCGGCACAGTCAAAACAAATGCCGGGCGCGCGACGTCAAGGCCACGCTTTAAGTCATAAAAGTCTCATATTGTGAATTTTGGGCGGAGCGTTGCGTGCGTTGTAATCGCGTTGTATGCAATACATTGCGCGCTCAAAAATGGCAATATTTGAAACCAATCATTTCTGACATAAATGAATTCAGTATTTTCACATAACACATTAAATGCAACCTTACCTCAAAGTTTTCATTAAGATGTCATTTACACCCTGTGTGCTTAGTCTAAAGCGGAGCACTCGAAAACGAACTCGAAAACTATTGATCGATTTCAGAGTAAAATAGACCTAAAATGTCTTGTATTAAGGTTTGAGTTCGCCAATACATTCAGCATTGTTCGAATGCTGAATGTATTGGCGAACTCAAACCTTAATACAAGCCATTTTAGGTCTATTTTACTCTGAAATCGATCAATAGTTTTCGAGTTCGTTTTCGAGTGCTCCGCTTTAGACTAAGCACACTGTATATGTATGTTTGTGGGGCAAGGGTGCCCGGGGGCTCCACAAGGACCTCAGCAAACGCCTTAGGGAGGCAACAGGCGACCCTCGCGCGGGCAGCTTTCTCGCGCAACCACTTTCAATAGCTATTCAGCGCGGGAATGCTGCCTGCATAATGGGCACCCTACCTAGGGCTCAAACTTTTGATAAGTAGGTACCTACTTTAATTTTTAGTTTTCGTTATTTTAATTTAATGATATTTCTAAGTATATTTTGTCAAGTGCCTATGCTAATAAAGATTTATTACTTACTAGCGGACCAGGAAGACGTCGTCCTGCCCGCTATTAGCGCCACCGGGTCCAATTTTTCTACTTATAAACCTTCCTCTTGAATCACTCTATCTATTAAAAAAACCACATCAAAATCCGTTGTGTAGTTTTAAAGATTTAAGCATACATAGGGACATAGGGATATAGGGACAGAGAAAACAACTTTGTTTTATACTATGTAGTGATATGTATAAAAATCAATGCCACTTTTCGTTGTAATTTTCTAACTCAAGAACGGGCTCACCTATCCAAACCAAATGTTAAGGCTTTGTTCGGACTATTTAGTAGATGGTTTATGTGAAGTTTGCGCAAAATCGGTCGAGCGTTTCTTCATTTATCACATTTTTTGTAACAAATGAATTCAATAAATAGCGGATCATTTTCATTTTCATACCTATATAATTTCTTCTGTATCTACGTGTGGTTGTCACCTAACTCTTCCTACATGGCTGGACCTATTTAGATGAAACTTTGTGTGTATATTTTCAATGGGTTCCTGGATTATTTGAAAACATAATTACCGGGTAGGTACAGGTGCTCTACCGGGTCTTGGTAGGTGGCGCTGATGTCAGCGGGCAGGACGACGTCTGCCGGGTCCGCTAGTTATCTTATAAAAGTTTTTATAAAAAGCTGTGATAGCCTAGTGGTTAGGACGACCGACTTCTAATTGGAGGTCGTGGGTTCGATCCCGGGCACGCACCTCTAACTTTTCGGAGTTATGTGCGTTTTAAGTATTTAAATATCACTTGCTTTAACGGTCAAGGAAAACATCGTGAGGAAACCTGCATGCCTGAGAGTTCTCCATAACGTTCTCAAAGGTGTGTGAAGTCTGCCAATCCGCTTGGCCAGCGTGGTAGACTATGGCCAAAACCCTTCTCACTCTGAGAGGAGACCCGTGCTCTGTAGTGAGCCGGTAATGGGTTGATCATGATGAGGTAAAATAGATGCAAGACGTAGGAAGGTACTAGACCTACTATGTGCTAGGTATGCGTGTACTATCACTTAGGGACCTTTCAGATAGACCGGCGCGGAGAGCAGAGCAAATTTTAATCGCATTTAAAATAGAATCTTAAGACATTGAAATAAGCTTTATTTTTACATTTTATCTCTTTTATGATAAGAGGATGCTCGAGGATGCTCCCAATACGCTCTGTGTGAAATATTAAGAGCAGCCGCTCGGCTGCTCGTCGAGCCGGTCGGCTGCTCCATGCTCGTGCTCTTTCGCGCTCGAGCATCCGACCGGCTCCGTTCGCGTGCTCTTTCATGCTCGCGCAGCCGACCGTAGGGCGAATTGCTCTGCCGTCCGGCCCAAGAGCGTACGCTCGGCTCCGAACGCATCCGCGTGTCCGTTCACACAGACCGGCGCGGAGAGCAGAGCAAATTTGATCGGCCGGTCTGTGTGAAAAAAGAAATGCTCTCCGATGCTCTCCGCGCCGGTCTATCTGAACGGTCCCTTAGTCTATTTCGTGAAGCCGCAACAAAGCGTGCGCCTAGATTTCTGAGTCCCCCTGATATCGTCCAATACCCGAGTGCAATTTGATCTAAGAGCTAGGAGAGTTTCTTTCATTGTGACCGTTCTAGCGTTGAACCATTGAGCTCCACAGACTGTCAATCGGATTCAAATCAGCAGACCGAGCCGGCCATTAAGGAGATGAATGTCAGGTCGAATCACGCCATAATAGCTCGGGCGGTGTGTATCGGTGCATTATCTTGAACGTACTTAATCGATTTGTGGGAATTCTATTGCAGGATAAACAAAACGCACAGTAGCCAGCATCATCTCTACCAATCCTATTAATATTATAAATGTGAAAGTGTGGATGTTTGGATGTTTGTTACTCTATAACGTCGCAACTACTGAAAAAAATTGGCTGAAATTTTGAATGGAGATAGATTATGCCCTGACTTAAAACATAGGCTACTTCTTATCCTGGAAAAATCCACAGTTCCCGCGGGATTTTGAAAAAACACAAATCTACAGCTACAGCTATAGGTAGATCACTATAGCAAACTACCTTAAAAGTAAGTATAAAGGTTGGAAAAGGGAGCAGGAACGGGAACCAGAAATTCACGATTCCTTCAGGATTTGTGAAAAATCGAAATTCACGCGGGCGAAGCCGCGGGCAAAGTCTTCTGTCGGTCTTCACACTGCGCGATAACATATTTACACTATAAGCTAAATGATGTAGCGTTTAGTTTATGCTTTTTAAATATTTCACATTTCTCGGTATTCCAGGTTTTTCATTGGATTAAAAGCTTAACCGACGAGTTTGAAACGCAATTAGGTTCGCTCGGCAGGGCCTCAGGCGTAAACTAAATAATTAGCTACTAGCAGGATAGCCCGAGTTTGTTTTTAACCCCCGACGCAAAAACGACGGGGTGTTACTTATAAGTTTGACGTGTCTGTGTGTGTGTGTGTGTGTGTGTGTGTGTCTGTATGTTCCTTAGTACCGCTCAAACGGGTGGACCGATTTGAATGCGGCTTTTTTCCTTTGAAAGGTGAATTAGTCGAGAGTGTTGTTAGCTATGTTTGATGAAAATGGGTCCAACATGGATAAGTTCTTAAGTTCTTATGCATATCCTTGCTATGCAAGGATATGCATAAGAACCCCAGTTACGAACTCCACAATTACGCAGTTATTCAAAGCAAATGAGACACTACTGAGAGCCTAAGGTTTCATCTTTCCGAAAATAAGTTATGTCAGATCGCACTGGGATCTTGGTCTATTATATTTTCACCTAGCTTCACTCTTATCTCCTAAACTTCATACGTCCTTTATGTCAATTTGATCGACGTACCGTGATGCACTTTTCATCCCGGCAGCAGGAAATGCAATTATGCACGGAAGGGTGACTTTTGAGAGCGGCTA
Organism: Melanargia galathea; assembly: GCA_920104075.1. Classification (NCBI taxonomy): domain Eukaryota; kingdom Metazoa; phylum Arthropoda; class Insecta; order Lepidoptera; family Nymphalidae; genus Melanargia; species Melanargia galathea. Next base: position 17,216,217 of record OV049871.1, on the reverse strand, counting down.
ATCAGATTATAGGAAACGCGTAATATTTTAAAAGGTTGGCTGGCAGTGATCTAATTTTTACTGTTTACTATTTTTATTGTTTTATATTAGTTATCCGAACCAGTGGTAGATTCAATTGTTCTTGCAGGTTCTTCTCGGCTGGAACTGCATTCCGAACCTGTGGTAGACTCAATCGACGATTCAAAAGCACTTGTAAAAGTTTATTTGAATAAAAAACTTTTCTATTCTAAAAACTTTTCTATTCTATTCTATTCTATTGACTACTCAAAAGTACTTGTAAAAGTTTAATTGAATAAAAAACTTTTCTAAGTATTCTATTCTATGTGTTTTTTTTGCTTCAGAATAAGTAATGTGCATTGGCTAACTTTGTATATTTATAATATAACCGACGGCATAAAGACGACATACATATAGAGCTACTCTTACCAAATGGTTCAGGGTTAATGTTTACCTTAGCTTAGTTTTACCGTAAAGATCTAAATGTCATGGTTGTTATATTTTATCTAGGTTGTTTTTTACGTATTTTTGATAGATAATAATAATATACAATGGGTACTATATAATTATTATTGTGTAAATATTCATACACCAAATGGTAGAATGTATGAGGGTCTAAATTTAAAATATGAACTCTTTCCACCTCATCATCATCATCATCATCATGATCAACCCATTACCGGCTCACGGCTCACGGCGCACGGGTCTCCTCTCAGAGTGAGAAGGGTTTTGGCCATTTAGTCTACCACGCTGGCCAAGCGGATTGGCAGACTTCACACACCTTTGAGAACGTTATGGAGAACTCTCAGGCGCATAGGTTTCCTCACGATGTTTTCTTTCCACCTACATTTTAATAAATAAATTATTATATATACGCACTAGTTCTACCCGCGGCTTCGCCCGCGTGAATTTCTGTTTTTTGAATAGTGGATTTTCTGTTCCCGTTCCCGCTCCCTTTTCCAACCTTTACACCTACTTTCAATGAAGTTTGCTATAGTAATCTACCTATAGCTGTAGTTATAGATTTCAGTTTTTTCAAAATCCCGTGGGAACTGTGGGTTTTTCGATGAAATAATATACTTAATATTAACTTATGTTAATTTAATCGCTAACATCGCTAGAGGAAACCAGTTATTTCATTGTACAAACAAATAGTGATGTGAAAATTTAGCTCAAAAGACAATCTCGCTCTACCCACATCGATGCTCTACCCTAATTAAAAGTTAGGGTCGGCGCTGTATGTACAATACAATATATCTACGTACCGTTATGCCGAGCTTGCACATCACAATACCGCTAATATCCACCGAGACAGGTTAGTACCTATAGCGCTCTCTCTGTTCTCAAATCCCATACATAAATATGATAGGGACAAAAAACATTAAGTTATTTAACATTAACATATTGTTAAGTTGTCAGCCATTATTTCTACATTCCTATCCATTGGATGCATTTTTGGCTCGAATTTCGATCGGCGTTGTCACAATGTGCGAACTCGGCATATAACCCTATTATTGATCGGCACCCAGGAAGTCGGGAAGGGTGCATTATTGTGGCAGTGGGTCAGGGCGGGCGGCAAGTACCTACTTCATCTGAAGGGAGAAAAGGTACTTAAGGACCGGCACACCTAAATCGGGTTAAACAAGGTCCAGCATTTTAAGTTTTTACAATAGTAAATATTAAAATTTCTAAACATAATAAATATTATGCACTACTCTATAAAATGAAGTATAAGATCATTAAAAAAAATAGTCATAAAGTCTTATATTAATAATAGAAAAAAAATCGAGAAATTCATAGAAAACTTTAAAATAGCGTTGCCGCATTTGAAGTCTCCTGAATTAGTTTGAGACATAAAAACAACAAAAATTGTCTTAAATTAATGGTAAAAGACCAAGGAACACGATAAATAAATTTGTTTTTCAATACAACTTTAAGTTTTTTTGCAATTGGGTAGCAAACATACCACATTTTTATCCACGATTTCTTCATACAAATTACTATGGCGTGCACCGCTGCAAAATTCAACCTATATATTCCCGGAACGCGAAGCTTGCGTTTCAATCGCCCGCGGGCTGTCAAGGTGGAAGGTGCGCTCGTCGCTTCAAAAATCCTGTCGCGATCTCTGCTCGTGTACATACACAAAAACTCGCTGGAGCGGTACCATTGGACAAAAGCACGTGACTAAATACCTACCATGACGAGAAGCTCCGCTGTGAGGGGCTGCTACCTACGTAGTTCGCGCGAGATTATAATATTTTTCTATAAATTAGGATTTTTTTAACCTTTATTTAGTTAACTTCAGTAAATGATAAAATTAAAAAAATGTAAAATATACCAAATTCTTGCACTATGTGTATGTGAAATTCCAAAATTTATTATTTTAGAGAAATTATATTTTTTTTCCTGTCAACCCCATAATTTTTGGACTCTAACTTTTGTTATATCTGTATAATTATTAAGTCAGTCGTCATCATTTCATCAATCATTTTTGAAAGCTTTTATCGCCGAAACTATGACTCATAGCCCCATGGTGTTGGTGTTAATTTTTTTTTGACGTGATAAAGTCTTATAAATCGATGAACGCCGGCTGCACGCACGAAAAAACATGACACTTGAGCCGAGCGTGCAAGCGAGAGCGCGGAACAAGCTATAGAGAGGCACGATCTTCCTAAGTGTTTGGTTTCATCAATGTTTTCTCGTTATGTTGTCACGTAAAATTATCTTCCGTAAACCGATTTTTCAGACAACCAATTTTGTTTTGTGATGTTTGTATGATCGCGTAGTCAGATTTTTGAAAGTTTTTACTTCCAAAACCATGGTCTAAATAGGTCCCTTAATGTTACTCAACCTTCTTATTTACGTGATGTCTATATTGCTCACGTGGTTAGATTTTTAAAGGCTTATATCTCCGAAACTATAGGGTGCAGCCCAATGTTGTTGGTACTCAAACTTCTTATTTTCGGGATGTCTATGTGCTCACATGGTCAGATTTTTTTGTCATATTTTAAATTGGTCATATTTTAAAACTTATATCTCCGAAACTATATAGTGCAGCTAAATGACTACACTTCTTATTTTCACGATGTCTATGTGCTCACGTAGTCAGATTTTTAAAAGTTTATATCTCCGAAACTATAGGGTGCAGCCCCATGTTGTTGGTACTCAAACTTCTTATTTTCGCGATATCTATGTGCTCACGTGGTCAGATTTTTAAAATCTTACATATCCGAAACTATAGGGTGCAGCCCCATGTTGTTGGTACTCAAACTTCTTATTTTCGCGATATCTATGTGCTCACATAGTCAGATTTTTAAAAGCTTATATCTCCGAAACTATAGGGTGCAGCCCCATGTTGTTGGTACTCAAACTTCTTATTTTCGCGATATCTATGTGCTCACGTGGTCAGATTTTTAAAACCTTACATATCCGAAACTATAGGGTGCAGCCCCATGTTGTTGGTACTCAAACTTTTTATTTTCGCGATATCTATGTGCTCACGTAGTCAGGTTTTTAAAAGCATATATCTCCGAAACTATAGGGTGCAGCTCCATGTTGTTGGTACTCAAACTTCTTATTTTCGCGATATCTATGTGCTCACATAGTCAGATTTTTAAAAGTTTATATCTCCGAAACTATAGGGTGCAGCCCCATGTTGTTGGTACTCAAACTTCTTATTTTCGCGATATCTATGTGCTCACGTGGTCAGATTTTTAAAATCTTACATATCCGAAACTATAGGGTGCAGCCCCATGTTGTTGGTACTCAAACTTTTTATTTTCGCGATATTTATGTGCTCACGTAGTCAGATTTTTAAAAGCTTATATCTCCGAAACTATAGGGTGCAGCCCCATGTTGTTGGTACTCAAACTTCTTATTTTCGCGATATCTATGTGCTCACATAGTCAGATTTTTAAAAGCTTATATCTCCGAAACTATAGGGTGCAGCCCCATGTTGTTGGTACTCAAACTTCTTATTTTCGCGATATCTATGTGCTCACGTGGTCAGATTTTTAAAACATTACATATCCGAAACTATAGGGTGCAGCCCCATGTTGTTGGTACTCAAACTTTTTATTTTCGCGATATCTATGTGCTCACGTAGTCAGATTTTTAAAAGCATATATCTCCGAAACTATAGGGTGCAGCCCCATGTTGTTGGTACTCAAACTTCTTATTTTTGCGATATCTATGTGCTCACATAGTCAGATTTTTAAAAGCTTATATCTCCGAAACTATAGGGTGCAGCCCTATGTTGTTGGTACTCAAACTTCTTATTTTCGCGATATCTATGTGCTCACATGGTCAGATTTTTAAAACCTTACATATCCGAAATTATAGGGTGCAGCCCCATGTTGTTGGTACTCAATCTTTTTATTTTCGTGATGTCTGTATGATCGCGTGGTCAGTCGAGATCAACCATTATTTTTGAAAGCTTTTATCTCCAAAACTATGGTCCACAACCCCATGTTGCTTGAAAGTACTTGATACTCAATCTTTAAATTCGTGGAATTATGACGCAGTGTCGAAGAAGCTAGTACTCATAAAAGGCAAAGGCTACCTATAAAATTTCCACTTTAAAAATAAATAAAGATCTGAATTTCATTTACTAAACCATACCTAAATGGCCTAAAGAAATACCTATTTACCTAATACCTAAACCCATAGAAAAAATAGAGTTTACAATCGACGTTTTATGTATTAATGCGCAAAAAATACTTTATGCTAAATTAAAATACCTACACTGCCATCTCATCTCATCATCATCTGCCAAAATACGACTTAATCAATACAAATAATTCACGCACACTTCAGTAAATTCACGTTGATCATTGATCATGAAAGTGTGGCAGACATTTCAGTTGCAAAAGCCATGTCTATTATTTAGATTTTTTTTAAATCTAACGCCTACGCCCATGATGATTAGAAACAAATAGGTTAATAATAATAATATTAACATTTTGTACACGGACGTGAGAGTAAGATACATAAAAAATAATATTAATAAGTCAGTAAAGTAGTAGTAGCTGTTATTTTATTACACGGTAGGTATAATATCGACAAACATCTCGAAAATAAGATAGCTAAGTATGCCTAGGTGAGGAACTCGCTCGCACATCGCCTGCCGTGAATCGAGTGCGCGCACCCGTAGTACCGCTGCTGAATGTATCTATGTGTGCGTGCGCCGACGGTGGCTCTGTGTGTAGCGTTATATGCCTAGTTTTGACTACGCGCTCAAGGTATGCCGGCCCTTAATCGTTTCGTCGCAATTATAAATATATATATATAATGTAATATATCGTCGTCTCAACCAATAGACGTCCACTGCTGGACATAGGTCTCTTGCAAGGATCGCCACAGAACACGATCTTGCGCCGCTTGTTTCCAGCGGCTGCCAGCGATAAGAAGTGAAAAAAAAAATCACAGTAGGAAACCCATTGGAAAAGGAGGAGAAAATTACAAAAAATAAAAGGAAAAATAATTTACGAGCGATCTGAGCTCGGGAAGGGGAAGGGGGGAGTTTTAAGGGTAAACGGTTTATCTCGATTTCCGACAAAACTACAAGTCCTATAGAAAAAAATTAAGTAGCAAAGTTGTAGGTAATAAAAAGATCTACAACTTTTGTATTTACACTTTTTTCACATAACCTCAAAATGTATGTGAAAAGTTCAAAAAACCAAGTTTTTGGTGTTTTATTTTTATCTTTTACAATATTTTTTTTTTTTTTCACGGAATTTAGTGAAAACTTACCTTTTTATGTCCCAAATACACTGTAATTTATTTGATTTGAAATATTTAGTTTTTCTCCTTATTTTTACTTAATATCGAAAAAGCACCCTAATTTTCAATCGAAAATTTAACCCTTAATTAAAAAAATTTTTTAGGTTATGTTACGTTAAGGATGTTATAGGGTTTTAGCCGACTGAATGGCAACCATTTAACTTCAGGGCGAATAATGAACTTTAGCAATCGAAAAATGAAACGGATGCCAACATTTTGTATTATAGTCTGTCAAGCTAGTTAAGAAGCTCTTGGGACAGGTCCAGATTATATTATTATGATTAAGTATAACACATAATATAGTCAACTATTGGCAAGAAAAAGGTATTGTTGCGATTTTAGTTTTGATCGGTATAAGAGTCTTTCACCAGCGGCGGTAGGTAGATAATACGCGTAGCAGATGGTAGCAAAAATTCTCCACCCCAAAGCTGTCATCTGTGATCACTACGAGAAGGAATGCATTGCATTTAATTATTGTGCAGTGGATGGATGAAAAGCAAAAATCTATATACTAATATAAAGAGGCTTGACCTGACTAACTGACTGACTAACTGATCATCAACGCACAGCCTAAACCACTGAAGCTAGAAACTTGAAATTTTTACAGTAGCTTCCTTTTATGACGTAGGCGCACACAAAGAAAGGATTGTTGCAAATCCACCCCTAAACGGGTTAAATAGGGGATGAAAGTTTGTATGAAAGTCCGTCATTTTTCGGCATTTGTACTTTCGTTTAAAAATAAAGAAATACGTGTTTCAGGATTTTTAAATTTTCTGCCTCCAAGGGGGTAAAATAAGGGATGAAAGTTTCTATGAAAGTCCGTCATTTTAAGAATCCAAGACGAAAGTCGCTGGCATCAGCTAGTAAATTATAAATTGTATTTTTTTACATTCTCCAAGACTAGATCTTAAAACCTAATTAATTATTCATTACATGAGTGCGGTAAGTTAAAAATAGTGCTGAAAGTTTATTTTACAATGCGCACGTTATTTATATCATTACAACGTTGTACAGTATAACGTGGTATAACTACCTATTTGTTAGTAAAAATCACAGTAGGTAGGTACCTAAACAGAAATGCAGGTCAAATCATTAAAATATTGTCGCACTTTGCCGATTTTATTTATTTACTTATGCATTAAAATATATATTTATATAAATTTTAATATATTCAAATGCCTACCTAATTTAAGAATTGTATTTGGTAGATAATATTAGGTAAGTATAACCGCGCTAATTCTACGGTCATGATTTTCTTACTTTGCTGCTATCCTACTAATATTATAAATGTGAGTGTGGATGTTTGTTACTCTTTAACGCCGCAAGTAATGAACCGATTTGGCTTAAATTTTGAATGGAGATAGATTATGCCCTTACACACACACGTAGGCTACTTTTGTCCTGGAAAAATCCACAGTTCCCACGGGATATTGAAAAAACCGAAATCTATAGTTACAGCTATAGGTAGATTAGGTATCTACTATTGCAAACTTCCTTGAAAGTAAGTAGGTATAGGTATATAAAGGTTGGAAAAGGGAGCAGGAATGGGAACCGGAAATCCACGATTCCCTCGGGATTTGTGAAGCTAGTAGACGATAAAATATACGTACCTAATAATTATTGAATACCCTAGTTATGCAATAGGTACAATAAATACATAACAATTTCAGATGAGAATATTTTCTTGTTTCTTACTTTTTAATGTGTGATATTTCAGCAGTCGGGTTTTAGTTTTTTAAAATTACTTTTTATATAAAAATTTTATTACTTAGTAGGTATGTACATTTTTTTATTTTATGATAATAATATATATAATGAGTAGGTAATTACAATTAGGCAATTGCTGGTCTGTGAATAAAAAAAACATAAATTAACAATCAAGCTTATAGCTTGATTGTTAATCTTTTTTTTTTTTTTTGACGTGGTGGAAACCTTTTATAGGTACCCCCGTTCTGCGGCCGAATGCGGCAGAACGAAGGTTATGTGGGACTCCAACCGGGTATACCCACTAAAACCACCACGGCATGACCCTCATGCTGTGTGCTGGACGCCTGGGGAACCCAAAGTATGCATCCCAGGTGTCCGGCAGCCGCCCCAGCTGGGGCTCCCGCTCGCCTCTGGGCTGTCCCTCCAGAGGCTCGCGCCCTCCCGTAATTTTTTAACGAGGTTTTCTTCCTCCCGCGATGGGCATCGCTGTCCCCCGCCCCGGGGTGTCTCACCCCCAGTTTCATCCGCAGTGCCATCTGCTAATCAGAGGGACACGCGGAGAAACCTCCCTCCGCCAGGTCATTGGCCATGGCTAACAATATCCCCGAAATTATTAACCATGTTACCGGGGTGCACCGGCCCGAATACTGCTCTTCCCCTCGGACGTATCCAAGAGGACCAGCAGCACCCAGGCACACTTGGAGGTTACCTAGCTAGCACCCCTTGATTGTTAATCTATACTAATATAATAAAGTGGAAGAGTTTGTTTGTTTGAACGCGCTAATCTCAGGAACTACTGGACCGATTTAAAAATCCTTTCACCCTTGTATATGTAAGTAATCCTTGACTGCTATAGGCTATTTATTATATACCACGGGCGAAGCCGGGGCGGACCGCTAGTTTATAAAATAATACTACATACTTTATATAAATATATAAAGTATATATAGATACATATATATACCTACAAAGTAAAAAGTTTGTATATATAACTATATATATTTAACTCAATAGCCCAACTGCGGTCGGGCGTGGACGGTTCAAACCCCACCCTTTACTCGATTGTCGTACCCACTCCTAACACAAGCTTTCGATTATTTGGCAGGGAAAGTGGAATATTAAGACCCCTCTCCCAGTTTCGCGCTATGGAAGTTTAGGTATCTAACGGCAGGTAGACGGGCGGCATGCTGCACGGACGACCACTTGCATATAGCGCGACCATGAATTTAGTTTTGGTACTTGTATAAATTTCTGAATTATTTCTTTGATGTTGTAGTATTATATATATAATGTTTATTATAAAATATTTTTATCGAATAAGTATTTCATGAATCTACGTTCAACTTACAAAACAAAAGCGACCAGTGTGCTTAGTCTAAAGCGGAGCACTCGAAAACGAACTCGAAAACTATTGATCGATTTCAGAGTAAAATAGACCTAAAATGTCTTGTATTAAGGTTTGAATTCGCCAATACATTCAGCATTGTTCGAATGCTGAATGTATTGGCGAACTCAAACCTTAATACAAGCCATTTTAGGTCTATTTTACTCTGAAATCGATCAATAGTTTTCGAGTTCGTTTTCGAGTGCTCCGCTTTAGACTAAGCACACTGGATAATATGATGTTCTTCTCTATGAATACATGTAGGGTTTCGTATTTATATCATAGGTGTCACGCATATTTAGCCTTCAGCCATTTTTTTCTAAACTAACTAATAAAAGAAACAAATACCTTTTTAATTATTTAACAATTACCTACCAATTATTATTATTATTATATTTCAAATCATCTGTCTGAAAATAACATAACAGAGCTGTTGCATTGCACCTGATGAAGTTCTTGAATAGGTACATTTTCTGATAAGAGTAGGTACAATTATTTAAAGTTTACCAATAGAACAATAAAAAGTAGGCAATCTTTGTTTACTGCTAAAATGTCGGTTTAGTCAGAAGTGCAAGTGCGACTTTTATTATAGTAACAAACGGACACCCGCGACTTCGTTCGCGTGGATATGTATTGGTTTTTAAAAATCCCGTAGGAATCATTTCGTTTTTCCTAAGCTCCTTTGAGCTCATATCATGCTAAAAACTGTTAAAAGTTCACTGGTGGATGTTGAGGTAGATAAAAATGTAAACATTCGCCACTGAAAGTCCCGTCAAAATCGATACAGCCTTTGAGAGATTACCCGGTAATCTTTAAGGTATCTCCTTTCTAACAAAAAAAGAATGAATGAAATCAGACCACGGGTTAATGAATTACAGCTAAGTAAGTACACATTTTGATTTTCATCCCCTCTCCCAAGGGAACCGTGCTGAATTTCGGGATAAAAAGTATCCTATTATGTTACTCCGTAGTATAAACTTAAATCGTACCAAGTTTCGTTGTTTCAATCCATTCAGTAGTTTTTGCGTGATGCGCGCCCAAACATACAGACATCCAGACAAACAGATAAACAGACAAACAGACAAACAGACAAAAATTTTAAAAATAGCTTTTTTACGTTCTATAACTTATCTCTAACATCCCCCAGTATTTATTTTGCAAAAATCTTCGGAAATGAAATGAGACCCATATTATAAACAAGTGGATACCCGCGACATCGTTCGCGTGGATATTTTATAAAATCCCGTGGGAATCATTTTGTTTTTCCTAAGCTCCTTTGAGCTCATAACTTGCTAAAAACGGTAGATCAAAATGTGTAAACATCCGCCAGTGAAAGTCCCATCAAAATCGATCCAGCCTTTCAGAGATTAGCCGGTAATCAGTATCTCCTTTCTAACAAAAAAATAATGAATGAAATCGGACCACGCGTTAATGAATTACAGCTAAGTACACATTTTGACTTTCATCCCCTCCCCCAAGAGAACCGTGCTGAATTTCGTGATAAAAAGTATCCTATATGTTAGTCCGTAGTATGAACTTAAATCATACCAAATTTAATTTCAATCCATTTGGTAGTTTTTGCGTGATGCGCGCACAAACATACAGACAAATAGACAAACAGATAAACAGACAAACAGCTAAACAAAAAAATAGCTTTTATCGTTCTATTACTCAACCGTAACATTTCCCAGTTATTATTTTGCAAAATTCTCTTATGTACAGATACGGCAAATCTACGATTTTATTATATGTATAGATAGATGATAATTTCTTCAAAAAAAAAAATATGACGGCCATCTTGGATTTCAAAATGGACTACTTTAGTATTAGTTTATAATATCATATTTCCGTGACTGTCCTAGGTGCTATGCTGTAATTTCACTTATTTAAAAAAATACTCACGCATATTTTTTAGAAAAATATTCATGCTCAAAACTTTGCAGTCGTTGTATAAATTAGTGTTTACACGACTCTCGTACGTGCATCTGGATGGTGGCAAAAACTGCACAGGTCCTTCCCCAACGAGCGCCGGGCGCATACTAAATAAGCGAAGACATTGCATAGCTATTTATTGTAATTTAGGGGGATGTTTAATAAGTTTTTATGTTTGATCAAATAAATGGATTGTTAATTAAACTATATATATAGATTCGTTAAAGAACGTAGTTTATTTCTACATAAAAATTTTATTGAATTTATGCTTTTTTCAATACAAAAAATCGTGTTAAAGTAACCGTATAATTCGGGAAATTTGGCGGAAGTTCTTTTTTTTTTAACCATTAATTTGATTAAAAATCTATATTCTGGTCTGTAATGTGTCAATAGGACTATATGTCTGATATTTAAGTATTTTTTTCAAGTAAATCAGATGACTTTTAAGGACAGATATAGAGCTTCAAAGTTGAGTCTGTTATTTATTTTATTAAAACGAGGTGTGGGAAATTGATCATTACAAAATAAATAAAATAGTTTTTGTAAATATGTTCTGACAAATGTCAATATGAAGGATTAGTTTATTTAAAACATGTATTGAAATATGTGAAAGTCTCTCCTACGATGCTAAATTTGGAGCTTGAAATCTTAGATTTTTCAGAAAAAAGGTAAAACTGCTCTTAATCATATTCATCATGGCTACCTAATATTGCTTCCCAAAAAAAATAAAATTTTAAACTAGTGTCCGTCGGTGCATCTGAAAATTGGCCTAGAAAATTTTCGTCAAATTTCCACGAATGGGCGGGGAAGTGCGGGAAAAGCGCCCCCACCCTGGGCGGGGCATGCTGTTGCATGCAACGCCCTACAGCCTATCGGCTACGAACTAGAGCCGCCACTCTTCGCTCGACGTCTGCACCGAGCAGTCGTTGACGAAACCTCAACCAGTCAACACCTCTCGCAAAATCACTAAGTAATAGAAAAATCTTCATACAAGTCAAATTAATTTTCAACATTTTCACCGGCTCTTATTTTGAATAGTGTCTCAAAAATAAGTTTCGAATAAAGTGGTTTTAAATAATTTTGATTGATTTTCTAAGTCACTTAATATAAGTGAATGTTTCAAAAAATTTTTTTTGGATTTTCTCTAAAACGTAAGTATACACTTTGTTGTACCTATATTTACATTTTTTTTTGGAATTCGTGCTTTTAATAGATATGAGTATTGAGTAACTTTTAATAAAAATATCTAAAATCTTTGCAATAGCTGTTCTTTTAGATATAGTATTATATTAACAATTTAGTTCTACTATTATAAATTTTTCTATTCATAATATTCATTATTTTAATTTATATCTCTCTATCATATTATATAAAAAGCTGTGATAGCCTAGTGGTTAGGACGACCGACTTCTAATCGGAGGTCGTGGGTTCGATCCCGGGGCACGCACCTCTAACTTTTCGGAGTTATGTGCGTTTTAAGTATTTAAATATCACTTGCTTTAACGGTGAAGGAAAACATCGTGAGGAAACCTGCATGCCTGAGAGTTCTCCATAATGTTCTCAAAGGTGTGTGAAGTCTGCCAATCCGCTTGGCCAGCGTGGTAGACTATGGCCAAAAACCCTTCTCACTCTGAGAAGGAGACCCGTGCTCTGTAGTGAGCCGCTAATGGGTTGATCATGATGATGATGATGATGATCATATTTTCGTCTTTTCTATAGGTAGTAGGTATATAGGTACATAGATATTATTAATTTTTTTTTTTAATTAAAAATGTATGTTTTGTGTAAATTGTTTGAAAACCTGCAACAGTTTCCATTTCTTGCAGGAAACTTTTCTGTCGGCGGGAAACTTTGCTTCCAAAGTTACACCGACCGCTCACAGCGACAAAGCTGGCTGTCCGCAGAAGTGAGCTATGGGTAACTTTCTGCAAATGTTACCAGTTTACTTAGAAGAAAATTACCACCTACTTTTTCTATTTGCAGTGATAAGGTAATAAAATAATTATTAAATTTATATATTAAAACTTGAAAAGAATTTATAAATTAAAATTAAGAATTATTGTTATTTGAGATTAAAATAATATGTATAACTACCTAACTTATATTCTTGCATGGCGAAATGTCAGGAATTATTGCTATCTATCTATTGTTTTAATGAAAAGTATCTATTTTTATTATATATTTTTTTATCTTTTAAGTGCTGCAGCGCGAAGTATTCTATTTCTCAATATTTACGAAAGAGTAAGAAGATACGTTGCAGCTCGACGGCGTTAATGTTTCATCACACTCCATCTCATCTGCAAAAAAGGTAAGTAATCACACTAATACCTATTATAAAGGTGAAAGTGTGTGTGTATGTATGTGTGTATGTGTGTATGTTTGTTACTCTACTATAACACCGCAGCTATTGAACCGATTTGACTGAAATTTGAAATGGAGATAGCTTTTGCTCTGACTTAACACATAGGCTACTTAGAAAAATCCAAAGTTCCCGTACAGAGGCATTTATATCCTGGAAAAATGCACAGTTCCTACGGGATTTTGAATAAACCGAACTCTATAGCTACAGCTATAGGTACATTACTATAGCAAACTTCCTTAAAAGTAGGTATCAAGGTTGGAAAAGGGAGCGGGAACGGGAACCGGAAATCCACGTTTTCCTCAGGAATTGTGAAAAACCGAAATTCACGCAACCGAAGCCGCGGGAAACAGTTAGTACCCAATCCATATAAAATATATTCACATTTCAAACAATAGCTGTATAGTATGACATGTGAAGAATGATTAATTAGGTATTGTTATAGGACATTACACGAAGAAAATTCAAAAGTATCATACTTAAACATTTTAATGACATTATTTAGATAGACAAAGAGACAAACACATAAAATTCTAAAATTTGTTGTTTTGCTGTTAGTAAGTATTATATCATCCATGAATAGAATAGAATAGAAAAGTTTTTTATTCAAATAAACTTTTATACAAGTACTTTTGAATAGTCAAATGAATCTACCACTGGTTCGGAATGCCATTCCAACCGAGAAGAACCAGCAAGAAACTCGGCGGTTGCTCTTTTCCAAATTTACAATATCAATATAACAATTTTATGTTAAGTACATGATTGAATTGCCGTCTCGCGCATTGCTGGAACGAGTCAAATCCACGCCTTTTTATCATTTATATAAGTAATCTTCAATTTTATTCAGATAAACTTTCACAAGCGCTTACGAATCGACAAAAGAATCTACCACAGGTTCGGAATGGTGCTTACAATTCTACACATGTGAAGAAGGGCAGACAGTAGCCCCATTTCCGATTTCCCATGGGAAGTAGATATAGTATCCCAGGTAGGTACAAGTATAAATTAAAAATTTAAAAACCTCCGACATTCACCATTTTGTTGTGGCGGCCATCTTGTTTTTGCATTGTGCTATTTTACTAGTCATGCTCTTTCATTTGATACCCATATTGAGGGAGCTGTGAATAAATATGTAATACGCCATTTTGTGGTGGCGGCCATCCTGGACCCATTTTCATCAAACATAGCTAAGAACACTCCCGACTAATTCACCCTACAATAAAAAAAAAACGTATTCAAATCGGTTCAACACACACACACACCCACAGTCACACCCCACCGACACCCGCACCCGCACCCGCACCCGCACCCGCACCCGCACCCGCACCCGCACCCGCACCCGCACCCGCACATACACACATGCACACACCCGCACCCGCACCCGCACCCGCACCCGCACCCGCACATACACACATGCACACACCCGCACCCGCACCCGCACCCGCACCCGCACCCGCACATACACACATGCACACACCCGCACCCGCGCCCGCGCCCGCGCCCCAGCCCGCACCCGTGCCCGCACCCGCGCCCGCGCCCGCACTCGCACACGCACACGCACACATACACCCCGTCGTTTTTGCGTCGGGGGTTAAAAAGTAATGATCCGCAGGGCGCAGATCAATTATCAGAATAATATGATAGACCTACCTATGTCTCTGAAATCGGTCAACGCGTCTCTGGTATGAATTTCAACTTGCTAGGTCCACCCGTTCCTGAGAAAATTGGTGGTGACACACGGACAGACAGACGGACAGACGGACAAGAAAGTAGTCTTATAAGGGTTCCTTTTTTACCTTTTGAGGTACGGAACCCTAAAAATTCCAAAGGCTTACCTGGCTTACCTGGCTATTTAGCCTGGCAATACATGGACCGTATGTGAACCAAAAATATTTAATGAATACTGCTTCGAAAAATATTACCACTTGACGTAGATAGATACCCATCTATATTTCAGTGTTTTATAAAACAAAATATATTAAATTTATTTGTATTACAGGTCTTTCTTTTCCTGGGACACGCCATACGGATACGTCAAGATAAGTAATTAGTAGAATAGAATAGAAATATTTGTGCTTTTTAAAATAACAATTTTATGTATCATGTGATAATTTTATTGGAGCAGCGTATTGGAGCAGCGTGTCTATCTAAGCTCAAAATCCCTCTCTCCTATGAGAGAGGAGGCCTATGCCCAGTAGGTAATGGGACATTAAAAGGCTGTACCTAGTGTGTGTATTTACTCTGATAAATATTTCTAAGAGACTCGTGCGACTAACAAGTAGAATGACTGTGTGCTTAGTCTAAAGCGGAGCACTCGAAAACGAACTCGAAAACTATTGATCGATTTCAGAGTAAAATAGACCTAAAATGGCTTGTATTAAGGTTTGAGTTCGCCAATACATTCAGCATTCGAACAATGCTGAATGTATTGGCGAACTCAAACCTTAATACAAGACATTTTAGGTCTATTTTACTCTGAAATCGATCAATAGTTTTCGAGTTCGTTTTCGAGTGCTCCGCTTTAGACTAAGCACATCTATAATATAATAAAACTGTAACAGATCCAATTCTGTACATTGAAGATATTTTGAAAATTTTTGTTCTAGGGCATTCTATAATCGATACTGAAGCCAAAACTGCAATTTGTTTCATTTTTGTCTGTCTGTCTGTCTGTCTGTCTGTCTGTCTGTCTGTCTGTCTGTCTGTCTGTCTGTCTGTCTGTCTGTCTGTCTGTCTGTATCTTGGCCGCGCATCACGCCGAAACTACTGAATGGATTCAAATAAAACTTGGTACGATTTGAGTTTGTACTCCGAGGTAGGTTATAGGATACTTTTTATCCCGAAATTCAGCACGGTTCCCTAGGGAGAGGGGAAGAAAGTTAAAACATGTATTTAGCTGTAATTCATTAACGCGTAGTTCGATTTATCTCATTCTTTTTTTGTTAGAAAGGTAGTACTTTAAGTATTGTCCCGTAAATATTTCAAGGTCATAGGTTTATTAGTTCAGAAATGACAGACATTTATTGGGTTCAAATAACTTGGGACCCGGATCTTTGAACGTACGGCTTATTTTAAACTGGTGTGCGTTTAAATTTATGTTTGTCGATCTGTCTATTTGTTCCAGCTAATTACCGAAACGGCTGGATCAATTTTGATGGAACTTTCAATGGCAGATAGGTGATGTTATAAGGAGTAACTTAGGCTACATTTAGTTTAGGTTCAAAAAAGGATTATGGGATCCAATCCGATCCTATATAAAACCTATATCCAGGCGGACGAAGTCGCGGGGGTCGGCTAGTTCTAAATATAAGGATTGCAGGCGGCTGCGAGTGGTCAGTGGGACAAGAGCTACATTCGGCGCATGCATTCGATCACAATAACCTAATGTGTGATCGAAGCAGGTAACGAATTTTACAGTAACCCACTATGCGAATGTAATAAGAAAATGCGAATTACATCAACAGAGGTCGGTGCATCCGCGCCTTGCGACTTTTCGGCTCTGTCAATTCTTTCAACTCATGCGCATGTTTCAGCTCATGGGACTCTTGCCCCATTTTACGGCTCATCCGACTCTTGCGTTTCTTTTGTTTTAGCTCATAATATGTATCTTGCGTCTGTTTCGAATTAAGTATGGCTTAAAAAAAAATATATAATAATAAATAACCTACCTACAACACTTGTAACGACCCAATATTCCATACTAAATAAATATTATAAAAGTACATGTTCTGTAGTAGGTACTAATTTTTTTTGTTCGAATCTTACGTCAGTGAGGGGGGGGGGCAATGGTTTGCTGGTATTTCTAGTATTTCATGCAACCATACTATAAAATATATAATGAAAGGTAATAATAATAATAAACTACTACTTTAATTGCATCGGTATGCGATACTTGAGTACCACAAAAGGTAGGGGCTCACCGTTATTGGCGGGGCGGAGCCAATAACCTTCATTCATATTTTTTATGTTGAAAAGTATGAATGACGCCTTTATAAACTTCTTTCCCTGAGAAAGAAGTAGGTAAATTTATCTTCGTTTGAACTGAATGTGTATCATCCTACTATTGATTGTATGGTCTCGAACCAAGTCACTGTCAGTCATAGCTTGAACGCAAACATATTAATTATAATAAACCTAAGCAGGAACCGACACTTCAATACACGAACTAGATCAAATCGTCTAAGTCAATTGAGCTCATTGCTTCTGACGCTCTAAAAGTTCTTGGGTTGATACGGCCACAACATTATAAAGGGTTCTGCCGCTATCGTTCACGTGCCACTTTAAATAATTTATTTAAAAAGCATAATTAATCTTTAGAAAGATCTATAGGAATATAAAGGGTATAGTTAAATTTTTATAAGTATAAATACATTGCACCTACGGAGAGCGCTCACGGAGCG
Organism: Melanargia galathea; assembly: GCA_920104075.1. Classification (NCBI taxonomy): domain Eukaryota; kingdom Metazoa; phylum Arthropoda; class Insecta; order Lepidoptera; family Nymphalidae; genus Melanargia; species Melanargia galathea. The sequence goes on along the minus strand of OV049871.1, from coordinate 17,198,657 downwards.
GTTTGGAATCGCGCCCGCCGCGGCTGCGGGAGAGAGGTTAGAGAGAGCGCGCTCACGAGCCCGCTTGTTTTTGCGGGACCGCAGCCGCCGCGGCTGCGGGCGTCGCCCGCCGAGTTGGCGGGCGACGCCCGCAAGACCGGCGGTTATAGTTATATATGAAGAGCTGGCGAACAAAATGTTATATTTTTTAATCCGATGGTCTTTGGCTTGCTGAATAAGAATATCAACTTAATTTTACTTAAAACGGCCCGCAACTGTATCAAAATTGCATCCATACAATAGAGTTTCGAAAGATTTGAATAATCGAGCACGTTTTCGTTCAAAATGGATTAATTTCCATACTTTGTAAGATGTCAATCAAAATGATTATTTCTTTTTCAGAAGAAAAATTTGTTTTTTTTTACTAAGAATTTTTTTTTAATTAAAAAGTTTATCATTAAATAAATTAAACCTTTATTAGTGAATAAAGTTTTTAAACAATTTATGTTGAAATTGGCCTAAACTAACTTACAAATGTCAGACTGACTTACAAATGATAGATTATTGTTGAAAATTAATTAGAATTTTTAGAAATGGTTTACGAATTATTAATTTCATAATTGAAATAGGTTAGAATTAACTGACATTTTTTTTTTTTTTTATTCAACTACATTTAACAACTACATTTGATTCATTCAGTGGCGCCGAACCGCCATCTTGAATTATTGGTATAAATACGGGTAATTCGAAGCCATGAATTGAGTCTCCTCCAAAGACTCAACCGACTATTAGATGCTTCAGCGTCTAGGTCGTGATATTTGATTGAGGGCTGCGATAGCAATCACACCCTCATCGAATAAATGCTGCCATTTTGGACTTGGCTGAGTGTAATTAATTAATTAGTATAAAATATATTTGAAAATAGATCTCAGTTAAACTAATCTCTGAGTTGATATAAATTGAGTTATGTGCGGGTGATAAACGCAGATATTTTAATAATAGTTTGATTTAGTTTTAATATTAATTGATAGTCTGCTTCTGGAGTTATGTGTTTACACAAACAAGTTATTGCTTGGAATATTAATTAATGATTGCTTCCGTTAACTTATATGAGATAGCAAACTGAATTTAACATATTATTATGTTCAATAAAGTCACAAACTACATATGGGTAAATAAAAATCCACGCCAAAGCTCACTGTAAGTATGTCATTCAGTTTAATATTAATATTTAATAATTAATAGGTTACCTGAATCAATACAGGCCATGCCTCTTCAAACTTTTAAAGTAAAACTAAAGAACTGGCTCATGGAGAAATGTTTTTACAATTTAAAAGAATATAGGTATGACATAAATTCTATTTATTGCAATTAATTTTATATTTATATCTTTAGAACGTTGACATGTATGCTACTTACGTTATTTTGTTTAGTCTTAAAATCAATAATTCAATTTGCACACTAATTTATTAGTTAAATGTGTTGGAAGACAATAAGCTTTAAGATCCATAATATTTGTACCACATTTTTGCAAATAAAGACTCTTACTCTTTAGTTTGATGCAACTATACCGTTTTGTTCGCCAGCTCCTATAAGAAAAATGCGATCGCGCCCGCCAAAAAACCGCAGAGCTCGCGGGCGCCCGCTGCCCGCCTTCTGCGGGAGCCGCGAGCAACCGCCAACTCTGCGGGAGTAAATCGCGTCGTGAGTTTTGCACTCGACATTTGTATGAATTTCGAGTATTGCGGGCCCGCAACCGCGGCGGGCGCGGGTGCGAACCGCTCCGTGAGCGCGCTCTCTAAAACTTATTGTGTAATACATTCGGAGCACTTTAAATACATCGGCTTTCGCCACACGCACAAACAAAAATAAGAGACAATTGTTTTCGGAGTCTTTGGCCTCCTTAATGGTGGTAACGATTTTTTTGAAACCACCATACCATTAAAAAAATCGGTTAAACTGCATTAAACACTTTCGTTTTAGTCTTTTAGAGTATATAAGGTGCTTCATTATTTTGTTGTATGACTAATAATGACTGTCAGTACGTACATGCTAATCATAGAATAATTTTTCTTATTGAAGAATGACAAATTTAGTCATTTTTGTAAAATAATCATTTGTAAATAATATAAGTAGCATATTAATTATTTTATCTATAATACCTATAGAATAATAATTTATGATATAAAATTAGCCGATAGATTAATATATCAATTAGGTACTTCTAAGGAAGTCATTGATATAATTATGTTAGCGCAGAACTGACTGTGATTGTCATATCGTAGCTGTTTGATGCTACGGTCACTGGCGTTTAGTTAGTAGATTTTAGAAGTAGCTTGTAGAATTATGACATATATCTGTAGCGACTTTTAGCTATTTATAATCAATAATAATCAATTATATATAAATACATATTATATGTAAAAACATATATGCCGACCACATTTTTAAAACGGACTAAAAAGTAACTAATTTTTTTCTACTATCTCCGTATAGAATTTTCCCATACAGATTGTGCTGAAAAGTAACTTTGAATAATTTTGGATTTAAAATGGAAAAATGTGGACCGCATGCAATATGTAGAATTTGTGTATTCACTTACAAATAAAGTCACTAACAATTCTATTGCACTAGAAATTTTAAGGCATTTTGTATTAGTTTTCTTAACGACAGATTATATATTATAAGTTCTATGGGGTTATAAGTCTGGGCAATATGGGGCTGGAAGAAATTATTTTATATACCTTTCAATTTTGTGTGTTATTGTGAAAATAATTGATTTTTAACATCTTGATGTGATTGATTTAAAAAAATTAGAATTAAAATATTTAGACTTTGGATAGATTAGTACCTACTTGTACATAATTCCAAAAGTTGATCCTATCCATTAAATATAAATTATATTATATTATTACAGTAGGTTCTACATAGATTTTGTAAAAAAAATAAGATTTAAAGACTTCTAGATTTTAGAAGATTTCGTAGTTTTAATTAGATCGTAGATGCATGAATAATTTTTGATATACTTAAATTAGTTTGGAAGGTGAAATACTTTATTTCCCTACTTTATGTAACCTCCAAATATTTACTACCTTTATTAAAATAAAAATAAAAAGGAGACGTATGAAATTGGGTCCAACTTGTTATTTGGAACAGCTATAACACCTTCTAACTATACTTAGTTAATAATAATTAAAAACGCTCAAATTGTTATCGGTATAATGTGAATCAACTTCAAAAAAGCAATAAAAAATCTCCATCTCCATAATAAATAGTTTTTTTTTTTTATAAATAGTTAGGTATGTAACAAAATTCGTATTTGACATAATATAATAAAATCAATACAAAAATATATTTTATAAGCGTAGAGTAAAAAATAGCACATATAAACAAATCACTTTCATTCATTCAAACAAAATTCTTTAGATGAACTACGACCTCCACAAACTCACAATTAAATAGAGCTTTAGGTTCAACAAAAATATATATTTTTAACTCAAATAGTAGGGATCTAAGCAAGAGTTCAAGGCTACATTCATCTCTTTCAAAGAGATTTTTAACCCTCTACGCAAAAACGACGGGGTGTTATAAGTTTGACGTGTCTCTGTGTCTGTCTGTTCCAACTTAGCGCTCAAACGGGTGAATCGATTTGAATTTAGTTTTTTGTTTGAAAGGTGAATTAGTCGGAAGTGTTCTCAGCTATGTTTAATGAAAATCGGTCCAAAATGCCTCCACCACAAAATGACGGTTTGCATATTTTTTCACAACTCCCTCAATATGGGTATCAAATGAAATGGCTGGACTAGTAAAACAGCACTTTGTAACTCCAAGATGGTAGCCACCACAAAATGGCGGATGTCGGGGGTTTTTTAAATTTTTAATGTACTTATTATGAAAGGTATATAAGCTTTAAAACAGTAGTATTAATTAGGTACATTATGCACTAACTAAAGTTTTTTCGTAATGATAGGTCAAACATATTAATTCGAAATAAGGTGCTTGTAGTAATTTAGAGTATTAAGGAGAGTATCAACAGTAAAGTGTGTGTGTGTATGCTATATCCGTTTCTAGCATAGGTCTCTATACTCTGATTTTTAATTATAATAATATTCTTGGTATTTTAAAATAGAAAGAGTTATTTGTATAAAAAACAGTTACCACTTCGATTTTATCCCAAACTAAAATACCTGAAGTATCTGTCAGGTGTTTGTCATATCTACATGCGGCAATTGATTTTTATTTATATAAGTTTTGAATTGATTATCTTTTTGAGGGAAAATTTTTACACCTGGTAACATTCAGAAACGTCAGAATTCTACGAAACGTAATAATTAATTAGACTGAGTATAAAATGCAAACTGTGTTTTGTCAAGTTTTAGCTCAATCGGGTAAAATATAACTGATACGCAAACACAATATAAATAATGCCGTTCCTGAGGGAACCCTTTTTCGGGATGAAAAGTATCTTGAGTCCGTATCTTTATGTCAAGTTTCAGTTCAATTTGCGTATTGTGCTTCATTTCAAAATTTAGTTAAAAAAAAATTACCGTGTTGTAATAGCATACCATTTACCATACCATTTACCGTAGCATTTCGTAGTTTCGTAGCATTTCGTAGCACGACGTAGCTCCTCTGTCACTGGTTTTTGTTTTTCATTTGGAATATCGTAGTAAATCGTAGCGAATTATATTATTATCTGCGTAGGAAACCTCACACTTTTTAAATTTAAATCGTGTTACGTAATCCATACCTAAAAAGGTTGTCCAGACTTGCAATCTAATCCTACAAGAACCATCCCAGCCTATTGTGCCTATGGCTATAATGTAGGTATATTATCTGCCCCCTTAGCTCTACATTTAAAATTATTACACTGTTCGATCAATTACCTCCATTTTGATACAAATAACTAACAATGTAACAAAATGTAGGGCGTTAGACTAATAAGATTTCGGCTGGTTAAGAGGACCATGCCAGGCAGCTGTCATGATGCATCAGCTGTCTAAAATATCGAATCGGTGTGCAACTTAGTGCAATACAATCTAAATGACTAACATGACTGTCATTTTATCAATAGTAATATGATATTTATAAACTATCATATTACTATTGAGTGACTAAACTCAAAAAATATCGGTCCTACGCTAACACCCTAAAAATCAGCGCTATGACTATTATTTTCGTTTCATTTAACTTACGTAGTAATTTGACCCCGAGTCGCCAAACTTGTAAGAAATGACTGGATATTTTCTATTCTTGTCTTTTGGTCTAACAGCCCCCGCGCACTGGGCTACTAGTGGAGACGACTAGTGGCCTTCACAAGTCGCGGAAGAGATTTTTTATACATTTTCTTGTAGCTTTTTCATTTGCTATGAGCACTCAGTGTGCGGTGGTACCATGTGTATGAAAAATCTCTTCCACGACTTGTGACCGGCCATTAGTCGTTGCCACTAGTGGCCCAGTGTGCGGGGGTTATAAATAGATAATCGCGTGGAAATCTTTATAACAACTAAGTAAGTAAGTTTTTTTTAAGTTTTTGGTTTAGGGTCATAGCATTATAGAAGGGTTTTATGTAACTTATTTTAACGTATTAACTATTGTTAACTTAACTTACGTAAAATTTCAAATAATTCAAAAACTGTACTAAGTAAATGTAAATAGACTAAAATAAAGCTAGTTATCATTTTCTAAGTTTATAAACTTGACTTGTCAAAGTAAAAACAAAAAATCTTAAAAAAATGTTAACGCAAAAAACTAGATTAGAATTTTCGTGTAGGTTAAATGAAATCAAATATATTATTGTAAAAAAATCACAAAATATGAAAAACCCTAAAAAAAGTATAATTGTATGTAATTGTAATTATGTAAAATTATAATTTAGTCTAACACGTTACTACGTAAATAAATGTATACCTAGTTCTCCCTTATAGGTAGTCAATTATATTCGCATAATCTAAAATTTGTACCATACACATAAAATAATTGTATTTCTGTATTCTATTAATGCGTTGATGCTCAGTAAATTTATTGTTGTAAGTAGAAATTGTTGTAAGTAGAATATGTTCAAATTTAACCAATTTTAGTGTTATTTTGATAAATACTATTCACCAAACTAGAGGAAGAACTTCGTTTTCTTATTGATTTGTACTAGTTATACCTACTCGTATAAAACGTAAAAAATAAGCACAGCACAAAAAAACAATTAATTATTACAAAATATAAATTTATTGAACATACAAAAGAAATTTTTAATAAAAAAAAATATTGTTGTATTTTTTATATTTTTTTAATAATAAGACAAATAGTCACGTGGCGATACTTGCTCTTCGAGTATAAAATAATATAACATAATAATATGATATATGACCAAGTGTCATCAGAGATGGAAATATTTTTGAAGTTGATCGGCGATGTACAGATTTAAAAAAATATTATTTGAATAGGTACATAATTTATTTATGAAAAATGAGAAACGGTAAGCACATACAAACGACAAGTTGGGCCCAGTTTCAAGCATTTCCGCTACCATAATAATAAAATTAACCTTTTTATATTAAGAACAAGGGGACAAGTACACTTATTAAAATTAAATAGTTATTATATCATAACTAATCTAATTAAAATAACCCTAACATTGCTATAATTTCTTTATATTTATATTGTAAGCTAAGATAAAATCTTTGATTGTATATACCTACATACATATTTTTAAATATTTAATAAGTACATGTCACTTTGTTCGAATATATCGCTCCGTAGGTGTTTGGATAATATGTTACCTAGAGATAATTTCATCCACTATTAGGATTACCTACTTCATTTTTGTACTTATCTTGAATGTATAATATACAAGTATATGTGTAAGGGATGTGAAATTACTAATTCCTACTTAAGTTAATTAAATTAAAACATCGTCAATTCAGTTAAGATGCGTCTCTACTCTATTCTACTCCGTTGGTTGGTTTTGCGCTTTACAAGGTTGTACTTGTAAAGCGAACACTTCCAAAACTTTACCAAATACTATGTATCGAAAAACTGTAATATGTATTGCAAAATTAACCCAAAGACTCTAAAGTCGTAATTCAATACTTCAAATATTTATTTTACAACATTTCTGCTTGGTGAGCTAGCTGTAAACGAATGCTGAATGTATTGGCGAACTCAAACCTTAAAATAAGCCAATTCAGGTCAATTTTACTCTGAAGTCATTGTGTTTCGATCAATAGTATTCAGTAAAGTTTTCGAGCTGTGCAAAGTGAGACTAAGCGTACAGGTCAAGCAGCGAAGGCAAGCGAATGCTAATGAACTTTAGCAAACGAATAGTTGTAGACGACTAAGCGAAAAAGAACGAATCATAGCATAGAATAGAAAAGTTTTTTATTCAAATAAACTTTTACAAGTACTTTTGAATCGTCAATCGAATCTACCACTGGTTCGGAATGCCTTTCCGACTGAGAAGAACCAGCAAGGCGTAGACTTCACTTGCCATCGTTTGCTTTCGGTCGTTCAGTCTATGTGGATGCAGCAGTAAATGCCCACAGTTCGCCATTGTTTACTTTCGCAGCTCGGTATGTACCTACAATGGTCTCACACGTGGCATACACTCTAGCCTCGTCGCGTACTGTAAAACTGGTCGTCTGTACCGACTGTACAGTATAGGTATTCTGAGTTTGCGCACATCCAAAACTTTACCAAATACTATGTATCGAGAAACTGTAATAATAAATGTGTAATGCTAAATGAACCTAAAGACTCTTAAACATTTACTGTAACAAATGATAAAAAACAGAATAATAAATGTGTAGTACCTAAAATCTAAATTACAAATTCTTAAGTTGCTTACTTAATTAAATTTAAAAAATCATCAATTCAGATAAGATACGTCTCTACTCTATTCTCCTCTGTGATTCTACTCCCTTGGTTGGTGTTGCGCTTTACAAGATTGTACTTGTACTGTATGCTTAGTCTCAGTTTGAACACCTCCAAAACTTTACCAAATACAATGTATTGAAAAACTGTAATATGTAATTCAAAATGAACCCAAAGGCTCTTATTTTAAAACCGTAATTCAATACTTTATATATTTATTTTACAACATTTCTACTTGGGGCGCTGGCTGTATTAAGAATGCTGAATGTATTGGCGAACTTAAACCTTAAAATAAGGCAGTTTAGGCCCATTTTATTCTGAAGTCATAGTGTTTCGAACAGTAGTATTTAGTAAAGTTTTCGAGCTGTGCAAAGTGAGACTAAGCATACCTACAGCTTAGCGAAGGGGATTTACTTATAAGCATTTTCTATATTTAAATCTATATGTCTAATTGTAAATAGTTTATAAAATATAGCTTATTAATCGAAATATTACTCAGGAAAATATAATGTATAAAATATTATCAATTTTCAACTTTAAACTAGCCCTAGGCAAGTCAATTTGACAGCTGTGTGCTTAGTCTAAAGCGGAGCACTCGAAAACGAACTCGAAAACTATTGATCGATTTCAGAGTAAAATAGACCTAAAATGGCTTGTATTAAGGTTTGAGTTCGCCAATACATTCAGCATTCGAACAATGCTGAATGTATTGGCGAACTCAAACCTTAATACAAGACATTTTAGGTCTATTTTACTCTGAAATCGATCAATAGTTTTCGAGTTCGTTTTCGAGTGCTCCGCTTTAGACTAAGCACACAGAATCGAACTATATTTTGTAAACTGCATAAGAACTAGAAGCCCTCCATATACCAACAATGGTTCGATTTTAAGATTTCATAGTAAGTATTTATATTATTATTATGGTTCTAGTATGGTTTTTTTGTTTGTTACTAAGCTCGTTCTACACTCGCGCAGAAATCGCAGATGTGAGTTGGTACCCGAACCATGCGTGAGAAATTTGCTATAATTAATACGCAATAATAGCTCTACACTGCCAAAATTTAGTAGTCCGTCGTATTCCTTTTGACACAGACGTAGACCGAAGAAAAAATTTTATTAAAAAAAATGGACGCGCCTTTGTCAATGAAAACTTCTGGCAATCAATGATCATGAATTTATTGAAGTGTGCATGAATTATTTATTTATTCCGTCGTAGTGACATACATTTTCTGACAGTGTACAAAGTAATTGCGCATGACTATATTATATAGACCGCGGAGGTACATAAAAGTTTGGCAGAATTTTTTTTGCACAATCATACGTAAGATGACTCCAATCTTTCATGTACTTTATATATTGACGTTCAAAAAGTGTACGGTGTACCTACTTTGAATAAATGAATTTTGAATTTGGAAAAAATTTGAATTTTCTATGACCGCGGGATGTCTATCGTTCAAAAATGACAGACAGCTGCAGTGTGATGATCGTATTGACCTATCGGCCGGCGCTCTCTCGCTATTGGCTGGAATACACAATACATTCCATTTCAGTAAGAAAATCATAAATTCAGCCAATCATCACAATTGTGAATTAAACAATCGACGCACGAAATAGGATGGGTATCGCTGCGAAGCCATCGACTCTATTGTTTTGCAGCGTTCGCGAGCTTACGCGGCGCAAGTGTAGAGCGGACTTTATAATGATCAGTATGCTTAGTCAAACTTTTTACATAGTGGCAACGATGATCGAAATTCAAGTATCGACACACAATGACTTCAGAGAAAAATGAACTCAAAGACTCTTATTTTAAAGTCGTAATTCAATAGTTCGAATATTTATTTTACAACATGTCTGCTTGGGGCGCTGGCTGTTTTCGAATGCTGAATGTATTGGCGAACTCAAACCTTAATATAAGCCATTTTAGGTCATTTTTACTCTGAAGTCATTGTGATTCGATCAATAGTAGATATAGGTATACTATAAAGTTTTGGAGCGCTGCAAAGCAGGACTAAGCATACTAAATAAAATATTCCATGGGTAGGTAAATATTTTCGAGAATTTGAAGATAGGAAGAATCGAAAAAAGTTTAAATGGGTGGAGAGGTGATTATGTTTTGTGCAATTTTGTAACTTATAGAAATGGTCAAGACATAATCACCAACCACCTTTTTAACAACACCACTGCAACCGATCAAGAAGAATAAAGCTCTGAAAAGAACTCAAGAAACTTGACTTTAATTTATAAAGATACTAGCTTCTGCCCGCGGCTTCGACCATCGATCAAGAAAAACACTGAAGAAAAGAAAAAACCTTCATCTTTAATTGGACGACACTCTCTCGCTATATTGGCTAAAATGCATTGCAGCAAGACTAACATGAATTCAGCCATAATCACCACAATTGAGACTGTAGCAATATTGATGCAACTCTTAGATAATCCGGAGACAGGTCTGAATTAAGTCTATGACAAATCTCTAGAATGCGCATTAGGTACTATGTTTATACCATGGTTTATACATTCTGCATATGGTGGCCTACAACTCATTCACCTACGTAACCCTAAAACACATTCGCATTGCGCGCGGACCGTGTCGCCGGAGAATATGATTCGGCGGTACTCGGCTGTGCCCGAGTTCACCCGACGAGTAGCGAACGCGACCGCCGCCGCGGGCGCGCCGCCGGCAGTCGATCCCCGAACGCGTATGCGACGCAACGCCTGCGCTCGCCATACCGCCGACATACCTACGGCGCTCGCGTTACGAGTTTACGAAATCCAATTGTACTCGCAATCCTTCTAAAATCAAACTGTGAATGTATCGTTTCCGCAAAAATACTTTATTATCATTGTAAACAAGGAGTCGTAGGCATAATAAAACTAGTGATTTGAACTTTTAAAACTTTTTCTCTTCCTACCGACACCTACCCACATTAGTGATAGCTACATCTGGTGACCCAAACGCCTACATCTGGTGACCCCGCACGAAAACAAGATGGAGTCCAGCGGAAGCGACTCTAACACGACGGTAAAATCCGAAAAAGAGGCGCATGTTACGGTACGCCGTGTCAAGAGACGTACCCGAGGCATGGCGTCGGCGGATCACATGAAAATTCGAATACCACCTTTTTGGCCTGAAGACCCAGAACTCTGGTTCGCGCAAATCGAGGGACAATTCGAAATCGCTGGAGTGGTTTCGGAGAATACCAAGTTTTTTTATATTACCAGTAACCTCGAGAGCCAATATTCGAAGGAAGTGAAGGACATCATAACATCGCCACCCGAGGTAAACAAATACTCGAAATTAAAGGAAGAATTAATTAAACGACTATCAGCATCGCGAGATCGGAAAATTCAACAGCTACTCAAGCACGAAGAGCTGGGAAGTCGCAAGCCATCCCAATTCCTGCGTCACCTGAAAGGGTTAGCTGGATCTTCCGTCCCTGAGGACTTTATTAAGAGTATCTGGTGCAGCAGACTCCCCGCCAACATTCAGACACTAATAGCATCCCAGCCATCAGGATCCCTAGAAGACTTGGCTGATTTGGCCGACCGTGTGTTCGACATAGTTTCACCGATGCCGCAAGTTTCGGCCGCCACAGCGTCTTCATCAGCTCCACCCATGGAAACTATGGCGATGGAAATAGCGGAATTGAAAGAGGCGGTGAGAAACTTAACAATGCAATTAAACAGACGGGAGCGGGATAGACAGCCCAGACATCGGGAGCGTTCCGGAAGTCGTCGACGTAACCGATCGAAATCGAACTACGAGAGGTACCCTACATGTTGGTATCACGCAAAGTTCGGGTCGAAAGCGATGAAATGCATCAAGCCCTGCGATTTTTCTGCTGCGGAAAACCGACAGAGCGGTCGGTAATGGCGGCCGACGACTGCTCATCAACATCAACGGGTCGCCTATTCATCACCGATCGTAATTCGAAAATCGACTTTCTAGTGGATACGGGCAGTGACGTGTGCGTATTTCCGCGAGCCGCATTTCGTGAACACCGCGCGAAGACAATGTTCGAATTGACAGCGGCAAACGGTAGTGTAATAGAAACTTACGGGTATGTGCATTTAAACTTAAACTTTAATTTACGCCGAGACTTTTCGTGGAATTTTATTGTAGCTAATGTAACTAGAGCTATTATTGGTGTAGATTTTCTTTGCCATTATAATCTTATTGTTGATGTTAAAAATAAGCGACTTATTGATAATACTACATCACTATCAACTATTGTTTTTATAGATAAAAATATTAATAATGTTAACTCTGTAAAAATATTTTCTGGCGACACACGATACCACACCATTCTAGCTAAATATCCCGAGATAACTAGACCGGCCGGCACACCTACCGTCACCACTCACAACACTTTGCACTACATACGCACTACACCCGGCCCCCCGATATCATGTTCCCCTCGCAGGCTAGCTCCGGACAGATTGAAAATAGCGAAGCAAGAGTTCGAGCAAATGTTGAGCACCGGGACGGCACGACCATCCGAGAGCTCCTGGTCATCGCCCCTGCATTTGGCCCCCAAAAAAGATAGTGGCTGGCGGCCCTGCGGAGACTACAGGCAGCTCAACGCACGTACCATCCCAGATAAGTACCCCATCAAACACATACATGACTTCGCTCATAGTATATCTGGATGTAAGGTATTCTCGACTATTGACTTAGTTAAGGCCTATAACCAGATTCCAGTATTCGAAGAGGACATTCCAAAAACGGCGATCACAACACCATTTGGACTTTACGAATTCCCATATATGACCTTTGGACTTAGGAATGCAGGCCAGACTTTTCAAAGGTTCGTAGATGAGATGACTAGAGGGTTAAATTTCTGCTATTGTTATTTAGACGATTTCCTAGTATTTTCTAGAGATTCCACAGAACACGAGCAGCATCTCGAACTACTATTCGAGCGGATGAGGAAATATGGCGTGTTAGTCAACACCTCTAAGTGTGTCTTTGGCGCATCGAAAGTAAATTTTTTAGGATACCACATTAGCGCTGCAGGCACTAAACCGTTAGAATCGAAAGTTCAAGCAATCAAGGAATTTCCCAAGCCACAGACAATCAAAGCACTGAGGCGATTTTTAGGCATGGTCAATTTCTACCGGCGATTCATACCTAACGCTGCAAAAATCCAAGCCCCCTTAAACGCTCTTCTGTCTGGCTCGGTTAAACCCTCACATCCAGTAGATCTCACTGACGACACCCTGGAAGCTTTTGAGCAATGCAAAGACAGTCTTTGTAATGCCGCATTATTAGCACATCCCGATTGCGAAGCCAAACTCGCTCTTGTTACAGACGCGTCCGACTTAGCATTGGGTGCCGTGCTACAGCAATACAAAGACAATGCCTGGCAACCGCTTGCCTTCTTTTCGCGTAAGCTTAGCCCTTCACAACAAAAATACTCGCCCTACGACCGCGAGTTACTTGCCATTTATGAAGGAATTAAGTACTTTCGTCATATGCTTGAAGCCCGCCACTTCGTAGTGTTCACTGACCATAAGCCCTTATGCTTTGCATACCGTACTGCTAAGAATAACTGCTCACCGCGTCAGTACAGACACCTGGATTTTATATCCCAATTCACAAGCGACATCCGCCATATATCCGGAAAGGACAATGTCGTAGCGGACACATTGTCTCGTGTTGACGAAATACAAAATCCAGTCGACCTCGAATTACTTGCCAAAGCCCAATCGGAAGATTCCGAACTTTTACAGCTCCTTGACGAAGACTCTTCACTTCGTTTCACCAAAATCAAGGAACCAGGTAGCGATGTCGAGCTATTTTGCGATGTAAGCACTGGCACACCCAGACCCTTCGTCCCCATAGCTCTACGTAGGCAGGTATTCCACAGCCTTCACGGCCTAAGTCACCCTGGCACAACCGCTACTGCGAAACTCATCGCACAAAGATTTGTTTGGCCAGCGATCAGAAAAGATTGCCGCGAATGGGCACGTGCATGCTTATCGTGCCAGCGCTCTAAAGTAAATCGCCATGTGTCGGCACCGTTAGGCACATTCGAGCTACCCCGTGCTAGATTTTCTTTCGTCCATATCGACCTCATCGGCCCACTCCCATATTCGAACGGTTTTCGCTACTGCTTAACAGCAGTGGATCGCTTCACAAGATGGCCAGAGGTTATTCCCATAGCAAACATCACTGCTGAAACCGTCGCCAAGGCACTGTTATCAGGCTGGATTGCTAGATACGGCAGTCCAACTGACATAGTAACGGACCGAGGCGGACAGTTCCAGTCGGAATTATTCAGTTACTTGTCTAAGTTAGCTGGATTCAAACATCGTCAAACCACGGCTTATCACCCCGCTTGCAACGGACTAGTGGAGAGATTTCATCGGCAACTAAAGACGGCCATTACATGCCATGCCGACAGTAATTGGACCGAAACTCTACCACTAGTCCTATTGGGCATTCGGAGTGCCTTCAAAGCCGACCTGCAGTGTTCTTCGGCAGAACTCGTCTACGGAGAGCCGTTAAGACTCCCAGGCGAGTTCTTCGAAAACAACACGAACACTACAACGGACATCACTGACTTTACTGCCAGACTACGTTCGATTTGTGACCGACTACAACCCTGCCCCGCTTCACGCCACAGTAAAAACAAAACCTTCGTTTATAAGGATCTCGCCACTTCTAGCCACGTGTTCATCAGAGAAGACGTGCTGAGAAGCACCTTTCACCCTGCATATTCTGGTCCCCACGAAGTAACCGAAAGAGGCGACAAAGTATTCAAGGTAAGAGTGAAAGGCAAAGAGGTGACAGTTTCGATAGACCGCTTAAAACCGGCCTATATACTGAACACCGATCCATCCCAAGTTCTACGTACAGAACCAAGTCAGAAAGCTACAAGCAGCGACCCGGAGGCACCACGAACATCGAGATCCGGGAGACGCATCAGATTTCCAGATTTTTATCGTCCGTAAGTACGGCCTCCGAGGGGGAGTGATATGGTGGCCTACAACTCATTCACCTACGTAACCCTAAAACACATTCGCATTGCGCGCGGACCGTGTCGCCGGAGAATATGATTCGGCGGTACTCGGCTGTGCCCGAGTTCACCCGACGAGTAGCGAACGCGACCGCCGCCGCGGGCGCGCCGCCGGCAGTCGATCCCCGAACGCGTATGCGACGCAACGCCTGCGCTCGCCATACCGCCGACATACCTACGGCGCTCGCGTTACGAGTTTACGAAATCCAATTGTACTCGCAATCCTTCTAAAATCAAACTGTGAATGTATCGTTTCCGCAAAAATACTTTATTATCATTGTAAACAAGGAGTCGTAGGCATAATAAAACTAGTGATTTGAACTTTTAAAACTTTTTCTCTTCCTACCGACACCTACCCACATTAGTGATAGCTACATCTGGTGACCCAAACGCCTACACTGCATATTCAGAATTAAGTTTATTATATCGGTCATGTGGGTACCTTGTGGTCCCCAATGTGTGAACATTCAAAATATGTTATGTCATACATGGCGACTACAAGGTACCCGATTGACTGACTGCTTCGAGTGGCTTCGACTAACAACAAGGTTATAATTTTGTTTATTTATTTATCATAAGAAAAGTAGTTTACATGTTTATGTAGGTTGATGCCTAAAGTAAGTTAAAAACTTGTAGTAGGTACCTATAGGTGTCAAGTTTCTCCCTTTACATTTGCAAAAATACTTAACATAATATTAAAATTAATATAAACTTACCCAGAAGTCTGCCAATCCGCTTGGCCAGCGTGGTAGACTATGGCCAAAACCCTGCTCACTCTGAGAGGAGACCCGTGCTCTGTAGTGAGCCGGTAATGGGTTGATCATGATGAGTTTGAGGTTGTGAGAACGACAATGTTGTAATTATTATTATTTTACACAGGTATACATACCTACACATTTGTACAATCTACAGTAGGTACCTAATCCCAGGGGCCTACCTGTAGGTATGCTTAGTCTCATTTTGCAGAGCTCGAAAACTTTTCTAATTAATACTGATCGAATCACAATGACTTCAGAGTAAAATCATTGGACCTAAAATGGCTTATATTGAGGTTTGAGTTCGCCAATACATTCAGCATTCGAAAACAGCCAGCGCCCCAAGCAGAAAGATTGTAAAATAAATGTTCGATCTAATTTTTTTTTTTATAAATATACACACATACACACACGGTCGGCTGTTCCTAAAGTAGGCAACTTAATGCCTGTGTTATAGGTAACGACCGACTGATATACATATTTACATATACCTATTACACATATAAATATTTAATAAATGTATAAATACATAATACATACTTATATACTTACATAAATACACCCAGACTCGGGACGGGAATCGAACCCGCGACCCGGGAGAGGTAGGCAGGGTCACTGCCAACCGCGCCAACGGGCCAGTCTTCTAATAATCTAATCTAATAATCTAATGAATTACGACTTTAAAATAAGAATGTTTGGGTTCATTTTACTCTGAAGTCATTGTGTGTCGATACTCGAATTTTGATCATCGATGCCACTATGTACAAAGTCTGCATAAGGCCTCTAGTCCAAAGGTTGTCCATTGCCATTCAGTGTGGCAATGCTGCCAGCTTGATGGGCACCTTTGGCCCAGAGGCAACCAGTGGCGGACTGGTTGACGAGTGACGACGTTGTCACGGTATGATAATTTATATATGTACCTACTTATAAGTATACTCTGATTTTTAATTCCGTGGAATTCTGACAGCTGTCATTGTCATTTATAGATGAGTTATTTGTATGGGAAACAAGGTTAACATCTACCTACGAAGTATGATTTTACCCCAAACTACTTTAATTCCCTGTCAACATAAAATGCCCTAAGCCGCGTAATAATATTAGTCGTTTCGCCCTAAAACAGAAATCGCTAAGAGTGGATAGCTAGAAAGTGCACACTAACAGCATAAAAAAAAACAAAAGAAGCACGTTGATAAAAATTATTCAAATGTGAAAGTCGAATGACATTATATCCATGAAGTGTCTGTCAGGCATTTGTCATATCTACATGCTGCAGCTGATTTTTTTTTACAGAAGTTCTGAATTTTGGAATTGTTTTGTCTCTGATAACATTACAAAACGTCAGAATTCCACGGAATTAAAAATCAGAGTAGGTATAGTTTACAGATGTTTCACCACCTTCTGATAAGTGTCGGATAGCCTAAACGTAGATAAGTTTTGTCACTTTCTTATACCTACTTTATGTCAAGTGACAAAGACAAATTTTATTCTCTCATGATAAGTTTAGCTTTAAGCTAGGCTGGGTCTATGGTTTTCTATTAAACTTGTAATTTTAGGTCCTAAGGCGCTTACTTACAAGAAATGTTTTTGTTCATATCCTGTAAACGAGTGCCTTGGAATCTTAATGCCATTTTCTACCAATCACAAGAATTCAAAGGATCTAGAAGAAAACGCAACTGGAAAAAATATATCGAGACGATTTATGATTAAGTACCGCAGATAATTATTATTTTTGTCTAAGAACGACTTTTAACCAGCAAAGATCACGTTGAGTACAACACCATACCAACGGAGTAGAATAGAGTAGGTGTAGAGCCGCGTCTTATCTGTATAGGTTTTTTTAACGAAGTCTAATTTGTAATTTAGATTTTAGTTTATTAAGTAATTTAATAGTGTTATGCTGAATCATTTAAATTCTTCAACTGTAATTTATATTTTTACTTGTGACTTTTTTTCCACATATTTTAGAAATTTTTAGCGACACCCTGCTTGGCATTTAGGTTTTCGCAGTTTACTGTGCGATTTATGTATTCACAATCATATATCGCAGAGATAAACTGAGAAAATCCTGGATGACTGCTCACTCCGATAAAGAAAAAAGAAAGAAAGAAAAAAAGAAAAGAAAAAATGATACTAAAATTTAACTTGTTATTTTAGGTCCTAAGGCACTGAATTAAAAGAAATGTTTTTATTCATATCTTTTAAACATATGCCTTGGAATCTTAATGGCATTTTCCAACAATCACAAGAAGTCAAAGGAGGAAGGAACGAGGAGAGAAAACAGACATTGTAAAAAATATGATTTAATGCCGCCGATAATGATTTATTGTCTGAGAATGACATTTATGAAGACCGTGTTAAGCGCAACACCAACCAACGGAGTAGAAGTAGAGCCGCATCGATGAGGTTTTAAATTTAATTAAATTTACTTAATTTGTAATTTAGATTTTAGTCGATTAAGTGTCTGTTTTACCAGCTTCTGATAAGTGTTGGAGAGCTTATTCACAACTTTTGTCTTTGTCACTTGACATGACATAACATAACATTGACATCCAACACTTTTCACAAGGTGGTGAAACAGACCCTAAGTATTTGTATTATAATTTATGTATTTGTTGTAGATTCTTTAGTTTCATCGTCTATAATATTATAGGTAATATAATAATATATCGTCATCTTCTGAATATAATTAAAATTGTCATTTTAGGTCCTAAGGCAATTATTGGCTAAGAAATGTTTTTATTCATATCTTAGCAATGAATGCCTTTGAATCTTAATGGCACTTTTCAGCAATCATAACAATTCAAAGGATCTAGAAGAAACCAGAAACTGGGAAAAATATTATCCAGACAATTTAGTTTAATTTTTAAAATAATATATTTTTTCTCCCAACTTTATTTGACTGACTTTGATTAACTTTTTTATTCAATTCAGTGGTAAATTCAATTGACGATTCAAAAGTACTTGTTGAATAAAAAACTTTTCTATTCTATTCTATTCTATTAGTCTGATTAAGTAGAACTAGTATGAGAAATTTGATTCGTGAACGTGGACCTCAAGTCTGGGTCAGAACCTATATGGGAGCTCGGCATCCTCCTTTTCACTATTTCAACGTGTGCTGAGATTGAAGTTGACTATAACAGTCAATTTCAGTCTGAGCACACGTTGAAATCTTGCATAATGTGAATGATACCTATTTTAATTTGTTATTGATATTTGTGGATATAAAATCACCTTAAGAAACTTAAATGGGTGGAGACGTGAAAATGTTTTTGGCAATTTTTAAACTTATATTCAAAAACGAGTCGAGACGTTTTCACCATACACCTTTTTTAAAAATATCACTGCAACCGATCAAGAAAAACAAAACTCTAAGAAGAACTCAAGAAACTTGACTTTAAATTTTATAACGCTAAATAATAGACCAATAATAAAATTATAATTTAGGTATGTGTTTGTTTTAGATAGTGTGATTAATAAGATCCTTCTATAATTTTATCTTCTTTAATATTAGGTATAGGTAATGTAATATATATCGTCATCTTCTGAATATAATTAAAATTGTTATTTTAGGTCCTAAATCATTTACTTATAAAGAAATGTTTTTATTCATATCTTATAAACAAATGATTTAGAATCTTTGTGGCATTTTCCATCAATCACAAGAATTCAAAGGATTTTTCTTCTAGAAAACGAAACTGGCAGTTTAAAATATGATCGAGACGATTTATGTACCTACCACAGATGATGATTTTTTGTCTGAGAACGATTTTTATCCAGCAAAGACCGTGTTAAGTGCAACACCAACCAACGGAGTAGAAGTAGAGCCGCATCTTATCTGAATCGATAAGGTTTGAATTTAATTAAATTTACTTAATTTGTAAATTATATTTTAGTCGATTAAGTGCCTGTTTCACCACCTTCTGATAAGTGTTGGAGAGCTTATTCACAACTTTTGTCTTTGTCACTTGACATAAAGTAAGAAAGTGACAAAACTTACGCTTAGGCTATCCAACACTTTTCACAAGGTGGTGAAACAGGCCCTAAGTATTTGTATTATAATTTATGTATTTGTTGTAGATAAGTAGTTTGATTAACAAAATTCTTCTATAGTTTTATCGTCTATAATATTATAGGTACCTATTATAATATATCGTCATCTTCTGAATATACCTACTTAATTAAAATTGTCATTTTAGGTCCTAAGGCGTTTACTTATAAAGAAATGTTTTTATTCATTTCTCATAATCGAATGCCTTTGAATCTTAATGGCATTTTTCAGCAATCACAAGAATTCAAAGGATCTAGAAGAAAACAGAAACAGGGGAAAATATTATCGAGACAAACTAATTAATACGCGGTTACGGACTTAGATATAAATCTAAGACGGTTGCTCGTGTGCTTATATGTTTAGCATTTAAGTAGAATATAAACTTTTTTTATTAAATTATGTACCTACTATTTCCTACCAACACTCTTAATTTGTTCTGTTATATACCTAGATCACGTAGGTCTGTATGCGCCTGATAATTATGCAATTTCGCGCCGTCGTGAATTGTTTGTGTTACCGCGCTGCAGAACTGTAATGGCTGGGCAAGCGCCAGTGGCTCGTGCACTACGCATGCTTAATGATCTAATACATAGAAACTCAGAACTAGATATATTCCACACCCCACCGCTTGAGCTCATAAATAAATTTAAATTGATGTTAGGTAGATAAGTAATTCTGTATAATTTTTTAATTATTATTTTTTATTAAGTCCCTATTTAGGTAGGTATATATTTTTTTAAATTTTACTTTTCTACTATAATTTTTTTTAATAATTAGATAATTGTTTTATAAATTGTATTTTGTAGCCTGTGGAGATGAATTGGGCAACTGTAATGTCTCCATGAGTATGTAATAATATAAATAAATAAATAAATTATTTACTCACATGTTTTAGGAATTTTCAACATGCCATGGCATTTAGGTTTTAGCCTTCAATTTTGTGCGATTTATGTATTCACAAACATATCGCGCAGAGATGAAGGTCTGGATCCTGGATGACCGCTCTCATCAAGAAAGAAGATGGAAAAGAAGAAAAAGAGAAAAACTATTTTTTTTTCTATGAAAAAAGAACCGACTTCAATCGATTAGAACTAAAAAGTTTAATTTCAGCAGCAGGTTTGGCAATCTTAGAGAATATATCTATTAGTGCCATATGTGTACGTTATATAATGTGTAGGTATGTACATTAAATATAACTTCGTACATAAGAATGATAACTCGATGTGCTATACTCTAAACCTTCCTGAAATTATATACAGATTACCTACTAATTAAGTGTTTAAGGTATTTTGGAAAAACCATCCCCAAGTGGGTTAAATGGGGGATGAAAGTTTGTATGAAAGTCGGTTAAAAATTAAAAATTATACGTGTTTTAGGAATTTTCGGAATTCCACCCCCAAGTGGGTTAAGTAGTGGATGAGATTTGTAAAAACCCACGCGGGCGAAGTCGCGAGCATTCTAGTTAATTTATAGTTCTGTATATATTCATTGAAATCAATAATATATGCACATCAACACTGTCTAGGGATATTTTGTATAAAGTTCTGAAACTCGAAAAATGTTAATCGGTTTTAAATTATTTTAATTAAAGCTTATTTTGTAGACCATATTAAATGATTCTAAATTTGAATTTGAAAAAATAAATTGAAAACAAAAGATTTGTGCGGCATAATTGTAGCGAAGTTCGAAAGTTTCAATTGACCTAACCCAGTTTTTGGTATATTTTTGTATCAAATGAAAGTTTCAATGAAAATTATTGGTTAATTTCTAATTTATGCAACTGTATGCATCATGCAGAGGCGCCATTTAACAAGAGACGAAATGTTATGGGCAGTAGGTACGCTCCAAACTGGGGCTCCTCAACGAAGTATTGCCGAGGCGATTGAAACAAGAAAAAACGTGATATTAAGGTTGTGGTCACGTTATTGCACCACTGGTGAAGTAGCTGAACGGCACCCAGGCGAGAAGCGCATAACCGCCCGAAGACAGGACCGATTTTCGCAAATGACCGCGAGAAGATAACCAAATGCTACAGCCATGCAGTTGGTTTAAAGGCTCCAGTCAGACCACCATTTGCTTGTCAGTGACGAAACTGTGAGGAGAAGACTGCACGAGGCTAACCTTCATGCTCGCAGGCCGCTTCGTACTCCAGCACTACGCAGAGGAAATCGTGGACGAAGATTACAGTGGGCTCGCGAACATTTGCTCTAGGAAGATAGCTAGTGGTCTGTAGTGCTGTTTACCGATGAGTCCCGATTCGGATTTCATCCTGATTTACGAAGAGTACGTGTATGGCGAGCTCCTGGTCGTGACAACCGTCTGCGACACCAGTCAGGAAGTCCAGCCATACCACGGCAAAACAATTATGGTTTGGGCGGGAATTCGTATCGATGGAAGAACAGATCTCGTTTGGATCAGAAACACCATGACTTCTGAAAAATACCGTAATCAGGTGCTAGCACCAATAATCTATCCCAATCGACTGCAAATGGACCAAGTTTTCACGCTCATGTACGACAAAGCCCGTTCGCACACTGCGCGAGTGGTGACCAGCTGGCTACAAGAGCACTATGTGTCGATCTTAGACTGGCCCGCTGAATCACCAGACCTAAACCCCATAGAGCACGCATGGGACATGCTCCAAAGAAGGGCTTTGAGGAGTTTTCCTCCGAACATTGCGACTGCAAAGCAACTTTTTTTGCATCTTAGCAGGTCCTGGGACAATATCCCACAGCAAGACTTTGATAACTTGATTCAAAGCATGAAAAGCCGTTGTAGGACCGTGGTTAACGTCCATGGGTGGTTTACTGACTACTAATTTTAAATAATTTTTCACGTAACTGCAAAAAACCTGATAATTTTGCTAAAATTATATTTTTTTCTTAAAAAGACATTCATCCTTAAGTTTACCATCATTTCACTTTTTGTCTTTATTTCAATAAAAAATTATTTACACAAAAAAACTAATTCTGTTTTATTCTAAAAGATAGTCTGATAAATAGGCTTTACAAAAATATATACATATTGTATGTTAGTTATAACCAATTTTGAATAAATTGAGAAAATCAGAATATCCCTAGACAGTGTTGATGTGTGTACCTAATAAAATATGATTAAATGAACTAGTTTAAGAATAGGTAAGCCATACGAAATGAAAATATAAGTGTACCTAGGCAGACCTTTCACTGTTAAGTTAAACCAACGAGGAATAAGTCGCGGGCATTTTGATTTTATTATTTAAACATAACTATTTTGATTTTACTATTCTAACATTTTTAATGTCTCAAATCAAATCTCAAATCAAATTTAGAGCAATCTATGTCCTATGGTTTTTGTCATTAAAAAAAAAATTTACGCTATAAAAAGATTTTTCAATTAATTTGCGTTTTATAAAAAACTAGCTTATGCTTGAATTCTTATAAATGTCACTTGGGGGTGGAATTTCCAAAATTCCTGAAACACATAATTCTTTATTTTTAACCGACAATACAAATACCGCTTTTCATTGATATACCTAACTGTAAAAATGACGGACTTTCATACAAACTTTCAACTCCCATTTAACCCATTTGGGGGTAGTTTTTCCAAAATTCCTTAAAATCGTAACTCTTTATTTTTAATCGAAAACCTAAATACCAATTTTCATGGATATAACTTGAAAATGACGGACTTTCATATAGACTTTTATCCCCTATTTAATCCCCTTAGGGATGGAATTCGCAATAATCCTTTCTTAGTGTGCGCCTACTTACGTCATAAAAGGAAGCTACTGTGAAAATTTCAAGTTTCTAGCTTCAGTGGTTTTGGCTGGGCGTTGATAAAATTAATCTGTCAGGACAAGCTACTTTATAATTATTATTATAGATAGACGAATAGGTATGATTCTGTAAATAATGTTATCTGTTTTTAAATATAAATTCTATTGTCGATGCACGAGTAGGTACGTTGTCATGATGCGTACACATAATAGGGGATATTATTTGGTTTCTAATTACAGTTTTCTAATTTTGACCATTGTTACAGTTTTAACCTATTTTTTGTGCCTTGAATAAATAATTTTTAACATAATGCCTTTCTGTTTCCAAGTTGGGCGGAGGTGAGCGTATGTTATAGGTACTAGATACCTATTAATAAGCAATAACATAGGCTCATCTCTACTTCCATCACCTGTCCGGTGGTGGATTTGGCATAAGGACTAGGGAGTAAGTGCATGTCACGTAGATCCCCTAGTCAAGGCGAAGGGTTATCCTTCACGTGGTTGCCGCCCGTTGTTGGTCTGATTCCATCTGAATCAGACGTAACTGAAACCTGACGCCGAGCTCTTTAACCCTCTCACAATTCTATCCTATAGGTAAGTACCTATCCTTTTCCACCACATTACAATCTATTCCATATAAGGACTAGGGAGTAAGGGTTCTGATCATCAACGCACTGTCTAAACCACTGAAGCTAGAAAATATATGAAATTTTCACGTAGCTTTTTTTTATAACGTAGACGCACACTAAGAAAGAATTATTGCGAATCCCACCCCTAAAGGGGTTAAATAGGGAATGAAATTTCGTATCAAAGTCCGTCATTTTCAAGTTATATCCATGAAAATTGGTATTTAGGTTTTTGATTAAAAATAAAAAGTTACGTGTTTAAGAAATTTTGGAAAAACTACCCCCAAGTGGGTTAAATGGGGAGTGAAAGTTTGTAAAAAAGTTCGTCATTTTTATAGTTAGGTATATCAATAAAAATCGGTATTTGTATTGGCGATTAAAAATAAAGAATCACGTGTTTCTTGAATTTTGGAAATTCTACCTCTAAGTGAGTTAAATAGGGAATGAGATTTATAATATTCCAAGCGAACGAAGTCACTGGCACCATCTAGTCAATAATATAATGATTAAACGAGCTTACCTGCACAGTACACAGATACAGTGAGTGAAATTCTATCATAATTAAGTATGTTAGGTGCTTCGTTGTAAGAGTTTAAAATAATAATAATTTGTTATTATACTTGTAATTTCACTTTCAATGTTGCCATCTATGCACTTAGTTTAAGAATAGGTAAGCAATACGAAGTAAAAATAGTAATGTACCTATAGGCAGATCTTTCACTGTTAAGTTAAATGAAAGCGGAATAAGTCGCGGGCATCTTGATTTTATTATATAGACATTCCATAAGTTAGGTATTAAAATATGTTTTATAACATTTTTAATATCTAGACGAATAGGTATGATTCTGTAAAATTTAATGTTATCAGTGTGCTTAGTCTAAATCGGAGCACTCGAAAACGAACTCGAAAACTATTGATCGATTTCAGAGTAAAATAGACCTAAAATGGCTTGTATTAAGGTTTGAGTTCGCCAATACATTCAGCATTGTTCGAATGCTGAATGTATTGGCGAACTCAAACCTTAATACAAGCCATTTTAGGTCTATTTTACTCTGAAATCGATCAATAGTTTTCGAGTTCGTTTTCGAGTGCTCCGATTTAGACTAAGCACACTGTTTTTAAATACACATTCTATTGTCGATGTACGAGTAGGTACGTTGTCATGATGCGTAGGTACACATAATACTTAGGGGATATTATTTGGTTTCTAATTATCTACTGTTTTCTAATTTTGACCATTGTTACACTTTCAACATATTTTTTGTGCTTTAAATAAATAATGAAAAACATACTAATGCTTTTCTGTTTCCAGGTTGGGCGGAGGTGAGCGTATGGTATATATTAATAAGCAATAACATAGGCTCATCTCTATTTCCATCACCTGTCCGGTGGTGGATTTGGCATAAGGACTAGGGAGTAAGTGCATGTCACGTAGATCCCCTAGTCAAGGCGGAGGGTTATCCTTCACGTGGTTGCCGCCCGTTGTTGGTCTGATTCCATCTGAATCAGACGTAACTGAAACCTGACGCCGAGCTCTTTAACCCTCTTATAATTTTATCCTATATCTATCCTTTTCCACCACCAGTCTGAAGGAGTAAACATTTTTTAATGTCTAGAGTCTAGACGATAGGTATGATTCTATAAATTTTAATGTTATGTGTTTTTAAATATTGTCGATTTACGTTGTCATGATGTGTACGTATAGGGTAAAAGCCGGATAGTTGCCTCAGTGAGATAGTTGCCCCGGTTCTGAATACGCTATGTTAGAGATATCCCCGGCCTTAGCACTCTTCTAGAGTTAGAAGCGCTCCCCATGCAGGCTTCAATGCCGTAAAAACTGTAGACTGGAGTACATGCGTTTGTCCATGAGAGCGAAAAACTTCCACGGCAAGACTTCCACGAGCATCGAATTTATATTTGTGAGTATTCACTTTTGAATATTTTTTTTATGGCTGTCGATTCAGTTAACTTTTTTTCTTCGCATGCACTGAAGTTTAAATTACCTTGTCAATTACGTTTAATTGTTAAATTTCTTTTATTTATTAAAAAAAAAAAGGCAGGTATCCGTACTGAAAAGGATAGTTGCCCCATATACTTTGTCCTTAGGGCAACTATCCGCAACTATTTCTTCAATTTTTTCATATTGCAGGTGGGTAAACTGAGTGCAACCAATTGCCTCTTGGCTCTATCATTATCGAATACCAGGCATTGCTGAAGAGCCCTCATCAGGTGTGGGACCTAAATGGGCCTTGAATGGTCATATTAATGTTAATTCAAAAAGACAAAATGCGAATGAAAAAGTTTAATTTGTATGTTAATTATTTAGTATTTCTATTAAAACTTATAAAATTATCTAAATAAATAATAAAGACTGATTTAATTTACATAAAGTTGTTTTAATCCAAAAAAATTGAAGCAATTTCATAGTGAGTCTTCTATCCCCGCTATAGGGCAACTATCCCCTGAATAATGTTTAATATGAGACAACTATTCGCCACAGTAGGCAACTATCCCTTTTTCGAGAGGTCAAATAAAAGCGGATTTACTCAAAAACAATATTAATTACTATATTTAAAAAATAGGGTAAAATAATAATTTTAATATACCTACACGTAATATTTTGTAACTGGATAGACTTAATTTTTAAGTAATAGAGCTATTTTAAAAAGTGGGACAACTATCCGGCTTTTACGCTACACATAGGGGTTATTATTTGGTTTCTAATACGCTGTTTTCTAATTTTGACTATTGTTACAGTTTCAATCAATTTTTTGTACCTTACCTAAATAAATAATTAACATTAATGCCTTTCTGTTTACAGGTATCACTCAGCTTGGGCGGAGGTGAGCGTATGTTATACTAACTATATTAATAAGCAATAACATAGGCTCATCTCTACTTCCATCACCTGTCCGGTGGTGGATTTGGCATAAGGACTAGGGAGTAAGTGCATGTCACGTAGATCCCCTAGCCAAGGCGAAGGGTTATCCTTCACGTGGTTGCCGCCCGTTGTTGGTCTGATTCCATCTGAATCAGACGTAACTGAAACCTGACGCCGCACTCTTTAACCCTCTCACAACTCTATCCTATACCTATCCTTTTCCACCACCAATCCGAAGGAGTAAACCTTGTCATCAAAAATCCCCAATCCAAGGTGTCACACGCACCGTGCCGATGGATGCATGGCTGAGGGGGAGCTCAGTCTCGAACGGTTGTCTCCTCGATACCAGGGCGCATCGAGGTAGTACCTAATTTGCCCTTCAAGCAGCATGCGGGGCTCTGCCGTCTGTGACCCTTTATTCCCTAGCTACTCAATACTCGTGGGAACTGTATGGAGCTAGGTAATGAAAATCTACAGCCCAACACATCACAGGTGCAGAGGATATTAGTATTAGACGCAAGGATATTACTTATATTTTTAACTTTAGTTTTTTTTTCCATATTTTAAAAAATTTCAGGGAATTTTGGTATTAAGATTTTGGCCTTCTACTCGCCATTTGGATGTACCTATGTTCACTTTTCAAATGAGGGTGAGAAAGCCAAGATCTGGATGGCCACTTACTTCGATGAAGATAACAGACAGAAGAAAGGAAAAAAATATATACTTAAAGATAATTCATCTTCTGCACCTCGCGTGTGTAAAAATGATTGCTACAGTCTGACAATCGCATTAGATAACTTCTAATAGGCTGACACTCTCACACTATTGGCTTCTAGATACATTGTTGCAGAAAAATTCTAAAAATTCAACCAATCACCACAATTGAGATTGAAGCAATGGTGCAGCACTTAGACAATTGGGATGCTGGTCCGAATTAAGTCTCTGATAAATCCGTAGAATATGCAAGTATACTATGCTTATATTCTACATATTCAGAATTAAGGATATACATATATCTATCGGTCATGTGGGCACCTTGTGGTCACCACTGTATGAACATTCTAAATATGTTACGTCATACAAGGCGACTAAAAGGTACCTACCCATTGACTGATTACTTCGAGTGGCAGTAGCATTGTGCAATAATTCTTAGCTGTATGATATACTGATCTGCTAGGCAACTTGTAGGTACCTAGTCGTAACTATAATAGGTAGGTATATGAATATTGTAAATATTTTACATTATGATTGCATGAACTTATTGAATTTATCATAATTATGTGAGATGATTCGTTTGAAAAGATTATAATAATATGTAACACTTGTGGTTCCACCATCAATGTTATAATGGAACGTAAAAAAAGCTATTTTTGACATTTTTGTCTGTTTATCTGTTTGTCTGTATGTTTGTGCGCGCATCACGCAAAAACTACTGAATGGATTGAAATGAAACTTGGCATGACTTAAGTTCATACTACGGAGTAACATAGAGGATACTTTTCATCCCGGGATTCAGCACGGTTCTCTTTGGAAAGGGGATGAAAGTCAAAATGTGTACAAGTAGCTGTAATTCATTGACGTGTGGTCCGATTTTATTCATTTTTTTTTTGTTGTTAGAAAGGAAATACTTTAAAGATTGTTCCGTACATATTTCAAGGTCATCGGTTTTGTAGTTCAGAAATTACAGCTGTCACAACCCTCAGTATTCTATATAACTTGGAAACCGGGTTGCACAGGAACCTTTGAACATCCGAATTATATAGCTATATTTTTCATTTCAGCTGTCATGTTTTTATACACATATTTTAGTGATGTTTTGGCAGCTCGTTACAATGATAATGTTTTATTTACTTACGAGTATAATTATCAATGGACGAACTTATCCGAAATGTTCACTATTAATTCAACGTGTGCTCAGACTGAAGTTGACTGTTTTACCTTGTTTAATGTGAATTATTTATTTTATGATTTATTTTGTTTTCTAATTTTAACCAATGTTATACAGTTTCAACTTATTTTTTGTGCCTTAAATAAATAATTTAATTTAATAATGCCTTTCTGTTCACAGGTATCACTCAGCTTGGGCAGAGGTGAGCGTATGTTATACTATATTAATAAGCAATAACATAGGCTCATCTCTATTTCCATCACCTGTCCGGTGGTGGATTTGGCATAAAGACTAGGGAGTAAGTGCATGTCACGTAGATCCCCTAGTCAAGGCGAAGGGTTATCCTTCACGTGGTTGCCGCCCGTTGTTGGTCTGATTCCATCTGAATCAGACGTAACTGAAACCTGACGCCGAGCTCTTTAACCCTCTCACAATTCTATCCTATACCTATCCTTTTCCACCACCAGTCCGAAGGAGTAAACCTTGTCATCAAAAATCCCCAATCCAAGGTGTCACACGCACCGTGCCGATGGATGCATGGCTGAGGGGGAGCTCAGTCTCGAACGGTTGTCTCCTCGACAGGGCGCATCGAGGCAGTATTTTGCCCTTCAGGCGGCATGCGGGGCTCTGCTGTCTGTGACCGTTTATTTCCCTAGCTACTCGTGGGAACTGTATGGAGCTAGATAATGAAAATCTACAACCTAACACATCACAGGCGCAGAGAATGTTAATAGACTCTGAAACGCCTGATAACACCCAGGAGCAGAGGAAGCCAAGAGACTCCGCTACTCCTGGAGTGAACCCTGGCATGTCCGGGAGTGACCTTGTGGTCGACGGAGGCTCTGCCTCCGGCACGCCCTTGGTGACGCCCCTATTGCCGGGGCAAAAAACCCTCAGTACATGTGAAATGTACCACCGTCTGGGCGGAACGGTGCGGAAACACCTCCGTAAACTAGTAGCTGAGGGCAAAGACTTCAGCGAGGCCCTCGCACTGGCCAAACAACGTTCTAGGAGGGATCCCTCTGGGGGACCAGCCTCTAGGCCAAATAAAAGTCAGAAAAGGAAAAGGTCAGAGGAGGCCTCTCGGGGGGATAACCCCAAGAAGATACCTAAAACGTCCTCCACGCCTAAAGGGCGCGCTGATCTGCCCTTAAGCTACAGGAACGTCGCCGGCTCAGTCAGAGTAGGGATCAAAAATAAAACAACCATGACGATTGAGCAATCGCACCTGGTTCACGCCACCATTAATAGGACCATCTACGTGCAAGCGCGGAAGAGGACTAATAAGAGTGGCGGACCCAGTTTCTCATCATTCATCCACAGGCCAGGGTGGATCTTGGCGACTTGTGATAATCAGGCCACCAAGGACTGGCTTGTGGACGCATTGAAGAGATGCAAGCCATGGCCGGAGGCGGAGCTGTCACTTATGAATGAGGGGGAGTTCCCCAGGTCAGGGACTGCATCTGCTCTCATCCCCACCGTCGAGATAGATAACGCCTCAAATGCTTTGAAGATAATTATATACCAGAACCCTCACCTGAATCCGGAGAATTGGAGGGTCATCAATGAGACCAAGGTCGAAAACGGCATCATTGCGGTGTTTGCCGTGGACGAACGGTCCATTGAGGCCCTACGTAAAAACTACTGCCAAGCAAGTATTGGTTGTAACAGGGTAGTATTCATGGTCGAGAGGGATGGGTCAATCCCAATGAAACCACCGGCTGTTGCGCCCGCTAGCGCCAGATCTACTGCAGTCCCTGGACCCAGTGGACTGGGGAGGAGACCGGCCGAACGCAATGCGGACGGACCGAGAACCGTCTCCCCGGGACCAAGTGGAACGGGGGGTAGGACTGCTGGCCTGGCGCGTGCAGCGACTGGCTCTCGGCACAAGGGGAGAAAAAAGTAGAGGGCGGGCAGAGCTCTGAGGGAAACACACAAGGGACACACTCGGCCCCAGCCCATCATAAAAAGCGCCAAATAATGGCCTCACGGAGGGGGGTGGGGAGGAGGTAGCTATACTGTAGTATTTTGAAGTCGGTCACCGCTATAAACTGTGATAGTGTGAGAGAGGCAATGTTGTCAAATAACCGAAGTATATAATACACCACATAATAAAATTGTAGATTGTAGATGTTTGTGCGCGCATCAGGCAAAAACTACTGAATAGATTTAAATGAAACTTGGCATGATCTTAGTTCATACTACGTAGTACTTAATGTATAGTTATTAATAATTTTTAATCATTTTTAATCATTTTTATAACCTCATTATTTGGAAATATTCGGAGTGGAGGACGCTGTAGAATATTATTAATAATAACCAGCTGATTTTTTGTATGCAGCTTAGGAAATACTTATGTCGTGATTTTCCTAAGAGGGTAGTTTTAAATAAAGGCGAATACGTTTTCCAACTCAATATAAGGGATCGCAGCTCGACGAATGGAGGAGTCTCTCTTGAGCACGCTTCAGGTGCGGTCGTGTCTGTGTTGAATACTCAGTGAATTGTGGAAAGAGGGTATGGTGCTTTTGGCTGGTAGGGTGAGTGATTTGCCGTCTGTTCTAGTTTTAGTGTGATTGGTTATTGTGTTGGTTTGCCCTATTGTGGGGCCTGATTACTTGGTTAGAAGGTCAACGTCATCAGGCTAGGTTGGTGTGCAATTGGACGGCTGTGAGGGGCGGTTCTGGAGGCCGTACCGTTAGGTTAGGTTAGTTCTACGTGGATATCATGCCACGAGTCGGTTAAAGTTAGCGAATTCTTCACACCTATATAATGAAATGGCCACAGTCCTACATATTTACTGGAACGATTTTCTACCAGGAATATGTTTCTAGACACGGACTAATTTACAACGTATCTAAAAGTCAGTCTTAAAGGTCCCTCGTAAACAGGTGCAATATGAGCCAAAAATTACATCGCGGGGTTGCGCTCACACGTGCGTCCCAGTTTAAATACTTGGGTCACTATGTTACGGAGGACCTTAAAGATCACACTAACATTGAGAGAGAAAAAAGAGCTTTAGCGATTAGATACAATATGTTGGCTAGCAAGTTCGCCCGATGGAGTAAAGATGCTAAAGGTTTTGCGAGTAAGGTGGACTCACCAATGCTTGAACACACATATTGTATTGGTGAGGCCACAGACTTAAGTTATTGTTATATTTTATTTTAATGTTTTAGTTATACGTTACTAATATTAGTTATAAGTATCTTAATGTAATTTACTAACACAATGAGCCCCAGTTGCTTGAAATAAAGAAAGATTTATTTATTTGTTTAATGGGTGCCCTGATCTTTCCTATACTTATTTATGTACGGAGTGGAAACATGGAACCTTCATGGCGAGAGAAAGGCAAAAGATAGACGCGTTCAAGATGTGGTTCTGGACGCGCATGCTGAGAATTCCTTGGACAGTCAAACGCACAACGTTTCTATTCTCTCACAGCAAGCGGTGAAAACGCGACTCTCCTTCATATGTTACCAACGCCTGTTTTCCTATTTCGGACACATCATATGCAACGGGGAGACGGGAGTTAGACCGGAAAAGCTTATTGACAATACAGAGGGGAAAAGAACTAGAGACCGCTCGCCAACCAGATGAGCAGATCAGCTGAAGGATATCAAATGCAAATTTTACACAATTGCAAAACTAGCCTCCGATAGAAGCCGGTGGAAACAATTAATCCGCACGAGGCTACAAATACAGCAGGACCGCGATCTTCAGTAATGAAGGAACGACTAGAGAGATAGAGATTTAATGGGTACTCGGGTAGCTCCAGCGAGGTTCCTCCAAGCCAACCTCCATCATGCGGCCGCAGATACCGCGGTTTTGGAGAGCTGCCTTGTTAAAGGAAAGGCAGACCTCACCTTAATTCAAGAGCCCTGGATATCCAAGACAGAACGCTGGGGGTAAGTTATTATCGCACACCAGCGCCACTAGACTCAGGGCCCGCATTGTCTTCGACAAAAATATTAACTTTTTACCTGTTTCAGAGTTGTGCAATAACGATCTGGTGGCAGCCTATGTGGAACTCAAAGGGTGAGAGGGGCGAAGAATCATCGTATGCTCGGCCTACCCGGAGATATTACAAATCCTGCAGTCGTTCTGTTTCCAGTGGTTGACTACGCCCAAAAAACGACGCGGAATTATTGGTGGCCTGATGCCTGCTAAATCGCAGGCATGAAGCCTGGGGGAGCAGGGACACCAAGGAGAGGGGTGAGTTTTTATGACTTTCTCATCTCAAACTGCCTCCAGTTTCTTAACAGAGGCAATACTCCTACCTTTGTTACGAGAACGAGGCAGGAAGTCCTGGATATCAATTTCGCAACTATCAACTTAGCCAGGAATATCAATGACTGGAAGGTAAGTGCGGATGCATCTTTGTCAGATCACAGGCATATACTACTTGATCTGGCTACCATTCCAAACATAGCTTCGGGGACCCGAAATTTACCAACTGGGTGGACTACTATAGTCATCTTCAAAACGTCAAAACGCTTGACGTTTTATTGCATTTAGGGACCACTTCTAGGTTGTTGTTGTTGTTGACAACGCGGTGGCGGTCGTCAGCGATGGCTTGATTAAAGCTTTTCAGCTGACCCCTTAAGACAACTGTCAGATTATTGTAGAAATTCAATTAGAATTTTTAGAAATGGTTTACAGATTATTAATTTCATAATTGAAATATGTTAGAATGAACTGACATTTGATTCATTTATTGGCGCCGAACCGCCATCATGAATTATTGGTATAAATACGGGCACTTCGGAGCCATGAATTCAGTCTCCTCCAGAGACTCAACCGACTATTAGATGCTTCAGCATCTAGGTCGTGATATTTGATTCAGGGTTGCGATAGCAATCACACCCTAATCGAATGAAGTGCTGCCATTTTGGACTTGGCTGAGTGTAATTAAATTAATTAGTATAAAATAGATTTTGAAAGAGATCTCAGTTAAACTAATCTGTGATTCGATATTACTTAATTAAGTTTGTGTGGGTGATAAATAAAGATATTTTAATAATAGTTTGATTTAGTTTTAATATTGAACCATTTCCTGCTTCTGTAATGATGATGTTTGCACAAGGTCCTCAAAGCGCAAAGTACCGTGGTGGAGCTCGAAGTTAAAAACACTCCACGACAAAACACGTAAGTTATTCAGCAGGAATAAGAAAATCAAAGAATGGGGCTCTTATAGGCAAGCTTGACGCAATACAGTAAGGAGATTAGAAGGGCTAAGCGGGCATCGTGGAGGAGGTTCTGCGAGGAAATCAACAGTTTGCTTTAAGGGGCGAGACTCCATAAGATGCTAGCAAAAGTCAATTCTAATCAACTGGGACTTTTGAAGAGACCAGACGAATCATTCACAACTCTTCTAAAGCAAACTTTAAAATTGCTACCAGAAACTCACTTCCGAGGAGCGCTACATTTGAAAGTACATACTCTGGCATGCACTCCCGGCACCTGGTCCCGGACCCGGCAGACTTCGTCCTGCCCGGTGATACACCAACGTCAGCGCTACCTACCGAGACCCGGTAGGTTACCTGTACCTACTCGGTAATTTTGTTTTCAAACCATCCAGGCTTGAAATATACACACAAAATTTCATCCAAATCGGTCCAGCCGTTTAGGAGGAGTTAGATGACAAACACACGCACGGAAGAATTATATAGGTACGGGTGAGAGAGTTTACCGTATCGACCGTAACGACATAATTATCGGGTAGGTAAAGGTAACCTACCTGGGGGGTTATTCTGTAACTTAGTTAGCAACTGAAAATAGTTGCCAACGAATTAGTTCGATATACATTGCTGCTTTACTGTGTAAAATTATGAAAACACTTTATATTTCCCACAGTAAAGTAGCAATGTATATCAAACTAATTCGTTGGCAACTATTTTCAGTTGCTAACTAAGTTACAGAATAACCCAGCTGGTCTCAGTAGGTGGCACCGATGTCGGTATGTCACTGGGCAGGACGAAGTCTGCCGGGTCCACTAGTAAATAATTAAATTTAACTCGAAGCCTTTCTGTTAACAGGTATCACCGTCAGACAGCTCTTTATGCAGAGTTAGCATTGTGCATGAAGTCCTACGAAAGGCTACACGTAGTGCCTTTCTACTCCGGTCTTGACTCTATTGACTAGTCTGACAAAGGATAGAAAAATTAGTTTGCGCCAAAACAGAGTGCCTAGTGTCAGTTTTCATGTTAAATAATAATACTTACTGTAAGTTAAGTTATTAATAGGTACTGAATTGAAGAAATTAGCTTCGCAAATAACAAAATATCGCAATTCGCAGATATCATTGATATTTCAGAGTTACAACTGTAAATATTAGGAGATAGACCTAATATGCCATTGCGAATGTTTTTCTAGATTTTTTGAAGAACTACACTTCTTACATCAGGATATATAAGTAATGTACTTAAGACTATTATTATTATTATTACTTAAGACTTATCATTTGATGTATCTCTTAATGTTTAGCCATAACATAACATAAACATTTGAACACACTGATTCTTTGGTATTTGTTCAAAGTTTGAACACACATTTGCACTTTGTCATTTGGTATCGGTTTATCGAGCACATATTATCAAAGTAATTTAAGGCTTATTTCGTGGCTTATCGACCGGCTTATTATAATGTAAATTACGGGTACATTTAGGGTTTTAAATTAAATTTTTAATTTATACTTGTAAATAATACGACTACCCTGGTCATCTATAATATTTTAAATTATTAATGTGAGTTCCATTTGATGAGATTTGTTTTGTCATTGTTTATCCTTTTTTCCACAATATTCATTGTTTGTTGTATTTACCTAATAAATTAAATAATTATAAAATTAAGTGTAACTATGTCGACACGATATATTTTACTGTACGCCGCGCGAACGCATAGCGAGCTAAACGGTCAATGCGAATTGTTAAAAACCTTAATAAAAGTACGAGCATGTCACCTGCTTCAAATTTTAAACAACCATTAAGTACTTAATATAAATAAATTTTATCAGAATCAACTCTAGTTTATTTTGTTCTCGAAAACAATCTACCTAATTCAACTGGTTTTAAATACTGCAACGTTATTTTTTTTAATGAGAAGTTTGAACCTGATAATATTTTATTCAGAATCAGTATCCTAATCGATTTTAATAATTTTAATACCATATTACATTTTATCCTACTAATATCCTAACTAGGTACTTTAATATTATAAATGTGAAAGTGTGGATGTTTGGATGTTTGTTACTCAATCACGCAAAAACTACTGAATGGATTTGGCTGTTTGGAATGGAGATAGATTATACCCTGGATTAACACATAGGTTACTTCTTATCCCGGAAAATCAAAGAATTCCCACGGGATTTATAAAAAACCTATATCACAAGACACACTGCAGCTTGTCAACTGCAATCGGCACTTGGAGAGTATTTGGATGCAGGATGCACAATGAGTAGAGAAAAAACTAGCTTATAAGTTTGTCGGTTTTCATATTTTATTTTTGAAAAAAAAAAAAAAACATTCCTTTAATTAAAATATTTTCTACTAACAAAAAGTAACCTTGTATAATATTAAGAAGATAGAACACGCAAAGCCTTCATGCATTCTAAGAAGAGGAGGTACCTATTACTTTATCTTAGTTCTAAGCAGACTAGGTAAGCAATGTGTAGATACAAACAGTCTTATAATGGATGGTACAAGGACTTCAATCATTGGCATATTGGCGTCCACTGCTGGACGTAGGCCTTTGTTAGAGTGCCCCATGTCAGTAACTGGATGGGTGACCTATTTTCCAGGTTCAAAGGCTTTCAAAAAGCAAAATTCAAATTCAAAATAAACTATTCAAAATTGGTAGACTTACACTTTTTGAACGTCAATTTAAGAACAGGTAATGGTGATAATTACTTACGAAAACTTAAAACTAAAACTACGAGGGTTCCAAACGCACCCTGGTCTGAGAAGAGCCCACAACAAACGCAGCCGTTGCCTCCGTATCTCGGAGAGCACGTTAAGCCTTTGGTCTTGGTGAGTATCACTAGCATCTATATGGTTATAGATACTGAGCTTGCACACTTCGATAACGCTACTAAATTTCGAATATCGAAAAACTATAATATCAGGGCAAAATGGACCCAAAACCTCTTATTTTAAAGTCATACTTCAATACTTAGAATATTTATTTTGCAAAATTTCCGCTTGAGGCGCTGGCTATATAGCGATTGGCTAAATGTATTGGCGAACTCAAACCTTAACACAAGCCAATTTAGGTCCATTTCACTCTGAAGTCATTGTGTTTCAATACGTTCCGATCATCGTTGCCACAATGTGCAAAGTCGACAATATACGATACTTCAATAATCTCCCTGGCGCATTGATAAAATCTCAGTGGTCTTATAAGTGGGAGGTCCCGGGTTCGATTCTTGGCAAGAGCAATCTTAAACCTACTTACAAAACTGTAGAACTAAGCGTTCATGCCATGCCATATGACGCTATGTAGAAAACGATAAGGGATATAGATTTAATTTAACATCTTTAATTACTGAACAAAGAAACAGTCTAAGGACGTTGCTGAGCACCACAAACTAATAAATGAATAAACAAGTACCTATAAGTAAATTAAAAAGTAAAAAACCCCCGACATTCGCCATTTTGTGGTGGCGGCCATCTTGGATTTGCATAGTGCTATTCTACTAGTCAAGCCCTTTCATTTGATACCCATTTTGAGGGCGTTGTAATAAAATATGTTATCCGCCATTTTGTAGCGGCGGCCATCTTGGTCCGATTTTCATTAAACATAGCTAACAACACTCTCGACTAATTCACCTTTCAAACAAAAAAAAAACCGCATTGAAATCGGTCACACACACACACACACACACACACACAAACACACACACACACACACAAATACACACACACACACACACACACGCACACGCACACACGCACACACGCACACACACACACACACACACACACACACACACACACACACACACACACACACAGAGAGACACGTCAAACTTATAACACCACGTCGTTTTTTCGTCGGGGGTTAAAAATAAGTCAAAAGTATGATACCACCACCACCACTATAGCCTTTCAACATCCCAATGCACAGGCACAGGCCTCCTTTCTCATAGGAGAGAGAGATTTAGAGCTTAGACCTGCCACACTGCTCCAACGCGGGTTGGCGGGCTTTAACGACTATTGTCACATTATAGTGATAATAACCGAGACTGACTGCTTAACACGCTCTCCGAGGTACGGGGGTGCAACACTACCAGCTTCCAACTCTGGACTAGCACTGAGAATTTATTGACAGAAAAATCCAATACATTTACATTATAAAACAATTATTTGCCCGACCCGTGAATCGAACCCAGGACCTCGACCTCTAATAACTAGACCAACGAAGCAATATATATAAAAGTATGATGCATCTGTCTGTAATTTCAAAATAGCTGCCTCTTATTAAACACATTGTGATTATTTGAACTAAAGCATAATCTAAGCTGACGCTTTTAAATAGAGATTGCATCCCGTAAACATAAATAGGCTATTTTTTATCCCGGGACATCAAACAGTCCCCGCGGGATTATTAAAAACCTTAAGGGCCTGTTTCACCCCCTTCTGATAA
Source organism: Melanargia galathea (assembly GCA_920104075.1). Classification (NCBI taxonomy): domain Eukaryota; kingdom Metazoa; phylum Arthropoda; class Insecta; order Lepidoptera; family Nymphalidae; genus Melanargia; species Melanargia galathea. The sequence continues at coordinate 17,160,196 of OV049871.1, read as the reverse complement.
GTATCGGATAGCTATCTACAAGTGTTGTCTTTGTCACTTGACATAAGTAAGAAAGTGACAAAACGTACGTTTATATCTATCTGACATTTATCAGAAGGTTGTGAAAGAGGCCCTAAATCACGTTGCGGGCTTCAGATAGATACATACTTGTATAGCACACAATAGTCTGATGCGAATATTCTATAAACTTACACAAAGCAAAACATCTGTTGTAAGCCCAGATTAAAATGAAGTACAAAATCAATATTCATGCAGAGAGCACCCGGGAAATTTCTAGGAAAGAGCTCGGTTGGGCTATACAAGTATACACTCGTATTTCGTGCTGCATTCTGGCTACTGAGAATTGCGCTCTGCGAAGCATATTACATTATTGCTTTTCCGAGTAGAATCTATTAATAGAATGTAAATACGAGGAAACTCTAGTACTGCAAAATTTATATTGAAAATATTATGTAAGTTTTATAGGGTATATATTTTTTTTTAATCTATGGTTTTAGTTAGAGTTCCGAGCATAAAATAAATCAACGCAAAGAGACACTAAAAAGCGGTCAATAATACCTTCCTAAACTTATGTTAGTAACTGAGTTGGTGCTAAACAGTGTTGGTTTCATTTCCAAGAGTTTTTAGTATGATGATTCATCATAATCATCATCATGATCAACTCAATACCGGCCCACTACAGGCCACGTGTCTCCTCTTAAAAGGATTTAGGCCGTAGTCCACCACGCTGGCCAAGTCCGGATTGGTAGAATTCTTTGAGAACAAAAAAAACTTTCAGGCATGCAGGTTTCCTCGCGATATTTTCCTTTAGAAACTAAAATAGTTGCGGTTTGGAGTATGGCATTAATCCATAATTACGTAAACTAATTTACCAACATATATTATACATATATATTATATTATATATATATTATATATTATATATCTAGTACGATGTCCTAGTAGGAGGTTATAAGAATATAAGTATTTTTTATTGCAACATTTTATAAAATTAATTTTCGGTAACACACATTAGTGTTATACTTAGGTTTTACATTTTATAATGTCGCTCCTGTTTCCTTCCTTTACATAGTCTTTTAAACTTTATCATAACACTGTCATGAAACCGCACTCTTAGAACTAGTGAAATAGTTTGCAAGATATTCTCGATTCCGAATACTGTTCATATTAGATCTTGTCATCGATGCTTTGTTCGAGTTAAACTTTGATTAGTAGACTGAAACAACAATTCTCTCGCTGTTAATCAAATTTGCGTGCATTGTTATACAGCAGACTTTTACGTCACAAGTTGTAGGACGTACTTACATCCAGTGCCAGATTCAAAATTCTCCACTTATACTTATATTTCTTAATCCTACTAATATTATAAATGTGAAAGTGTGAATGTATGGATGTTCGTTACTCAATCATGCAAAACTACTGGATGGATTAGGCTGAAATTTGGAATGGAGATAGATTATACCCTGGATTAGCACATAGGCTACTTTTTATCCTGGAAAAATCCACAGTTCCAATGGGATTTGAAAAAACTGAAATCTATATCTTCTTGAAAGCAAACTTCCTTGAAAGTAGATATAAAGGTTGAAAAATGGAGCGGGAAACGGGAACTGGAAATCCACGATTCTCTCGAGATTTGTGAAAAACCGAAATTCACGCGGGCGAAGCCGCTTTTGTGAAATAACAAGTGTAAATTGAAAATTTAAAAAACCCCCGACATTCGCCATTTAGTGGCGGCGGCCATCTTGAATTTGCAATAGTGCTATTCTACTAGTCAAGCCCTTTCATTTGATACCCATATCAAGGGAGTTGTGAAAAAATATATCATCCGCCATTTTGTAGCGGCGGCCATCTTGGACCGATTTTCATCAAACATAGCTAAGAACACTCTCGACTAATTCACCTTTCAAACAAAAAAACCGCATTCAAATCGGTCCACCCGTTTGAGCGCCACAGGGGAACAGACAGACACACACACACACACACACACACACACAGACACGTCAAACTTATAACACCCCGTCGTTTTTGCGTCGGGGGTTAAAAATTGAGTCGCAGTGCGCGCTTAGGCATACGAAGTAAAAACCATGCAACTAAAAATATTGCAAAATCATGCAGCGTAGCGCCAGCGTAGATTTTGCGTAGACATTCTACGGGTAGCGTCGATTTAGCGTAGATGTTCTACGGTAGCGTAGTTTTTGCGTAGACATTCTACGTCGCATCGTAGAATGTTTATAGAATTATATAATTTAGCTACACATAGAATATTTGTTTATGTCTGTATTCTTTACTTCACACACAAAGTGTTTAAATAATTATAATAATAATTTAATTCTATACTACCAGTAATTATTTGGAGTGAAACTTCTTTAGTATCGTTGTGCATTTGAAAATCGAAGAAACGAAATAGCGGCCCCATATAAGCCTGTAAAGTCAAAGCCAGTTATATTTAAAGTTAAGTTAAGGTAACTGCATCTGCAACTCAACTACAACTGCAAATGCAACCCAACTGCAACCCACCTTCAACCACACTGAAACTCAAGTGCGACAGCAACTCAACTGCAACTTAACTGCAACGGCAAATGCAAGTCAACTGCAACTGCAACTCAACTATAACCGCAATTCGACTGCAGCTGTAACTTGTCTGTACTTGCAGCTGCTTCAATTCTCAACTGCAACTCAACTGCAACTGTACTGCAACTCAACTGCAATCCAACTGCAACTGCAGTTGTAATTAAACTGCAACTAAAGGTGCAAATCAACTGCATTTCAACTTCAACTCACCTGCAAATGCAACTGCAACTGTAACCGTAACCGTAACCGCTAAGGTTAAGGTTAATTTGAAAGTCAGAATTTGAAAGTCGGAAGTCGGAGTCAGAATCGAAATACGGAAGTCGGAAGACGGATGTGTTAAGTCCAAGTCGGAAGTCGCAAGACGGATTTCGGAATTCGGTTTCGTCAAAATCGTAGACTGAACCGGAAGTGAGAAGTGGAAATCTGAACTCGGAAATCGGTAGTCAGAACAAAACAATAAAACAAAAATCAGTTCAGTAATTAACATTTTTGTTTAGTAATTAATATTTTTCAGATCTCATTAAAAATTCAGGAATATATTTAAGATAGGAAAGTAGATTCAATTCGTACTCTATTATTACTATTGCTTGTCCCTGCTCCTAACAAAAGCTTAAGAAGATGTGAATGAAGAATATAATATTGAAGTGAAACTTCTTTCAATCGTTCATGAAATCGTTGTGCATTTAAAAATTTGATAAAACGAAAAAGCGACACCATTTTAGCTTGCAAACTCAAAGCCAAAGTTAAAATTAACGTTAAGGTTACTTTTCTAAAGTTTCACTTCTTCCGTGTGATAATTGCGCACACACACACTTTTATCTTTTTTTTTAATAATCTCATGTTGTGTACCTTGTGTAGCTAGTTGGGCTGCAATTAACTACAAAATTGCAGTTTCGATTCTATTGCATTTTGTATAACTACATCGCCTGAGTGTGCAGTCCTTTGTTCTAGAACTGCACGCGGACGGTACTACGTAACAAGATCAACCCATTACCGGCTCACTACAGAGCACGTGTCTCCTCTCAGAGTGAGAAGGGTTTTGGCCATAGTCTACCACGCTGGCCAAGCGGATTGGCAGACTTCACACACCTTTGAGAACGTTATGAAGAACTCTCAAGCATGCAGGTTTCCTCACGATGTTTTCCTTCACCGTTAAAGCAAGTGATATTTAAATACTTAAAACGCACATAACTCCGAAAAGTTAGAGGTGCGTGCCCGGGATCGAACCCACGACCTCCGATTAGAAGTCGGTCGTCCTAACCACTAGGCTATCACAGCTTTTTTTTCGTACTACGTAACAAGAGATAAAGTTCGTAAACTAAAACCCGAGTACTCTTGTAAAATAATGATTTAGTGTGCACAAAAACGTGTATTCAATTGCGTAGATACTAATGTAGAATTCGAACGGAAAAAAGCGTGAGGTAAGCAGCTAGCGCCACCATCTGTTTGTACATTCGAAACTAACTTAATATTCAAGTTTAAACTTCGATTTTCAATTTTTTTCGTGTATAAAATGTAGCCTATGTCACCCGGACCATAACAACAAAACAATTGACACCTCATACATCTAAATCGGCCCAGTAGCTTAGGCGTTACGGTGGAACACACAGAATTTGATACAATAATCGGATACAAACATACATACATAGACTGCTAAAATCATAGCCCATGGCTTTGCCGTATAAAGAACCTATTCAGCCAAAGTCAATGAAATTTTAATGAGATCGTTTCCAAAGCATCGTCTAGATGGTGGCAAAGTCTAAGATGGAAGCGGGCTAACTTGGAACAGGTATGCATACCCCTGATCGGTTTCTACACGGCATCGTACCGGAACGCTAAATCGCTTGGCGGCACAAAGCCGGTAGGTTGGTAACCAGCCACGGCTTAAGCCTCCCGCCAGACCAGATCAGAGACAATTTAAAAATTATAAAATCTCAAATTGTCCCTGCCGGGAATCGAACCCAGGACCTGCCACTTATAAGACCACAGCGTTCACCACTGCGCCAGGGAGGTCGTCGAAAAATAAATCACACAAATCTATTCTGAATTGTCAGAGAAATTACACACATAGGAAAATAAAAATACGCATCGAATCGAGAACTCTTCTTCTTTTGGAATTAGCTATTTAACACGTTAGCTGCGTGGCCATTTTCAGAGAACTGTTCGGGAGTGCGTATGAGACCTATTAAAACTCGTAACCGACCTGCACGGGGGTGCGTATGAGACCTAAACCATCCTCCTAAAAAATGTTTTTTTTAAATAACGTATAACTCGATCAAATTCTATGATATAATCTATGTTTTTCCTGTTAATTATAGATAATTGATTGCTCTATCTTAAGTTAGCGGCGCATTTAGATGTGACAAATGGATTAAGAGTAAATACGAAAAAAATATTAGGGATCGACTAGGCCCCCTAAAAATGCTTACAATTAGTGATGTGTATTAAAATAAACCTCAGTTATCGATAATTAAACTTTTACGAAAGTAATTAAAACTTATTCATTCATCATCTATTTAACATTTCATTTGATACACATATTAAGGGAGTGGTGAAAAAATATATAATCCGCCATTTTGTAGCAGCAGCCATCTTGGACCGATTTTCTTCAAACATAGCTAACAACACTCTTGACTAATTCACCTTTCAAACAAAAAAAATCGCATTCAAATCGGTCCAGCCGTTTGAGCGCCACAGGGGAACAGACAGACACACACACACACACACAGACACGTCAAACTTATAACACCCCGTCGTTTTTGCGTCGGGGGTTAAAAATAGGCTATCACTAGAACTCCGAACTTAAACTGCAAACATGAACCTGGAAAAACTAAGAAGGTACAAAATAAGAATACTTACTGTTTAATTGAAAAAAGATGAAGACCAAAGGAACAGTGCATCAAAAGATCACCTCTTGTGACCATCCCCAGGAAGTGCTTTTAGGTATATTAAAGTAAAAAAAAACAATGTCGCAGATATTAGGATGTAAAAAACAAAATTTGATTAGAAACTATGCATTTTAGCACAGTCTAGCAATGTCAGTATCTACGACTTCACTTCGTATTTTACTACTCGATGAGGCAACATGATCAGGTGTCTTTAATTCTGAAGTCCCATCTGAATCGGATTCACAGATTATCTTTTTACACGTTTTTCTTTTAACAGAACCTATAATTGAAAAATTCTGCTTTTCTGATCAAACAATAAAGTAATTACGTATTGACGCACGCTATCGATACATGAACAACACCAAAACAAAGTACGCGGCGTTCGCGTTGTCAAATTTAGGAGGCGGAAAAATTCTCCTTGCGCACCTAATGTATAAAATCACTACTCAGTGCGTTAGGGACCTCATTGATCTCCAATTTTTTTATTTCATTATTCAATCAAATTTGAAGAAGGAAGCAAGTATGTATATTTGATTCTTTCAAACACATAGAAATAAAGGAGTTACGACCTCCCGCACAGAGGGGAAGAACACGATTTTTGGCGCCGCACCAGCGGAAAGTTTCATAAGAGATACTTTAGATCCCCTAACGCAGTCAACGTGTTAAAAATGCTTCTTAATTTTTATAATTAATTTCATAAATTAAACGCGTGTTCGTTCAAGTTCGAGGGGATTAAACTCCGTTTGAATACCGTCCACCCTCTGCAGTGCAGTGGACATTTTAATAAAGCGTCACGTAATATGGACTAACACAAAGTCAGCGAGCAGCATTTCAATCACTGGCCTTTGACGACTCAATGCATTGACGCGAGCCCCTCGCACAGGGCTCTGTTTAAACCTAGGTTTGAATGCTCCATCCAGGAAATCGATTTATTATGATTACGCCGTTCTAATCTACCATTCAGTAACAGTGTGCTTAGTCGCAGTTTGGAGCGCTCCAAAACTTTACAGTATACTATTGATCGAATCACAAATGATTTCAGAGCAAAATTAACCCAAAGACTCTATAAAGTCGGAATTCAATAGTTCGAATATTTATTTTACAACATCTGCTTGGAGCGCTGGCTGTTTTCGAATGCTCAATGTATTGGCGAACTCAAACCTAAATAACTAGGTCCATTTTACTCTGAAGTTGATCAATAGTATACTACAAAGTTTTGGAGCGCTCCAAACTGAGACTAAGCACTCTGAGCAGGGTACACTTTACAGATTAATGATTAGTATCTACGTACAGTTTCGTACTATTGTAGATTGGTTTTGATGTCATCCACATAGGGACGCTAACTAATTCATATTAATAAAACATGTACCTACATTTAAAAATTGTTTTTTTTTTGGATGAATATGAACACGTAAAATCTCATTTCCCAGCGCTCATTGGTACTAATTTTTTGTACACAATTTCTAAACTAAACTAAATCGATCTTCGAGTATACCTAAATATAGTGTTCTTACTAATTCTTTTCAAAGTATTCCCCGCGGAAAAGGATAGCATTACATTTAGAGCTGTTAATTGAATTCCGTTTAGAGATTGTGTACAGCATAATTAGCAAAATTGTAAATACTAACTTAGAACTCTAAAGGCCTGTTTCTGCACCACCTTCTGATAAGTATCAGATAGCTATTTACAACTTTTGTCTTTGTCACTTGACATAAAGTAAGAAAGTGACTAAACTTACGTTTAGGCTATCCGACACTTATCAGGAGGTGGTGAAACAGGCCGTAAAGTTGCTAAATAGCTATAATAGGTGACATTGTTCCATTGTCCTCAGTGAAGAATTTCAGCATCTGCTCTTCGATATACTTAAATATCATATTCTGGTGGTTACCGCGAACGCGTTCTTTGTTCGTGAACACAACTCGTAGTGTACGTCTATACTAATATAATAAAGCGGAAGAGTTTGTTTGTTTGAACGCGCTAATCTCAGGAACTACAGGACCGATTTCAAAAATTCTTTCACCGTTGGATATGTACGTGATCCTTGAGTGCTATAGGCTATATATTATGTACCTACCACGGGCGAAGCCGGGGCGGACCGCTAGTATACAAATATAATGTAGATATTGAAATGCACGCTCGGATGGCAACGCGATACCTTGCAATATCTAAAATGCACTTTATAGTTACAGCAAGCCGCCGCAAGAAATAATTGCAGTCACTCTTACCCGCCACCACCACTCCAGCCTTATAACATCCCACTGCTGGGCACAGGGCTCGTCGCTCATAGAAGAAAGGGATTTAGAGCTTAAACCCGCCACGATGCTCCAATGCAGGTTAGCGGGCTTTAACGACTTGTCACATGATAATAACTGGGACCGACGTATACTCTCCGAGGCACGGCGGTGAAACACCGCCAACTACCAACTCCGGACTGGTACTGAGAATTTCTTGACAGAAAAACCCAATACCTAACAATTATTCGCCCAACCCGGGCATCGAACCCGGGACCTCGTGATCTGCAGTCGAATATGCTAACCACTAGACCAACGAGGCAGTTCTATCAAGTCACATTAAAGTATTGTATCACTCTTACCCAGTCTCATAAAAAATAAAAAATATTCCTCATTAAAGAACGACATTTCACACTAAGTTGATGTCCTCTAAGACCTCGCATCCTATAAGTTACCAATACCATACAAACACCTGTCCAAACCTAGAGTATAGGTGGAGTCGTCTTATGATATCGCTCATATATTATGAATGCGCGATGAATATTCTGCGAAATTCTGACGCGGCTCACAATATACGGAATTAATTTAGTCCTGTTACCAAAAACTTATGGAACCAAGAAATTGTATAAAATTCTTAGGATATTCGGAATAAAGGACAAAGTTGGTGACTTCAAAGAATCCGAATTCATATTATAGAGGCTAAAAGTTGAAAAAGAAATGTTTTCAATTGCTTAAACTTACCTATATTCAGAATTACGATAAATGATTGAAAGTTTTCTAAGTATAGTTCTTTTGGAAATCATCGTAATTATGATGAATTACTTTGCTCCCAAGCTTTTTATTTTAGCATCCTTGTTTTTATATTGAAGTGACCCACAAACAATTTCTGAAATATAAATATATAATATATTTTATAAATAAATGTAATATAAATATATACTCATACATACACCCAGACTCTAGGCGGGAATCGAACCCGCACCCCCGGGTCACAACTAACCGCGCCAACGTGCCAGCCGAAGTCAAAAAGAAATTCTTTATTTGCATAATGTATGTAACAATGGATGATGGTCTTACTTTATAAATCCAGCAAATTTTCATAAAAGTAACAACAGGAAACATTAAAATAATTATATTTTGAATCTAAACTTCGTCAATAACTCGTTTAGTGTCAATATTATCAAGTATTTTGGGCGCGAAAGTACTTATGACGCGCATAATAGAGAAAAGGGCGAAGCGCGTAATTCAATACACAAGTTTTCCACAAACAAAATTTCCCGGGCAATTTATACCATCCACTTCACGCCAAACCGTATTCGAGCTCTAATCACAACGGAATAGAGTTCATTTTTCCAATGCACGATAAATTATATTTATCTTGCATTTCGGTCTAGACTTCAGGTAGCTCGAGCCCCGGAGTTGCCATGGAAATGGCCGGGATGCACCTAGAGCGGCCCGGGGATGTTAGCTGTATTGAATTTGTGAAACCCTTGATGTCGAGCGCGTTGTTTTGTGAAAACATATTTCTGCTTATATCAAGCTTGAGTTCGCAGTTTCTATGTCTTTTTTCGACGTACATACCTAGTCGCAACAATAAAAATACTCAACAATGAACTTATTTTTTTTATTTACGCTCTCTATTTGTCCTCCGACATAATGATCGGAGACCTTTGATAGCTGACATGGCTTGGCATCCTTTTTTTTCTTGCCTTGCTCTGTTGGACGAGAATGAGCAGCTCGGTTTTTTTCATTGATTCATTGTTGTGTCATTCGTACTTCAGTACTTGTAAGTACCTCCTTATTTGTGAAGAACAAATTCAAACATTGTTTTTATCATAATTTTGTAACATTGTTGTACAGTTGTTGTAACGTTGTGTCGTGGAGTTTTAGTGACTGTTAGATATTAGATTAGAAAACTATTTGTTGCACCTACTTAGTTCATATACCTAGATTCAATTGACGATTCAAAAGTACTTTTAAAAGTTTATTTGAATAAAAACTTTTCTATTCTATTCTATTCATATCTACGCGTAGTAATTTGTCCGTCTTGGTCTAACAATTATTTGCCCGACCCGGGAATCGAACCCGGGACCTCGTGATCTGCAGTCAAATACTCTAACCACTAGACCAACGAGGCAGATATACATATTTTATAGAAAAACCTATAGTGGAAACAGTTTTTTCCGAGATAAAAGTACCTACCTATTCAATGTCCGTATTACCTTGTTAGTTGGAGATCCCGTCTTAGAAATTTATACCCTCATCTGTTATTTAAACGAAATATATGTCAAATGAAAGATTATTTTATTCCCAATCGAACTGTATTTGGTTGCCTGGTCAAAAGTGGTGCTAAATCATGGTTGTCTGGATTTTAAGATATAAAATTTTCTGTGCGAGTGTTGAAAGTGACAGAAAAGTGTTGCGCGCGCAATTCCATTTGACAGACAAAGATGCAGTGAGGCAGGCGTGCACTCGGCAGGTGCTTAGTCTATACATAGATTAAAATCATAGACTTGCTGTGCCTGTCCATTAAAGATATTTGCAAAAAAAAATAAGTGAGAGACGGTCCCGGGTTCGATTCCCGGCAGGGGCAATTTGGGGTTTTATAATTCCAAAATTGTCTCTGGTCTGGACTGGTCGGAGGCTTAAGCCGCGGCTGGTTACCCTACCGGCAAAGTCATGCCGCCAAGCGATTTAGCGTTCCGGTACGATGCCGTGTAGAAACCGATCTGGTATATACCTCTTCCAATTTAGCCCGCTTCCATCTTACAATTAGACTGCATCATCACTTACCATCAGGTGAGATTGCAGTCAAGGGCTAACTTATAGTTGAATAAAAAAAAAACTCGTTTGCGCAGACCTTAAACAGGTGGCTACCACCACGAAATAATGGATACCCTGTATCTAGGTTCACAAAACTCAATCATTCGGCTTTTTAATTACGTCTCATACGTATAACATCAAACAAACTGTTACTACATGGATATTTTGATACATTTCGGTCCCTCCGTCATTATTAATTGCAACCCTCGCCTGGCCCCGACGCCGGGGGCAGTCCGCAACACTAAGCCCTTTTGATACCTAGCCTAGTGTTTGCCAAATTCACCTGTCCGAATATAATTTGCACGGTATTATTAGTGTTTCGAGAGGCAATCTCAATCAGTCCCTATTAAAGCCCCCCTATATTGTCAGTGGACAGTATTTCGGTCTGTAAGCCCTGATCAATTGAAAATTTCTATCTGTGGTGTAATAGTTAGGGGAAAGTGTTTTCGTATTAAACACACAAGCTTACACAAATATAGTAAATAAAGCACTCAGAGCGCTAATATTAGTTAAGGCTATAGGCATATGCCATGCGTAGCTCGGACAGGTCATCTACTGGTTAGGAAAATTCTAAACGTTCGAAGTATTTGTAAAATCATCCTCAAATAGAGGCAGTCTGTGGTTGCGATCGCAGTTGCATGTGGTCGCAATCACGTGATGTTTTTTTAACATTTTTAACCCCTCCCTCCCCCATGGTGATACGTGGTGAGGTTTAAGAATTTAAGAATACCCCCCCCCCCCTAGGTAATATTATTTTTAAGTACCGGCATAAAGTATAATCTAATCCTTAATTCTAGAAAATTAATTCGGTTTAGAAATCACGCGTGATATCTTACTATACCCCCCTCCCACCTTGTGATATTTCGTGATTTTTGTCGAACCGTGATTAATGGACAGCCCCTAGGCGATAGTATACGGAGAATTATAATACAAACACACACGGGAGCGAGCCCTTTCAATACCTGACCGCGACCGCAACCCACAGCCTCTATTTGGGGAAGGCTTAATCCATTAATAACTGAACAGTGTTCCATCCATTAATAGCAGAACAATAGCCATTTTAATCTCGCTGTAACAGTCTAGGTACACACAACGAACCAAATATTGAAATGCATTCACTACATCAAAGTAATTAATCCATTTGGTCCGAGGTCCGTAAGAGCATTATCTGGCCATTCCATTAGGAAATAGGTGTATAATAGGTCTTACACCTATTTCCTAATGGAATGGCCTGGATTAAATCGGCGGGTAAGAGAGATGAATATCATAGCGTGTTCGGGACGTCCTCATTGGTCTAGTCACTAGTGGTTAGCGTATTCGACTGCAGATCACGAGGTCCCGGGTTCGATTCCCGGTCGGACAAACAATTGTTAGGTATTGGGTTTTTCTGTCAAGGAATTCGCAGTTCCAGCCCGGAGTTGGTAGTTGGCGGTGTTTCATCCCCGTGCCTCGGAGAGCACGTTAAGCGGTCGGTCCCGGATATTATCACTATCATGTGACTATAGTCGTTTGCACACCTCTACATCATGGTCTTACTAATTGGATAAAATATTTTTCAAAACCTTGGCCTGCTTTGTGAACTGGTGAAATAAAAAATCTCCAAACAAAATAGCTGAATCCCTTTACGAAAAAATATATATTAATTTTGAGTTTTCCTTACGTGTTGTTACAGTGGATTTTTAATCTTTGCTTAAGCTTTGTTTTCAAGGGTGAAAGAATGGACCTATGCAATTAGGGATCAAAGTAAAAAAGCCGCCCTATTGGGCCATGACAGTGAGTGTATAGATTATATCTAGTGTGCATGTGTGCACTGTTATTTGTGAACTTTATTGTATCTACTGCGCTGCAGTCAGGAGAAAATTAAATGTTATTTTCACTGTGCTACTGTTAGTTCTCGCTATACAGGATTGATGATCTTCCTGGCGCAGTGATGAGCACTGTAGTGTTATAAGTGGAAGGTACCGGGTTCGATTTCGGGAAGGGATAATTTGAAAAATAATTTCAAAATTGTCTATATATAGGCTGGTCCGTGAACGACAAAGAAAGTTTATTTTAGATGTATTATGTTAGCACCTCTTATAATGTCTGTGTGCTTAGTCTCAGTATGGAGTGCTCCAAAACTTTATAGTATACTAGGTATTCGAACTATTGAATTACGACTTTAAAATAAGAGTCTTTGGGTTCATTGTGTTCGAATGCTGAATGTATTGGCGAACTCAAACCTTAATACAAGCCATTTTAGGTCTATTTTACTCTGAAATCGATCAATAGTTTTCGAGTTCGTTTTCGAGTGCTCCAATCTTAGACTAAGCACTCAGTTTTAATTATCTTAAGCAGGAACCCTCATGTATAAAAGTCCTGTGATGTGTAACCCACCCTAGAGAATGGTATAATAGCTTTAGGTGTGAACAGAACAGAGATTAGTGTCATTGTATATATGCAGATCTTAAAACAAGTATTATAAATTAAAAATTTAAAACCCCCGACATTCGCCATTTTGTGGCTGCGGCCATCTTGGATCGATTTTTATCAAACATAGCTAAGAACACTATCGACTAATTCACCTTTCAAACCTTTATAACACCCCGTCGTTTTTGCGTCAGGGGTTTGTAAATTAGGAAACAATGAAATAGAGTGCAACATTTTTGATGCTACAAGGACTAAGTTAAAGTAACAAAGTTCCAAAGATCAAAGTAATCGAATCCTTTAGATACCTACGAGTATGTTAAGCACTCTGCGAAAACCAGGCATCGTAAATATGTTTGAAAAGTTTTGCGCTCGCTTTATCAGTTGTTATAAACTTTCGAGTTCTTGTAAAGCCGTAGGTACTTGCTCGGGGTGAAGTAAGTAAGTTATTTAGTTGAGACGGTGCAAAACTTTAGTCAAAGGTACTAATATGACATTTTCACGGGCATTAGACTTGCAGTGTAGTCTGAGAAACTCGTAGGTACTCCAACTTTAGGTAAAGTGTTTATAAACCTTAGGTAACTGATTTATGCTCATCCACCTTCCCCGAAAGCCTCAAACACCTTTTGATCATCTCCATGGTGCAGTGGTCAGGTTAGACCACAGTGGTCTTATAAGTGGAACGCCCCAAATTCGATTCCCGGCAGGGGCAATTTGGTGTTTAAAATGTCTAAATTCTAAAAATTAGAGGAGTCCCATGTCGAACGACAATCAGCAATAGATTATGAGTGCTTAATTTTAAAGTTTTTTCGGTATAAAAGAAAAAAATGTTATTTATTGCAATATTGCAATAAATAAAACTCTATAATTTTCCGGGATAAAAAGTAGTCTATGTCCTTCTCCTTTGTAGTTAGTCTATCTCTGTTACAAGTTTCATCAAAACCGGTTCAGTGGTTTATGCGTAAAAGGGTAACAAACAAATAAACTCACTTTCGCATGTATGATATTAAGTTAGGATCGTTATTCATTTTATCAACTTAAACTGCATGCCGGTTGATAAGTAGAGTATGTGTTGTCTTGTGACTCGTCTCGCTTTCCCTTGACATATCGATTACTAATGCTTACCTACAGTGCGACCATTCTATCTGTGAACTGAGGGAGGTCGCTAGTATCTCCTTAGTATTGCCATACAATCGTTTATTCGAAAAAATTTACGGAAATCCCATAACAGTACGTATGAGGTACGACAAGTCGCCCGCGACTAATAATCCCAATCTGGGATTCACTACGACTCATCGCATCACATGCACTCCCGCCAAGACGCATTAATATATTATCGTTACTTTAATGTGTATATTTTACATATTACGTAAGTATACTGATGATAAAGGAGGATGGGCAAAGTGGTCTACCTACTCAACACAAATGAAACCTATTTCAATGAAAAGCTTATTTTTAGTACTTAATTTTATTATATGGAAGCAAAGCTGTAAGTCTTGGGGTTCAAGAGATTTTCGAGAAAAACATAATGCAGCCCCTTACCTTATTTTCTGTTTTATGACCGCAAGATATAGAAGCATTAGGCTATGAAGGACATAATATGCCACCTAATAACGATAGGAATAGTTCGCAGTTTTCTAACGATCAAGATAATAATCACACGAGTAGATAGGTACAGAGGGGAAGCTTCTACAAGCGGCCCGCTGTAGGTACACGCACACATATGCGCACGTTTGTCATCCAACTAAGGTTGGAGGTTAGACGCGGGCATCGTTATAGTTCTAATACATACATCGATGGACGCGGGCGTCCGTGAAACGTTGGTGAGTGTTTGTGTGAGTGTACCTACAGCGGGCCGTTTGTATGAAGCTTTCCCTCTGTACCTATCTACTTGTGTACTAATAATCTCGACTTATTACTATTATTAGTTATGTTGGGCCCGACATTAGGCCGGTTTTGTGCCCCCTGCTGCCAACTTGACCAATGTATTTAATTCTAGACGCTACGCCACCACCACCTACAGCCTTTTAACGTCCCACTGCTGAGCACAGGCCTCCTCTCTCATAGGAGAGGGATTTAGAGCTTAAACCCGCCACGCTGCTCCAATGTAGGTTGGTGGGCTTTAATGATTATTGTCACATGATAGTAATAATAACCGGGGCCGACTGCCTAACGTGCTCTCTGAGGCACGGGGGTGAAACAGCGCCAACTACCAACTCCGAGCTGGCACTGAGAATTTCTTGACAGGAAAACCCAATACCTAACAATTATTTGCCTGACCCGGGAATCGAACCCGGGACCTCGTGATCTGCAGTCGATTATGCTAACCATTAGACCTAAGAGGCAGTTTAACGTAGAACGCTACGCACTATTAATTAAATTCATAGTAGAATTACTAATATAGAGTATTTTTAAAACATTTATTTTTAGTGAATTTTGAAAAACTCCCATATATTTTGGCATAAATGCTATACGTAATTTGATTAACTACTTATTAGCTTCTTATTTCCATAGAGGGCGTTTGTGTTGATTAGGTAGACCAACGTTCATACATTTTTGCCCATCCTCCTTTAGTCTGTTTTTAAATGGGTTTTAACAGCTATCTATTTTTACAGATTCTATATTAATTTCCGAAAAGATTTTTCTTATTATACCTAATAGGTATATATTAAAGATCGACCAGAATCTCATGAAAAATAGGGAAATGAAATTCCAAAGTTAGCAACACTACGGCTGCCCTAACGATAAACAAAGTAACTGACATTGTTTGTGAAATTGACTTTTTTGCATTAACAAAAGTTTTATGTCGAGTAGTTTTTTACCACAGTATAATATTTCAAATAACTTGAACCGTTTACTGAAATTTGAATTGCTCAAAGTAACTGCACTCACTAACCCGGAATATAAATGCAAAAACCAAGTAAACAACAAGCACAACACAAAAACAAAGTAATTGGATGTTGATTACTTTGTTTTTGTATTTAAAATGCAGTTGCTTGATTTTTCGTTTCTTGAAACGATCCTAGGTAAGGTATTCTGAATGTAATTACTTTGTTTATCACTAGGGCAGCCGAGTTAACCTCACTAGGTTAACTACAAAATTTAATTTCCCTATTTTTCATGAGATTCTGGTCGATCTATACAATATCTTAGGTCTATCTATACTTTCCTAATTACTTCCGTCTCTATGCTTGCTACAGAGGTTAGACTAAATATGGTTATTTATTAAAGTTATTTGAAAACATTTACTAACTATATGATATAATTATTTTATTTTATTAATTGTCCACTTCCAAACAAAGATGATAGGGCTAAATCCATTCCTATCTCTTTCACAGTGGTCCCTGCGGAAAAAGATAAGTAACACCTAAGTACTATTTTTAAAGCGGTGGTAATTTAGTTTAGTTTTGGGGTTGTCTATAACATAATTAGCTACTGTGCCCATTCTGTTTAAATACAAAATCTCTTAACTGATGTGACAGTTCTGAATAGGTACAATGCTATCTTTTCCCGCGGAGGTCATTGTAAAAGGCTTAATACTATGTTTAGTTTAGTTTCAGTAGGTACAACAGAATTGGTACGAATGTACACCCAGCCTTATTTGCGCAATTTAATCAAGTGAAGAAATCTCAGCGTATAAATGCTCTCACGTTGGAAGAAGTTTTACTGAGAAATTCCCTTTGACATCCAAACCAACTTTCATTTCGTTGCAATTTGTTGATGCATTAATTTCATTCCTCTCCTATCCTCGCTAGAACTTTTACATAACTCTAATATTATTTGCGATGTTTTGTGTTCCAAGTCATAAGAGAAAAGTGTACAGCGTAGGTAAGTATTATATGTATTTGCCTTTATAAGAAATGTTATTATTGAACTCATTGCCGAGGGTTGTGACCCCTACATATAATCATATAACTAATAAATAAAATTGAAGTGTCTGTCTGTAATATCGAAATAACTACCTCATATTAAGCTCATATGGTTATTTGAACGCTACCATAACCGAATCACATGTTTTTAAAATTTTTGTCTGTCTGTCTGTCTGTCTGTCTGTCTGTCTGTCTGTTTGAACGGGCTAATCTTCGGAACGGCTGAACCGATTTTGACGGGACCTTCACATACAAGTAGAGAATTAACCAGGGAGTAACATAGGCTACTTTTTTAACCGACTTTCAAAAAAGGAGGAGTTGTGTTTTTCTACCTATGTACACCGATATCTCCGAGATTTCTGAACCGATTTGCGTATTTTTTTTTTTAATCGATAGAGAAACATTGCGACCCTGTTCTATAAAAAATTTGGATTCCAACTCCTCAATCCTGATGCTGTAGGGGACCTAATCCCCAAAACTAATGGGTTTTAGAAACTTTCGGTTATTTAAATTGATATTGGGGGTACCAATTAAAGACTTTATCGTTGAATGAACTCGAGTAGGTACATATCCAACTCCTCAACCCTGATGCTGTAAGGAATTGTATTCCGAAATCGTGGGGATCCCACGAGATTTTTCCGTTTTGGGGACGGGTTTCTACAGATTAGCTACTTTTTGTTCTGGAAAATCAAAAGTTCCCACGGGATTTTTAAAAACCTAAATCCACACGGGCGAAGCCGTGGGCATCATCTAGTATAATCATATAATAGTAGGGGTTTTCAGGGTTCTGTTTCTAAAGTTTTATCCTTTGTGTCATCATCATCATTATCAGCCCATTACTGGGCCCGCTACAGGGCATGGATCTCCTTTCAGAATGAGAAGGGTGGTAGTCCACCACGCTGGCCGAGTGCGGATTGGTAGACTTCACACGCCTTCGACAACATATGGGGAACTCTCAGGCGTGGTTTCGTCACGATGTTATCCTTCCCGTTAAAGGAAGTAATATTTAATTGCTTAACACGGAACCTAGAAAAACGCCTTGTTGTCACTCTATTTATAGGAGTCTCATTGTTTCTGGTTTCACCTAAGATAATGTAATAGTTGTCACTCTGTTGTCTGACCTAGTCCTGTACCTAGTCTGACCGTCTGCGTCCGTCCGAATGTCACGGGTCATAATGTAGATGAAATGAGTAACAGATCTGAAATTTGGATATTTGATGTAGAATACCTAATGGCCCAAAATCGAATATCTAATGAGAAATTAAACTAAGTAAATAATTTTTCAGTGAAGTTGCATACAAAAAAGCAACCGAAAAACATTTATTTTCTTACATCTGACATAATTAGGTTAACTACTTACTTACATCTGTTTTCTTTATTTTAAATGGACCGATGTAGGTAATAATTGGTAACAGATGATAAGTAGATAATTGGTACAAAATTCGAATCGGCAAAAAATTGCAGTTGAGACCACACCTCAATTGCACATTTTTCATTTAGCTGTTTTCTGTTTAAAGCGAATATGAGTTGAATTTATTTGTTCGCGTCGCTCAAAGGGAAATTCCGAATATCTACGCTTTGAGCAGTGTTGTGTACAGACTGTCTGGATATTATGTCTCTTAAATTACCTAGCTGGCCTTTCATGCGAATGCATTGCATTCGAACACAAAAACATTCCGAACAGCGCTCAGTCGTCGCATCAGTTGTTAAAGGCTGAAACAAATACAACGCGCAACGGAAAATGCACGGCAGGACGACGAACTAAACGCTCGTATACGCGTGTACAATTTGTAAAGGGTCCATTACATGATATGTTTTGCTGCCAGTTTTGCTGCATTCATCGCTGTGACTGACAGTCTAATGTGTGGTCTAATGTAATGATTGACGTTTGCATTACAATTATCTGTATAATTCACTGCTTCATCCAGTTGATACTATTACTTACGATTAACGGAATTGACTGATAGAGAAATTATTCATCATTATATAAGGAATTTTATGAAGCACCTCAAACTGCTTGACTGCAGGAACAAAGACGTAAAGAAATGACGCTAACTCTCCTCGCCAAATTTTACGTCACCAGCCCTCAACTTAGAAGTAGGCATCTACGCCTAGCAGTATGACGCATATAATATCATTGTCGTTGTCAGTAGGTAGTAGGTATACTAATTAATAAAAATTAATAAAATAGTAAGTTCGCTAGTACGGAATATTGTTCTTCGCCTTACCGATATATTATTTCACTAGATGATGCCCACGGCTTCGCCCGTGTGAATTTAGGTTTGTAAAAATCTCGTGGGAACTTTGATTTTCCAGAACAAAAAGTAGCCTATCTGTAGTAAGTAGTAACCCGTCCACAAAACGGAAAAATTCCGTGGGATCCTTACGATTTCGGAATGCAATTCCTTACAGCATCAGGGTTGAGGAGTTGGACATGTACCTACTCGAGGTCATTCAACAATAAAGTCTTTAATTGGTATCCCTAATATTAATTTAAATAACCGACAGTGCCTAAATCCCATTAGTTTTGGAGATCAGATCCCCTACAGCATCAGGATTGAGGAGTTGGAATCCAAATTTTTTGTAGGACAGTGTCGCAATGTTTCTCTATCGATTAAAAAAAAATTACGCAAATCGGTTCAGAAATCTCGGAGATATCGGTGTACATAGGTAGAAAAACACAACTCCTCCTTTTTTGAAAGTCGGTTAAAAAGTAGCCTATGTTACTCCCTGGTTAATTCTCTACTTGTATGTGAAAGTCCCGTCAAAATCGGTTCAACCGTTCCAAAGATTAGCCCGTTCAAACAGACAGACAGACAGACAGACAGAAAGACAAAAATTATAAAAACGTGTGATTCGGTTATAGTATCGTTCAAATAACCATATGAGCTTAATATGAGGTAGTTATTTCGATATTACAGACAGACACTTCAATTTTATTTATCTATACTAATAAATAAAATTGAAGTGTCTGTCTGTAATATCGAAATAACTACCTCATATTAAGCTCATATGGTTATTTGAACGATACCATAACCGAATCACACGTTTTTAAAATTTTTGTCTGTCTGTCTGTCTGTCTGTCTGTCTGTCTGTCTGTCTGTTTGAACGGGCTAATCTTCGGAACGGCTGAACCGATTTTGACGGGACCTTCACATACAAGTAGAGAATTAACCAGGGAGTAACATAGGCTACTTTTTTAACCGACTTTCAAAAAAGGAGGAGTTGTGTTTTTCTACCTATGTACACCGATATCTCCGAGATTTCTGAACCGATTTGCGTAATTTTTTTTTTAATCGATAGAGAAACATTGCGACACTGTCTTAGGCTACTTTTTAACCGACTTTCAAAAAAAGAGGAGTTGTGTTTTTCTACCTATGTACACCGATATCTCCGAGATTTCTGAACCGATTTGCGTAATTTTTTTTTTAATCGATAGAGAAACATTGCGACCCTGTTCTATAAAAAATTTGGATTCCAACTCCTCAATCCTGATGCTGTAGGGGACCTGATCCCCAAAACTAATGGGTTTTAGAAACTTTCGGTTATTTAAATTGATATCGGGGGTACCAATTAAAGACTTTATCGTTGAATGAACTCGAGTAGGTACATATCCAACTCCTCAACCCTGATGCTGTAAGGAATTGTTTTCCGAAATCGTGGGGATCCCACGGGATTTTTCCGTTTTGGGGACGGGTTTCTACAGATAAGCTACTTTTTGTTCTGGAAAATCAAAAATTCCCACGGGATTTTCAAAAACCTAAATCCACACGGGCGAAGCCGTGGGCATCATCTAGTTAGTAAGTATAGATTGAACTAGTGTTGCGCTCGGTGCGCGAGCTGCAAGCAGCTCGCGGGCCTTGTAGTCTCTTCAATATTCGTAAAATAAAGAAATGGAAGGCCATACCAAATACCAGAATATTCTGGAAAATCTCTTGAAAGATAGAAGGAAATATTGGTATCACGTTTCTGAAAGGACACTAATCAGTTCTATGCATGCATTTAGTGGAAAAAAAAGGATCTATACAAAAATGTTCTGGAGAGCCACTTGAAAATTAAAAAGAAATTTTGTATGGACACGAATTTTTTTGTTCCGTATCTGTCTTTTTTTATTGGCTCACCAAAGGGCCTAAGGTCTTGAACATTTTTAGTTTCAGGACCATGCCTCTACGATTGATAGTTTTTGAGGGCCGTTAGGGTACTCTGGTAATTTTTCCACATTCACTACGTTTTGTATTTTTTGTGAAAAAAATCTTTAAGTTCTATTTATACGTGTAGTAGGGGAAAAAAGTTCCATACAAAATTGTTCTGGATAACCTCTTGAAAAGAACCCAAAAAATTTGTATGGAGAGAATTTTTTTTTGTTCGGCGGCCATCTTTTTTTTGCCGGTTCACCCAATGGCCCAAGATCTTTAACAACATTTGTTTGGAACCATGCCTGTATGACTGGTAGTTTTGGAGGACCCATAAGGTACTCTGGTAAATTTTCCACAATCATGACGTTTCAGAATTTTGCTGAAGGAAGACCCATAAGTTCGATATATATAAATAGTTAAGGGAAAAGGTTCCATACAAAATTGTTCTGGAGAGCCTCTTGAAAAGAACCCTATAAATTTGTATGGAGAGAATTTTTTTTTGTTCGGCGGCCATCTTTTTTTTACCGGTTCACCTAATGGCCCAAGGTCTTTAATAACATTTGTTTGGGACCATGTCTGTATGACTGGTAGTTTTGGAGGACCCATGAGGTACTCTGGTAAATTTTCCACATTCACGACGTTTCATAATTTTCTGAAGGAAGACCCATAAGTTCTACGCACATAAATAGTGAAAGGAAAAAAGTTCCATACAAAATTGTTCTGGAGAGCCTCTTGAAAAGAACCCAAAAAATTTGTATGGAGAGAATTTTTTTTTGTTCGGCGGCCATCTTTTTTTTACCGGTTCACCTAATGGCCCAAGGTCTTTAATTACATTTGTTTGGGACCATGTCTGTATGACTGGTAGTTTCGGAGGACCCATGAGGTACTCTGGTAAATTTTCTACATTCATGACGTTTCATAATTTTCTGAAAGAAGACCCATAACTTCTACGCACATAAGAAGTGAAGGGAAAAAGTTCCATACAAAATTGTTCTGGAGAGCCTCTTGAAAATTAGGAAATTTTTTGTATGGAGACGAAATTTTTTTTGTATGGTGGCCATATTTTTTTTACCGGTTCACCCAATTGCCCAAGGTTTTGAACATTTTTTGTTTCGAGACGATACCTCTCCGACTGATAGTTTTCGAGATCCCCTAGGGCACTCTAGTCAGTTTTCCACATCCAGCTCTCTCTATAATTTTGGTGACCTAGAATTTTTGAATTTTACACACATGGAAAGTATGGTGAAAAAGTTCCATACAAAATTGTTCAGGAGAGGTGATCAGTCCGTAACTTCAAGTAGCTTTATATATATAACTAGTAGGGCGCTTGGCTGCGCGGCCCGCTAAAGCGGACCGCGGGGATTTCAGTATTATTTTTGTTTTAGCAGCCTCCACCTTCTTCTATCATTTTCAGCATCTTTAACCCTGGCCGTGCTCCTCATCCATCTTCCAAAGTCCACACCCTCGATCATCATCACTCTCCAAATTTTTTTCTCCGAATCATTTGCCAGAAGGAGAGTTCTTCCATAAAAACAAATTTTGAAAAGGAACCGTATCAAAGTCTTGTATAGTTTCCTAACTTATAGTCTCTTCAATATTCGCCATATATTTTGTGTGAAAACATAAATTCCGCCATCTTGTTTTTTTCTATTCATCTATTAGATTTTTAGTTCTTGATCATCTTTTGGCAAAAACCACTCTTCCATCTTTTATACTTGGTGAGATAGACACCGATGTTTGTATGGCCGCCATCTTGAATCCGCCATTTTGGACTTTTTTCAGCTCACTGCCAATTGGATGATGTTTCGAGTATTTTTTGTTTGAGCACCTCCTACCTATCTTCAATACCCTGCCCGGGCTCCTCAACCAACTTCCAAACCCTCAATCATCATGTCTTCCCATATTTTTCTTTGAGAGTTCTCCAAAAAACTGCATTAAAGCCTTGCATAGTTCACAACTTGTAGTCTCTTCAATATTCGCCATACATTTTCTATGGAAAAATAAATTCCGCCATTTTGAATTTTTTTTCAATTCATCAAGTAGACCTTTGGATCCTCATCATCTTTTGCGAAGAAACCACTCTTCCATCTTTTATACCCTCCGAGTTGGAGACCGACGAAATTTGTATGGCGGCCATCTTTTTTTCGCCATTTTGAATTTTTTTTCAGCTGACTGCCAATTGGATGACGTTTCAAGTGACATTTGCTCGAGCACCCCCCACCTATCTTCAATACCTTAAGCGCGCCCTTCGCTCGTCTCTGAAATCCTCAATCATCAGCTCTCTCCATATTTTTCCTCTTAATGAATTTTTGTCCTCTATACGACACCATGAGTGAAAAAAAAAATTTTCATACAAAATTGTTCAGGAGAGGTGATCAATGAGTGAGTGAATCAGCACGAGCAGCTATATATATATTAATGAATCGAAATCATATCGGCTACCATTATACTCAATAATTAATCAATGTTCAATAAATCTAAATTAACCGGTTTATGTGAGACAGATGCGACAGCACATCTATGTCAATTCTATTAGCTGGTACTTCTTGTTTGCTATTATAGATTTGAGTTGATTCACCCTTTTTTCAACCAATCGCAGCCCGCGCGGAAAAAGAGCAGAATTTGAATTTTAGTAAACAGGTCAATTTCAATCAATTGAGCGAAACCGAATCACAAATGGTTTCACTTTTTAACCAGAAACCAAAACCTTAACCGAAATGACTCCATGGTTAGTGACAGAAACCAGACTGAAATTTATTCAGTTTTCAAGTCCTGAGCGTCTCCAAAGCATGCTTTTTGCAGTTGCAGTCACGCGTTCTGTTTGTCTCAGCCTTTACCTTTACGTGTGAAAGCATTTTACCCTACACAAAAACATTTTTAAACGAATCACTGATCCGTTGCATCAATTGTTAATTTACAGTTTTTTAATTATGATGCTTGTTAAAATTGCCGCATTCACGGCAATTGATGTATTGACTATTGGCCAATGCTGTTATCCCTATCCTTATATATGTATACTTATTTGTATAATATCCCTATCCCTATTCCCTTCTGTTGCCTGGAAGAAATCGCTATTCGCTATGTAGGGTGGAAGCTCCCTAGGCCGGCACCCCCCCCATAAGTCGGCACTTCGTTATATTTCTGTCGATATTATCGTATTGGTGCCATTTAGTAGCAATGGGTATTTTTTCATTTAGTATTACTCCAATGGGAAAATAGTTCTAAAATAAGGCAGCACTTTTTTGCACCCCTTTCCCTCAATTTTCGCTTAGAACGAGCGCGAGTGCGTAAATTGCTGAATTTCTTATAAAATTGCTACATTCCGAGCGTCGTTTGGTAAGAAATAAATTACGTATTATAATATTTAAGACTTGTTGTTTCAATTTAATTTGTTTTGCGTAATATTTGACATCGTATTATAGTGATTTAATTCAATTATTTTGCGTATTTAAAGAAAAAACAGGGGTGCCGGACTAAGGAAAACCAGTAGTATGAGGTACCTGAGGTCGGCAGGGGGTGACGACTTAAAAATTTGGGTTATTCCTAAGGTCGGCCCTATTGAAAAAACTTGATATTATCTATATAAAAATTGCCTGATTGTTTGTCGAGGTTATTAAAAAAATTCTATACCTATTTCTTCAAAAATTCTATTATTTTCGGAAAAGGGTATATTTTTTTTGGCGGGAAAATGAAATAAAATGAAAACGAGGAAAGAGTTCCTATAAATATTTAAAAAAACATAAATTTTCACGGACAATATCGGGGGTAAAAGCTAATTTTCTAATAAAAAAATGAGGGCCGACTTTGAGAACTCAAATGCCGGAGAAAGGGACAAAGGTGCCGAGCTTAGGCAAATCAGTACTTTTTTTTTAAATAAATTAAAAAAAATACTTCTTTATGCAAAAAGCGGGTATTAAAAATTTATTCAAAAAGCCAAAAGCATGAAGTATTAGAAGAAAAAAACATTGTACTGAAATTGCTTGGTTTGACACGTCTACGAATTTTTAAACATGACACGACGCTTAAAGTGCCGACTTATAGAACATTCACCCTATGTAGGTTTATGGTCGCCAAATTGCATCATACATGTATTTTGTATTTTTATTTTGTTTTGTGCTGTACAAATAGTTTATTCATTTACCTACTCATTCATTCACTTCAGACCCAAATCTTTCTCATATCTACAGCGGGTCTGCGGTCGCGGTCAATTAATATGATAGGCGACAGTTTAAAGAGAACATACACAGACACACTTTATGTACCTACCTACACTTACACAATTATAAATTTCGATACGTTTTTAAAGTAGGTAAGTAGGTAATTATGCTATATTTTCTTTCATACTGTCTGTGTAAAGGGGTACCGTTTTCGATGAAAGGTCCCAGACGATTTAACTTTTCCTGATATTTTCAACAATTATATCAACCAATTTACACAAAACCTTAACAAATTATACACCTAAACGTTCCTCATGAATCACTCTGTCTGTCGGTGAAAGTCGTTTATTTGGTGAACCGTGAGTTTACCGTAAACAGCCAGAGAGACGCGGCGGGGGACTTTGTTTTATAATAGGTATAATATCTGTATAGGTACTTAATTATTTTGCACTGGAACCTTGTCACATTAACATCGGTGTGACGTCAGACGAAACTAAAATACCTGAGTGCTTAGTCTAAGATCGGAGCACTCGAAAACGAACTCGAAAACTATTGATCGATTTCAGAGTAAAATAGACCTAAAATGGCTTGTATTAAGGTTTGAGTTCGCCAATACATTCAGCATTCGAACACAACGAGCGCCCCAAGCAGAAATGTTGTAAAATACATATTCGAACTATGGAATTACGACTTTAAAATACGAGTATTTGAGTTCATTTTGCTCTGAATTCACTTGTGATTCGATCAATAGTTTTCGAGTTCGTTTTCGAGTGCTCCGATCTTAGACTAAGCACACAGTGGGGAACACTCTCGAAAACGAAGACAGATATTACTGATTGATGATAAGCTGATACTATAAAAAAACGTGAAAAAAAATCGTACTTACTTACAAAAAAATGTAGGTATTACGTAATTCTTGGGTAGTCTCCTTATAGGTAAGTACCCTGTATACCGTCGGAAACAAATTTTTTTTTAGAAATAAATTAAACTGAATGAAATAATAATTTTCAGCTTTTATAAATGAAGAAATTATCATAATTCTTCAACTACGCTCAAGGGAACCATGCTGAATTTCGGAATAAAAAGTAGGTAGGTATCCTATATGTTACTCCGTAGTATCTTAAATCATCTCTAATCTTAAATTATCTCTCTGTAGTAACTTAAATCATGCCGAATTTCATTTTAATCCATTCAGTAGTTTTTGCGTGATGCGCACACAAACATACAGACAAACAGATAAACAGACAAAAATTTCAAAAATAGCTTTTTTACGTTCCATTACCTCTAACATCCCCCAGTTATTATTTTGCAAACATCTTTAATGTACAGACACGGTAAGTCTACGATTTTATTATATGTATAGAATATATAGATATCTAGAAGATGTCAAGGGCGTCGCCAGATAGGGGCAGGGGGGGCAGCTGCCCCCCGTAGAGATTTGAAAATTATAGATATGCTATAGTTTGTATGCGCAAATGGAAACAATGTGGCCGATTCTGTTGTACACAATCTCTAAACCTAAACTAAATTGACAGGTTTAAAAATGGTGCTATCCCCTTCAGCAGGGAGGATTGTGAAAGAGACAGGAATATATTTAGACCTGTCATTTTAGTTTAGATTTAGAGATTGTGTACAACAGAATCGGCCACAATATCAGTGGAAAATTGTTTTTGTTGTTTAAATTCAATAGCACAACTGTCGTCGGGCGTGGACGAAAAACCGAAAGGTCGGCGGTTCAAACCTCAGCAGTTGCAATATTGTCATACCGATTTATTAAAAAAAAATTAGTTGTTTGTATAGAGTCGGTTTACGGACGATATTTTAGCGTGATAACATCATAAGTAAACAAAGAGAGATACCTACCTAGATGCATCACAAGCCGAACGCGTAGGCTAATCGTGCCGTCTCTGGCGCTTGTTCCGCGCTCTCGCTTGCACGCGGAATGTGACAATAAGTTATGCTTTTTCGTGCGTGTAGCCGGCGTTCATCGATTTATAATCTATAGAATCAAGAGCTCGTAACCAGCTTCAAAAGCTCTCTACTTGCCCCCCCCTTGGCCATCGGCTGGCGACGCCCTTGGAAGATGTACCTACGTAAGTGTACTTTTGTGTATGTAGGTGGATATAAATTACGTTAAGTCCTTTGTGAGTAGACAGACGAATTAATCCGCATTTAATTGGCATGTCGGAATCGATGCAAATTCGAGAGCGCACTTCAAAGTGAAGAGCTGCGTTAGAGCGTTGCCACACGGCTCCTTGCGGCACCGCAACGAAGTGATCAATTCTCTGAATTACCGCTGTATATCAGTGAATGATGCGAATGATTCACTCTATGATCAAGACTCTACAATCTTGTATCTGAAATCTATAATATCTTGCATAGATAAAATCAATCTATTTCATTTTAGCATAGGTACCTACTTAAAGTCCAAAAGCGCTTTTACTGACTGGAAGATACAAAGTACGTAGGTACCTATATCTCTCTGAACTGAGTAAGTATATCTAGTTCTCGTATATTGGTTCGACTATAATTGGATGCAGTAAACTCAATGACGTTTTAAAATATCATTTGTATAAATAAGTTGTCAACCTAATTTCAATAGTGATGTGATAGGTTCACTTTATTTAATTTCATTTATAATTATTAACATCGTTTAAGTGCTCGTAGGTACGCATTAGCGGTTGCGGTAGCGGCGCGGCTAGCCGCTTTTGTATTTTTTATATGCAACCGCTCATTTTGTACGCATTAAACCGCGACGAAATTCCAACCGCGGCGCCTAGTGCGTATAGGTAACCATGTTGCCTATACGCACTAGGCGGTTCAGTTCGCGGCGTGCCGCAGGTGTGTTGTCAAAAAAGAAAATAAGCAATATGGAATTGTGAAGCAGCAGATTATAAAAACAGAGACCTAAAATGAAAACAATGGAAAGAATTAGAAGATATTTTTGGAAAATATCTACTAATTCTACGTTTATGATAGACTGAACGCTGTTGTCAGACTTCAAGCGGTCCAACCGCCTGACGCGGTTCAACACGGCACGGCGGTTCAACAACGCGGCTCGCCGCCGGTGGCGGTGAACCGCTGTTTCAACCGCGTCAGGCGGCAAGAACCGCCTGGGCGGCTGACCGCTAATGCGTATGAGGGCTAACTGTTACATAATAAGATCTTAAAATAATTGCATACCTACCTATACTAGGAAAATCTACCTCTAACAGGCATACAGTATTTAACGTTTTACAGACTACAATTTCATAAATTTTTGAGGTTACATAATTAGAAAGTTGTTACAGGTATCAATATATAGGTACTAAGGTAGGTACCTACTTATCTACCCTTATAAAAAATTGTACTGTAGTAAATAAAGATAAAATGAAATAAGTAATGTGGTGATGATGTTGAATCATTCGCATCATTCACTTTTACCCCATCCCTATTTTTTTTTTTCATCAAAAAGTAGCAACCCATAAAACGTCAGTTTACTGCATCGATTTAAATGTCTGGTTATACATCGATTTTGTGTACAGGCCACGGCAACGGTCAAACAATTAATTAAACGCGTGCAGAATGTTTGTGTATGATCCAGCTTTGATATTTCGCCCCGAAATCACGTCACCCCTTTTCTATTCAGAAATAGCTCCTATTTTGTTTATTGAAACTAGAAATTGTAGATAGTTAGTTCTGGTTTATTTTTCGGGGTGATTAACTATGGTAAAGTGTAAATTAAAAATTAAAAAAACCCCCGACATTCGCCATTTTGTGGCGGCAGCCATCTTGGATTTGCATAATGCATAGTGCTATTCTACTAGTAGGTAGTACTACGGCATCAAAGATCAAAATAGCCTTAATGATAGCCAAACTCCGTAGAGGAGACGGCACTTGAAGAAGAAGATTCTACTAGTCAAGCCCTTTCACAGGGCCTTTGCACTTCAAACATTTTTTCATTGTATGAAAATTACCCCGGTTACCACTTCCCTAAAGATGGCGCTTATCTTGTATTTATAATCTGTGCCTCTTTATCTATGATGCCACTGAAGTAAGTGTTCGTTCAGAAGTTTAAGTTTTAGTCTAATTTATTTTAATGTCATTTAATTAAACAGTTCAGCTAATAATATGTAAAATATTTTTTTGAGAGTAATATGAGTTAGTAGGATAAATTTCTAAGTTAAAACTCACATAACAGTCATTGTAAATATTTCTATATAAGTTGGAAGTTTAATGAAACATTTATGATTTAATTTCTAAACGTAGCGAACGGCCATTTCAGTTTGACCAACATTGACAACAAT